>JANAVB010040819.1:1167314-1580976 GCA_029216955.1 Iris pallida
TAAAATGTCATCATGTACTCAATTTTTATTTTTTATCATTCAAATTCAAAATCTACCCCGTTACTCCTAAAATGTCATCCCGCACTCCCTTTTCCATGCATACACAAATTAGTGTCAAATTTAATAAAGGGGTAGATTTGAAATTTGAATGATATAAGATTAAAGATGAGTGCATGATTACATTTTAGGAGTGTCAATACCAGCACCATATATATATATACAGAAATATCCCAGAACAGCCGGCTGGTTTTGTATTATAGAACCACCTTATGTTTTATGATTGGATTGAAATTTAGTGGTTGAGATTAAAAGGTGTAGACCCCACCACCTTTTTAAGTCATTTAATCTCAACCATGCAATTATAATCCAGCGTGTATAACATAAGTTGGTTCCATAATACAAAACCATTATATATATATATATATATATATATATATATATATATATATATATATATGAGGAATGATAGGCATCTCTACACTTTTTGTATCCCCATGTTCACATCCGTTGGATGCGCTTTACGTCATCTAATCTTAACCATTGGTAAATCAACGGTTAAGATTAGATGACTTAAAGCACCATCCAACGGTGTAAATAATGGGGATGCTTGGGGATGCAAAAAGTGTGGGGATCTTGATACTTCCTATATATATATATATATATATATATATATATATATATATATATATATATATATATATATATGAGGAGGGATCCACATCCCCTCAATTTTGCATCCCCCATGTATTTCCTCTTTTACATCCGTTGGATCTTGTTTAAGTCATCTAATCTTAACCGTTGATTTTTCAACGGTTAACATTAGATGACTTAAACAAAGATCTAACGGGTGTTAATATGGGGGATGCAAAATTGAGGGACATATATATATATATCACTACTAAAATCTGTTCTATTAGCGACGTAATGTAGCGACGGAATAAAATAACGTTGCTAAATATTGAATATAGCGACTCCTTTTGATAGACATCGCAAAACGTCGCTGAATAGCGACGTTCCGCGACATGAGATAAACTATGTCGCTGAATAGTGACGTTCAGCGACGTAACTTAAGTTATGTTTCTACATTGCGATGTTCAACGACGTCAAAAGCAGACGTCGCTAATGTTTTAATATATCCCGTTTGAAACTTTCATTTTCCCCTTCTCTCTCCCAAAAATACTTTCATTTTCTCCCTTCTCTCTCTCCGACGACAGAAGCCTCCGATGACGAAGAAGCCCCCCTCCTCGCCGCCTCCCTCCTCCGACGAAGCCCTTCTCCTCGCCGCCTCCCTCCTCCGACCGAGCCGCCCTCTTCAGGTAAACCCTAACCCTAGCCCTAGCTATCTAGACACAGACACGGACACTTACATTTATAACCCTCCCTCTTCCTCGCACCCACTTCCCTTTTCCTCCCCCTACCCGCCACCGCCGCCGCCTCACCCTTCCGTCGGCATAAATTTCATGGGCCACGTCCTCTCGAGTAGCACCCACTGCCCGCCGCATCACCGGGGCTACGGCCTAGATTCGAACTACGCGTGCTTCGGTTCTCCACTAGTGAAAATGAAGTAGAGAAGAGGGTAAACATGCCACTGTTGGACCTATGTTAGAGCCTATGTGAGAGGGCCTATGTGGCTATCAATGACCGTGAAGGAAGGTTATCTGTCATGTACATGACATGGAGTGAAGTGACCCCATTGGATAGTTAGGAGCTTGTATCAGTGAGTGTTTGTGTGTCTTAGAGATACTAAAGTATCAAATACTGTAGAGTTGAGTATTAGTGGCTTTGTTAGAGGGTATCAGAGAGTGAGATTAATTAAGTTCATGCATTAGGAATGTGTGTTGCATAGTGGTGTCAGTTTTGTACTACAGAAAATCATTATAAGAGAGTTTGAGTGAGGTTAGTATGTGTTAGAGTCAGAATTTAGCAGGGCATGAGAGTAACAGTTAGGATACATGTGTTAGAGGTCAGTAACTTAATATCAGAAGTTGTATGAGCCTATGTGAGGCTCCTTGTGTCAGATGTGTCCAGTGAGAGGGGATAGGCAAGAGAGTAGGACAGGTTGGTTTTCTAAGAGTGACTCAAAAATAGAGAATAGAGTGAGAGAAGAGAGTTGGTATCTTGAAGGCAAGAAAGAGTTATATATATATATATATATATATATATATATATATATATATATATATATATATATATATATATATATATATATATATATATATATATATATATATATATATATATTGTAGCTCCCCTTCCCGAAATTTTGAAATATATTTTTATTTATTTATTTGTTCAAATAGTAATTTTAGAATTTTGTAAATAATTATTTTTTATTTATTAATATCCTGACTTTTAGGAAATTCGGTTACACCAGATTAGTTCGGACTAGGCCCGAACCAAGCCAAAGTCCATGAGGTGTTGCAGTGTGACCAGAGACGTCAGTATAGACATATATTGGTATTTATAATATTGGTTTAGAGTATTTTAGGTTTTGTAAGCTAAGGATATATACATAATATATGTGGGACATATATATATTTGTATAATAGATATATATATACCTCTTCAACAAATTATGATCTGGCATTATTTAATTCGTAGCGACAAAGTTTATTTAATATCCTGTGCTCCTGTATAGCTTATACATATATACTTGGACATTTAACATCTCGATTTCCCATTACCTTTTACATCATGTATCAGTGTCTTATATTATTAACCCTCTTATATCTGTGGTATACACGAGCTTCTTAGGAGCTTAGCTTGCTTGTTAACTTATGAAGACCAGGGTTGCCAGCCCGACCCCAAGCAAGGCTTTCCAAACCGAACAAAACAACCAACATAAACCCAAACCCCCATCGAACCCAGCTGAAGCCCCCACAGGCCGAGCCCACGCGCATGTATTCCCAGGTCAGCCGACCCGAGAGCACGCTCTCTCCAAAACCGCTGAGTATATATATACCAACGAACGGGATTTCATCGAGTTTCCCTCGACGCAAACCCTAGTCCCTCACCTATACCCACGCCGCCACCACCCCCTCTCCCTGGGCGCCTTTCCCGCGCGCCACCGCAGGCCGCCGCCCGCCAGTCAGACCGTGCGGACGCAACGCGCGCACACGCGCGCGCGCGGGTTAACAGCAGCCGCGAGCCAACTTCATCGCAAGTTTGCCGTCTCCTCGCTCGATCATTCGTCGAGCCGTCTTCCTCGGTATGTTCACAACCTATAGGGCTTCCATCCCCTTTAAATAGATTCATTTTTCATGTGCTAGATTCCCCGAAAGATCGACACAAAGTCGATCAATTAACTGTCCAAAACAGGACAGTACTTTGGTCCCAAACACCCAACTTCACATCGAAATTCCCACCAACCTATCCTTCGAACCAGGAAACTTTCTGAAAGGAAGTTAACCACAACATATAGGACTAGAAAAGTCCAGTAGGAAGTTTGTAAAGAATTGCTTTGTACAGCGAATTATTCACATGTAAACTTCAGGAAAAACCTGTTTTCAAAAACTAGAAATCGCTCCACACGACGTCCGTCCCGCCATTCCGGACGACGTGGTCGCACACCGTAAGCATCGAAAGCTGCATAACGGTTTCGTGGTCGTGTGGGCTTTGACGGAATTCAAATTGGTCGCGTGTGCGCGACGAATTCGACGCGTATCCGTCGGAATCACCCCGTATCCGTCCAATGCAAATTCAGTCATAACTTCGTACATGCTCGTCAAATTGAGACGAAACTTGTGCCAACAGGACCGTAACGTTTTTCTGGTCCTGCATGCCAAGTTTGGTCCAATTCTGAGATAGTTGAATCCGACGTCGTTTTGCGGGCCCCACGGTCCCACTCAATGGGCGATTTTGTGCACGGTCCGCCGGCATCCAACTCTGGATATACGGTTGGGTTCGTATCGGAAAACTGGATCCGTAGACATGTAGTTTAACGACTTTAGAGACCGTTGACTCTGGCACGCTTTTCGGTGCAAAGCAGGTCCAACGACGGACATCGTTTTGACCCGAAATTATCGTTTTGCCCCTGTGTCCAGAATTGGACTTAAGGACAGGCAATCCTAGCTAATTTGACTATTCTAAAAATATTGGTAATGTTTATTTCAGCTTTCGGGGACTGTTGTACGAGTTTTGACTATTGTAGCATACTGAGTGGCTCAGATTATCGGTTTCACCAGCACAGGACCACAGGCGAGTACAGTTTATTGTTTGCATTTCGATATTAATCTTTACTATATTTCATTGATTAGTCATTGGTTATGTGATTATTTTCTATTATAAATTGTTGAGTCGGGAATGGGAAGTACCAAGGATGTGTGATCTGACCTTAGACCGTGTAGACCGTGTAGACCGTGTTGCATTTATTTCTTGTAGACCGTGTAGACCGTGTTGCATTTATTTCTTGTAGACCGTGTAGACAGTGTTTTATTTACTTCTTGTAGACTGTGTAGACTGTGATTTGTTTATTGTAAAGTAGACCGTGTAGACCGTGTTTATTATTGCATTTAAACTGTGTAGTTAGTGATTATTATTCTGTAGACAGTGTTTCTTTATTGCTATATTTTCTGTAGACCGTGTAACTGTAGACCGTATAACTTTAGACCGTGTAGACCGTGTCGCATAATTGTTCCGAGACCGATCACATATCAAAGGTACTTCTAACGGTGGAAAGTATATTGGTCTATTTATTACTATTGATTTTCTCACGGCTTTACTGTCATTTTTAAAACTCATGATTAATGCCTAACCCTTGTCTTATAGTCATTTTCTTTATTGAAATTGCATTCAGTGAATTGTGCTCGTTCCATTCCTGACTGGAAACCAACATTTTCAGGTTAGCCGAGGATTCAATTAGCTTGGGGAGTGACGGGAATACTTGCAGACGAAAGCCTAGTGACCAGCTAGATAGATGAATTATAGTCATTCCATATTTGTACAAGTTTATATTTTTCTACAAATGTAAAACTTGTGATCTTTGTAAATTAAATTAATGTTGTGAATGAGCATTATTTGTGATTTTGATCTTCATGGCCGTGACAGCGTTCTACCGCCGACACTGCGGCGTAGGCTGGCTTGGACACGTCTCGTATCCGTTTAAAAAAAAAACGGGTGCGGGTCGTGACAAGTTTTTATGGTGGCCCATGCAGGTCTGTCTTCGCAAATCATGCGAACTCGTGATAGTACTTAAGCTAGTCGTACTATTGCGAGCCTGCGAACAGAAATGCTCATTCACGAATTAGAAATTAATTTAATTTACGAGAATGACTAGGACTAGGAGTCCCTTATACAAATTTGCCGATGGGTAGTCTAGGCCATGCAATTTAGGATGAGGGTTATTAATTTTGATAGTTTGTCAAATCCCCATAGGTACACTACTGCCTCTTGATTGGAAGATATGGTCCAATGTGGATAGATTATTCACTTGGAGCGGCAGAGCTTCCTGGAATTGATGATCTCACCTAGATAAATTATTCAATTCCTTCTCGTTGTCTCTTTAGATATTATCCTCATATCTTAGTCCAAATTGCCTAATTAGTTCCTATTTTGCCCTAAGAATTATTATTTTATATAAGGTTGATTATGTTACCCATATACGAACCTCGAGTTAGTTTCGAATCAAAGCTTTCCTCTATAGTTTGAATACACATGAGATAGATTTTAGAATATTTGTATTTTGTCCTCAGTTATTTTTCTCCTGGTTCACCTTTTATTTTAAGGGTTATGACCGATAGTACTTACGCTTTATCTCATAGTCAACTTGTTTAAATCTCTAGAAGCTCATGGATTTTACGGTTATAGTTAGAGAAATATTAGCTAACCCATGAAGTTTAGACAGCAGCGCACTGTCGTCAATTATTTGAGAGTAGAGAATGTGGGTTCACTGCAGCCAGCAGCGCACTGGCGAGGCACAACCCAAAGAATTGAAGTCCTTTCGAAGAATTATAGGTTATGGAACATTGCTAAAACTATGTCCTAGTTGACCTCTTTAGATCTTAGATACCCTTGTGTCAATGTAAGGTAGAGTACCTGATAGTATATCACACCTGAATCACGGAACCAAGAGTTACCGCAGCCTGAGTATACGGGCGAGGCATAATCCCCTGTGAAATGACTTCAGACGTGATTACAAGTTTAGGATACCATAGAGGATAGGACTGTGCCCTGTATGTTCTATAAGATCCGAAGCCAATAGTAGTGGAAGTTCTGTAAGGTTGGGTAGCATGTCTTTCAACCTAGCATTCTGTAGTCCTTGTGACTTACTGACGAGGAAATTGATTGACACTAATAGGTTTATCTAGAATGCAGAAGTTAGAGGTCATAACCCATTAGTCGACCAAGCCCTTGTGAATAGAAGATAGTAGGATTGATTGTATGAGCAAGAACACCAGGTAAGTTTTGATTCTCTCTAAACTCGAACTATTTGTGCATTCATTCAAAAAAAAAATCTCGCATACTTGTATTTCGACTATCTGGACCAATGCCGCTACTACAGCCTAGTTTTGTAAGCTCACTCTGTTCTCGAGCTTGATTCAAGACATATGTATAGTGGGGACGCCTGCTAACTTATTGTCTAATCAGAATCAGTGTATTATGGTCTGATCAACCATGATGCATTTGGTTCGCTCTTCGTTTAAATTACACTACGTGGATGGAGATATATAGATACCTAGGATCTCATCCGCGACTGCTTTGACAATTTCTCTTAAATTATACGTCTGCCCTTGAATCACATGATTGTATTCAGTAACATCTTTCTTGAACTCTTTATTGTTTTTGTCGTTCACTGGTTCGGAAAGGCAGAAGCTCATAATTGGTAGAGAGATACCGCATATCCCCATGGCTATGGTAGTTGTATACACAAGGGTAGTTATTGTCAGCCAGCCATGTGATCGAGTTACTCGTTCTCCTCTCGACCCCAAACTGTTATTGGAACTTTCAAGCCATCTTAATTTAAGAATGATTAGGGTTTTACCCTTAGTTGTAATGCCAACCCAGGAGACTATCTATTCTCGAGAAATAATTCATTGTGTCTCTAAATATCTTCTTGAACATTGTCTTTACTTTCAACCCTTGTGCCTTAACGCAACCTTTCCTCGACCAAAGCCCACAGTTTAGACATGAGACGAATAGACAAGGGTAAGGACAATCATTTACCGTGACTATGGTAGATGCTCATCCCGAGATTGGTTTCCAACAAATATTACCCTAGTTATATAAATTTTGATATTAAGACCTAACTAGTGTTGGAACGCCACAGTCACTAGCTTAGCTAATACCATAGATTAAATACCCTGTCAAATTGTGATATACCAAGTTGGCAACAACAATGCATGTTCACTACCGCCCATACCACTAGAACCCTTATGACCATAGTCTGACAGGTTTGGCACAACTAGAGTTTTACGACTCAGTTGTTAGAAATCTTTTAGATGATGTGCCTCAGAGTTGGTTACCCCGTCGACAACTCTTGTATACTGTGGACAAGCATGTCATTCTATTTTCTCAACCATGTGTCATTGTACACACTCATTTTCCAATTATTGAGGAACGAACTTTGACTTGACTTATATCTACCGTATCCCGATACGTCGTGCCTTATTCTCTATTAACAAGAGTCAAGGTACAGTATCCGGATCTTGGAATCCTTCTAACCTCGTTATTCCTAAAACCATGTCTTAGCTTCTAAGGTGGGTAGACCGTAAGTCTTCTAAAATTTTTAGGATATACCAGGATTACCGTTTTATTAGAGTAATTTCATTAGGATGATAAGTAGATCCCCATAGACTCCCACTTTTCATTTAGATCATTTTGTGTCCCGACCGTGTCATTAATATTCGGAGCACGAGACCAGCTGTTACCTTCCAACAAATTTCATATGCAAGATCTAGACGAGTCCACTTTCATCTAGGTATATCATGTCCCACTCAAACCCGTCCCCTTGTACTATATTTTTATGGTACGACTTTCAGGTTAAAATGATTAGCCATAACCCTTACCATAATACCGGTAAAATTCCCGACTTCTATTAGAGCCTCAGCTTCGACTCAAACCCTTCGACCCAATATATGATTGCGACCTACTCGAAGCCCACTATACACGTGCCACTAATATGCCACTCGTTAGAGGCCTCTTGTGTTACTTAAACACAAAGTCACTAAAGGCGCATTTTGGGCTTTATGAACTTAGCTAAACAACCCGACTGGCAACTAGCTCAACCCCTCGAGTAGCAACCTATTCTAGAATACCCTAATCTAGTCGGAATAGTTTTATCGTTGGGATCTTGTCTAGTCCATATAGATTGAAATCCAAAGATCATCCAGCCGGTGGGTGATGTCCAAAATAGAGAACCCATTAAGACCCCAATCTTGATTCCTCAAAATTTTTTTTCTTCCGTTATGGAACCTTGTTTGAATTGGAATTTCAAGAATGAGACTTCTGTATTGCATGGATGGCAGGCCACTCTAGGTAACGAAGGGCTCTTCGACATAGCAAGTGACTGGACTAGAGTAGCTCGCCTAACAAATAAGGCAGTGGTTCATAAACTCTCTTTCTATTTGTACTATTGGACATTCTCTACCGTTCTTGAAACTTTGTTTTGCTCTTAATTATTCTTCCTTATTTTTCTCTCCTTCCTATTTCGGGGTGACGAATATCGATCGTGCTGTCTAGAATTCATCAGAGATTCTTAAATTATATTAAAATATTATTTTATTTTGAATACTTGGTCGTTTGATAGATATGGGGAAATATAGATGTCATATGTCTTAGATATCTAGGGATGATGACTCTAGCAACTTGAGGGAAAGTTTTAGTGACATACCCTTGAAGGAGTAGCGTGACCAAAGGTGGGTAGAAGCCCTCGAGGTTTCATAATTACAAATGGTTAGAGAGGGCTATAAAATATTTTGGAGAAATTAAATTTGAGGAGATTAGGGTAATAGTCGATTTTGATTTTTTAAGAATAGTTACGAATAAGAATTTCGAGGACAAAATTATTTTTAAGGTGGGTAGATTTGTAGCTCCCCTTCCCGAAATTTTGAAATATATTTTTATTTATTTATTTGTTCAAATAGTAATTTTAGAATTTTGTAAATAATTATTTTTTATTTATTAATATCCTGACTTTTAGGAAATTCGGTTACACCAGATTAGTTCGGACTAGGCCCGAACCAAGCCAAAGTCCATGAGGTGTTGCAGTGTGACCAGAGACGTCAGTATAGACATATATTTGTATTTATAATATTGGTTTAGAGTATTTTAGGTTTTGTAAGCTAAGGATATATACATAATATATGTGGGACATATATATATTTGTATAATAGATATATATATACCTCTTCAACAAATTATGATCTGGCATTATTTAATTCATAGCGACAAAGTTTATTTAATATCCTGTGCTCCTGTATAGCTTATACATATATACTTGGACATTTAATATCTCGATTTCCCATTACCTTTTACATCATGTATCAGTGTCTTATATTATTAACCCTCTTATATCTGTGGTATACACGAGCTTCTTAGGAGCTTAGCTTGCTTGTTAACTTATGAAGACCAGGGTTGCCAGCCCGACCCCAAGCAAGGCTTTCCAAACCGAACAAAACAACCAACATAAACCCAAACCCCCATCGAACCCAGCTGAAGCCCCCACAGGCCGAGCCCACGCGCATGTATTCCCAGGTCAGCCGACCCGAGAGCACGCTCTCTCCAAAACCGCTGAGTATATATATACCAACGAACGGGATTTCATCGAGTTTCCCTCGACGCAAACCCTAGTCCCTCACCTATACCCACGCCGCCACCACCCCCTCTCCCTGGGCGCCTTCCCCGCGCGCCACCGCAGGCCGCCGCCCGCCAGTCAGACCGTGCGGACGCAACGCGCGCACCGCGCGCGGGTTAACAGCAGCCGCGAGCCAACTTCATCGCAAGTTTGCCGTCTCCTCGCTCGATCATTCGTCGAGCCGTCTTCCTCGCTATGTTCACAACCTATAGGGCTTCCATCCCCTTTAAATAGATTCATTTTTCATGCGCTAGATTTCCCGAAAGATCGACACAAAGTCGATCAATTAACTGTCCAAAACAGGACAGTACTTTGGTCCCAAACACCCAACTTCACATCGAAATTCCCACCAACCTATCCTTCGAACAAGGAAACTTTCTGAAAGGAAGTTAACCACAACATATAGGACTAGAAAAGTCCAGTAGGAAGTTTGTAAAGAATTGCTTTGTACAGCGAATTATTCACATGTAAACTTCAGGAAAAACCTGTTTTCAAAAACTAGAAATCGCTCCACACGACGTCCGTCCCACCATTCCGGACGACGTGGTCGCGCACCGTAAGCATCGAAAGCTGCGTAACGGTTTCGTGGTCATGTGGGCTTTGACGAAATTCAAATTGGTCGCGTGTGCGCGACGAATTCGACGCGTATCCGTCGGAATCACCCCGTATCCGTCCAATGCAAATTCAGTCATAACTTTGTACACGCTCGTCAAATCGAGACAAAACTTGTGCCAACAGGACCGTAACATTTTTCTGGTCCTGCATGCCAAGTTTGGTCCAATTCTGAGAAAGTTGAATCCGACGTCGTTTTGCGGGCCCCACGGTCCCACTCAATGGGCGATTTTGTGCACGGCCCGCCGGAATCCAACTCTGGACATACGGTTGGGTTCGTATCAAAAAATTGGATCCGTAGACATATAGTTTAACGACTTTAGAGACCGTTGACTCTGGCACGCTTTTCGGTACAAAGCGGGTCCAACGGCGGACATCATTTTGACCCAAAATTATCGTTTTGCCCCTGTGTCCAGAATTGGACTTAAGGACAGGCAATCCTAGCTAATTTGACTATTCTAAAAATATTGGTAATGTTTATTTCAGCTTTTGGGGACTGTTGTACGAGTTTTGACTATTGTAGCATACTGAGTGGCTCAGATTATCGGTTTCACCAGCACAGGACCACAGGCGAGTACAGTTTATTGTTTGCATTTCGATATTAATCTTTACTATATTTTATTGATTAGTCATTGGTTATGTGATTATTTTCTATTATAAATTGTTGAGTCGGGAATGGGAAGTACCAAGGATGTGTGATCTGACCTTAGACCGTGTAGACCGTGTAGACCGTGTTGCATTTATTTCTTGTAGACCGTGTAGACCGTGTTGCATTTATTTCTTGTAGACCGTGTAGACAGTGTTTTATTTACTTCTTGTAGACTGTGTAGACTGTGATTTGTTTATTGTAAAGTAGACCGTGTAGACCGTGTTTATTATTGCATTTAAACTGTGTAGTTAGTGATTATTATTCTGTAGACAGTGTTTCTTTATTGCTATATTTTCTGTAGACCGTGTAACTGTAGACCGTGTAACTGTAGACCGTGTAACTTTAGACCGTGTAGACCGTGTCGCATAATTGTCCCGAGACCGATCACATATCAAAGGTACTTCTAACGGTGGAAAGTATATTGGTCTATTTATTACTATTGATTTTCTCACGGCTTTACTGTCATTTTTAAAACTCATGATTAATGCCTAACCCTTGTCTTATAGTCATTTTCTTTATTGAAATTGCATTCAGTGAATTGTGCTCGTTCCATTCCTGACTGGAAACCAACATTTTCAGGTTAGCCGAGGATTCAATTAACTTGGGGAGTGACGGGAATACTTGCAGACGAAAGCCTAGTGACCAGCTAGATAGATGAATTATAGTCATTCCATATTTGTACAAGTTTATATTTTTCTACAAATGTAAAACTTGTGATCTTTGTAAATTAAATTAATGTTGTGAATGAGCATTATTTGTGATTTTGATCTTCATGGCCGTGACAGCGTTCTACCGCCGACACTGCGGCATAGGCTGGCTTGGACACGTCTCGTATCCATTTAAAAAAAAATGGGTGCGGGTCGTGACATATATATATATATATATATATATATATATATATATAAGAGTGCCTCAAAAATAGAGAATAGAGTGAGAGAGGAGAGTTGGTATCTTGAAGGCAAGAGAGAGTTATATATATATATATATATATATATATATATATATATATATATATATATATATATATATATATATATATATACATGTAAATGTATATGAGTTAGTTAAGGATTTAAATTGTATATAAGGGATCTGTATAAGAAGAGGAGTGAGGTTCAGCCTTGGATTAAACTAGGGGTGTTCCTAACAGGAGATGTATAGGCAGGGAAGTGCTTGGTTTGGCCTGGGTTGCAATATGACAGGTCTTATCTTCGGCTCAGGCACTTGCCTACAGGCAATGTAATGGCATATTGCCTTACAAAGTACAACTATGCACTATGGTTTGGCCTGGGTTGCAAGATGAGTATAAGATACTATAATAGATAGTATATGATAAGGTAATAATAGAGTGAGTATTACCTACTAGGAGCTAAGGTATGGGTTATTACCGTAGTCTAAGGATTGGATATTAGGTAAGTGTCATGCTACCTATTGGTTACATACCCCCATGTAGCAATATATATGAGATACAATTTCATTGTTCAGGTTATCCAACAGAATTCATTACTCAAATTATGAAGATACACTACTCATTATAATAAATACTTAGAGTGCAAAAAAAACACACACACACACACATATTATTAAGTGAGATACAAGGTAGACAAGGATACGAGGATATATAGATAATAGGTTAAGTGGTGATTTCTTAATGCAAGTATGGTAGGATTTTGGAACTTAGATATCATGTTATAATACTAGTGTAGGTATTTATGATACGAATTTGTGCCTATTGGATAATTGTGTGTCCATCTCTGCAGAATTATTTTCAAATAGATATGAATTACTACTTGCGGTGTCGTTCATGGATGTACAATTGTCGTCCTGATGATATGTGCGGTGTACGGGATGAATACATAGCGGAAGTAAAGCAGTTCCTGCAGTTTGCCAAGGCGTTCCCTCAGTACATGGACGGCACCAAAATTAAGTGTCCGTGTGTGAAATGTCATAACGTGAAATATTATCCAGAAGTGGAAGTGACATATCATTTGTACTCGAGGAGTTTCACGCCTAATTACTATCAGTGGACCGCACACGGAGAACTTGTGTCTTTAGCATCAGAGCCGGAGCCTTATGTTGAGCCGTATATGCATGCGGGACCTAATTTTGTTTCAGATAATCATGCATATGACGACGGGTGCGAAAACATGGTTTTCGACGCTGCGGGGCCTAGTTTCGTTCATGATGCAGCTGAGGAGGCACCGAATATCGATGCTGCAAAGTTTATGGAGTTGCTGGAGAATGCAAGGACTCCATTGTATCCTGGTTGTGAGGATCATTCACCGTTGGAGGTGGTTACAAGACTATTGAGCATTAAGTCAGATTTTAACATGTCGTAAGAATGCTACAATCGAGTGTTGGAGTTGATTATAGAGATCTTGCCGACGGGTGCTAAGTTACCTAAAGACTTCTATCGGTCTAAGAGGATGGTGAGATCGCTCTGGATGGGATACAAGAAAATCGATTCTTGTCATAATGGGTGCATGATGTACTACAAAGACGACAAGGACGAAGATGTGTGCAGATTTTGTGGTGTTGATCGCTATAAGACAACTAGTACAGGAAGGTCTACCGGTGCAAGAAGACCGACCGATTCAATGCACTACTTGCCTCGTACGCCGCGGTTGCAAAGATTATTTATGGTGAAAGAGGCGACCGAAAATATGAGTTGGCACATGCGAGAACAGATTGAAGGAGTGTTGGATCACCCATCTGATGGAGAACCGTGGAAGCACTTTGATCGAGTGTATCCTGATTTTGCTTCAGATCCGCGTAATGTCAGGTTGGGGCTATCTTCTGACGATTTTACTCCTTTTGGTCTTTCAGGATCCCAGTATTCGTGCTGGCCTGTGATTGTCACTCCGTATAACCTACTGCCTTGGAGGTGCATGAAGACTCAATACATGTTTCTAACCGTTATAATTTCTGGTCCGAACAATTCCAAGAGGAACATTGATGTGTACTTACAGCCTTTGATAGATGAGTTGAATCAGTTATGGGAAGTAGGCGCTAACACGTACGATGTTTCCAGGAAGCAGAATTTTCAGATGAAGGCAACCCTTATGTGGACCATCAACGACTTTTCGGCCTATGGAATGTTATCTGGATGGAGCACTCATGGCCGTCTCTCATGTCCGTATTGCATGGACCGTACTAAGGTTTTTCGCTTGAAATACGGAGGAAAATCGTACTTCTTTGATTGTCATCGGCAATTTCTGCCAAAAGATCATCCGTTCAGAAGGAACATGAATACATTCTTGGCCGACGTTGTAGAGAAGGGTGATCCACCGCCAAGGTGGTACAGAGCCACGATATGGAAGGAGGTTAGAGAATTTTCAAGTGCTATCGAAGATCCTACAACTGGGTACAAGTACGATGGATTTGGTAGAGATCATAACTGGACAAAGAGGAGCATATTCTGGGATCTGCCATATTGGAGTACTAATCTGATCAGACATAATCTTGATGTCATGCATATTGAGAAGAATGTGGTTGACAACATAATTAATACTGTGATGGACGTAAAGAAAAAAAACGAAAGACAATCCCAAGGCTAGGTTGGACTTAGAAGAAATATGCAAATGCCCTGCGTTGCATTTGATAGAGAAGAATGGAAAATAGTTCCTGCCGAAGTCAATTTTCTTACTGGACAAGGAGGATAAAGTGAGACTTTGTCGGTAGATCCAGGGCCTAAAATTTTCAGAAGGATATGTGTCAAATCTGAGAAGATGTGTCGATCCGAAGGAAAATAAATTGACGGGTATGAAGAGCCACGATTGTCACGTATTCATGGAGAGGTTAATTCTGATTGCATTTCGGAAATTCTTACCGCAGGTAGTTTGGGATCCATTGACGAAGCTTAACATATTCTTCAGGGATCTTTGTTCTAAGAAATTGCTCGTTGATCGTCTAGAAAAGCAAGAGAAGGACATTGCGGTAACATTGTGCAAGCTAGAGAGGGTGTTTCCTCCTGGATTCTTCGACTCTTTGGAGCATTTATCGATTCATCTATCCTATGAGGCACGTGTTGGTGGACCCGTCGAATATCGATGGATGTACCCGTTCGAGCGACATTTGAATCACCTAAAAAGAAAGGTGAAAAATAAGGCACGGATCGAGGATTCTATTTGTGAAGCCTATGTTCTCGAGGAGATTACAAACTTTTGTTCGATGTATTTCAAGCCTCATGTTGCAACTAATAGAACGAGAGCTTCCAAAATTGACGATGGAGATCATGAATGTAATGATACAATACTGAAGGTATTCAATGCTCCAGAAAAGCCATCGGGTAAAATAAAGAAGAGATATCTGAACGATGATGAGCTAAGGGCTGCTCAGATGCATATATTTCTCAACTGCGATAATGATGAAGTAGAGAAGCTGGAGGGGTAAGTAATTAATACGTCTACATTATTTTAATAGTGTTGATTATTATACTATTACATTAATTGAACGATGTTGTTTTTGTAGCATTTGGGTTCCTAGAATTTATCTTCTATTTTGGAGATTTATTATTATTTTTTGTTGGAATCAATTATTAACTAGGATATTGATTTGGGTTCGTAAGATTTTGCTTAAGCCTATAGGTTAGATATAAGGAAATTAGGTCGTATATGGTCTCTGGGGCCCCTAGATAGTCCCTAGTATATTATTTTACCATTTTGTAGAGCCTAAAAATCAAGTTACGCCTTGAATATACTGATCAGTGATCAAGTTGTGCCCCAAAAATCAAGTTGCGCCACTGATATGAAGCTCAGAGAACAGACTGTGCCACCGATCAGATTGTGCCCGATATCAGACTGCGTCCAATCTTTCTTACGCCAAAATCTACGTGGCATCTGACACTTAATGGTCATCATTACCTGACAATACTGACGGCTGACACAACAATGAACGAGGAAAATCTCTTCGAATCCCGTGAATTGTGTCGCCCAAGAGAAGTTGGTGGACAGCTGTCCTGTACACTTCGTGAGTTGCGCCCAGGCGCAATCTAAATAAAATCCTTAGTTGCGCCTGGGCGCAACCTGAACGACTTTTGATCAGAAGCTGCCACGTGTGTAGGCACAGCTCAAATCAAGCGCAGTTTGACTTGTTGACTGAAGCTCCTGCAACCTGACAAAGTTGAGACAACTTACATTCTAAAGTAGGATGACGTGGCACGCATGCCACTAATCTCTCAAGACGTGTCTACTATCCTGTACACGACTACGCGCATCTCAATCATATGATACCACGCGTCTAAATACAGTTAGTACACATTTGACAACTGAATGAAAGTTGGCGCAACAGGAGGTTGGCGCAATCCAGTCTCGCGCACATCAGAATAACTGCTAAAACAGTTATTTCCTGAACTCTATAAATAGAGTTTCCAATCATCATCAGATATAGGGACAAAGATTAAGAACTCTTGCAAAATTGCTGCTGCGTTCTCTAGAGGCTACAGTCTTCAAGTTCACATAGTCCAAGAGATAAAGTGATCGTCTCCTGATCAGATTCCTAAAGTTGTACTTCTCCAGAATTTATTATACTTTGTACTCTTTTATAAGTTTGGAATCAAACAAATTTTTGATTTTTGCAAACAAAATAACGACTCTGCTGGAGATGACTTTCTCTTCCGATGAGAAAGTGACAACTCAATGTGACATTGCATCGATCGGCAAGACGCAGAAGACTCTGGTTGTTCAAGTCAACCAGACAGCCTACGAGAATATGATCAACACCAAGAGCAACAAGCGCACGGTGGCTATCGTCAAGAACAGGACTGTATGGACTCCTAAATCTCCCACAGTCGCTGTTGCCCAGGCGCAACTTGAGTGCTCAATGACCAAGGCACAATCCGCCTCAGTGGCTCCAGTACAGCCTATTTCTGTTGCTAGAGCGCAATCTGCTCGCTCTGCTGCCCATACGCAGCCTACTACAATCTTTGCTGCCAAGGCACAGTCAGTTCAAGCTACCGTCGAGGCACAGTCTACCAATATTGCAGCCAAGGTGCCACCAGTAGTCCATAGGACTATGGCACAACCCAAGCAATCGATAACCCAGGCGCAATCTGCTACTCCGGCGCAACTCAAGGGAACTAGTCTTTTGGCTATTCCCTCTTCCAATTCTCAAGTTCTGAACTTAGAGAATTCATGTCCTAGTGCTAACACTAGACAGAACAAAGAAAAAAGTCCTATGGCATTTTCTCAATTGGCACAATCTATGCCTAAAATGATCACACAACAGAACAAAGGGAAACGCTTCTTAGCTATCCCTATTCAAAATAAAGGAAAGCACCCTTTGGACTTTCCTCAAACTTTCCTGGTCTATGACTCAGAGGAAGATGTATCAGATTCTATCCCTGTAAACAGAGGTCCTCGAATCTCTGATACCGAAAAGAATACTGATCAGAGAGGTATATTACCTACCCCTATGGGGTTTGGTCAAGACCTTTCTACCTTGCAAATTTTAAGATCCAAGCAAGGAAAATTGAAGGTATCACAAACAGAGATACTGGAAACGGAATTTTTAGATTTACGCGCTTATCTCAATAGGCGTCAACCAATATCAACTTTGGCAAAACGCAAGAATCCTATGCCAAAGGCCAATCTGCACCAAAAGCCAAAGTTTGAAAAGAAAGACCCATCTACTTATGCTAATGAGTTGAGTACATCTTTGTACACTCAAGGAACTAAACACCTGAAGAATAGGAGACATGTTCCTAACATCATTAAGGAATATGTTCCTCCGACTTCTTCTCGTCCTGTGGTTGTAACTGACCTCCGACAACGTCTTACACAAAGGCGGGAGACTACGGGAATATTTTCCTCACCTCCAAATCGCGCTTCAAATCGCCACTGCCTACATGAAGTTATCATCAACTGTTGTTGCCAATCGGCTCGACGATCTGTCTTCGATCGTCTGAACTATGCTTCAACTCCTGAACATATAATAGAAGACGAAGATGAACTATTATATGCTTCTGTTAACATGACTTCTCAAGACACTGGGGTGGAAAACGTCCAAGACGTAATGCATCCCGTAATCCCAGTCAACAATACTTAGACCGGATCCATGCATCCAATGAAGGTGTCTTTCAATACACTAGATCGAGAAATCGTCATTTGATCCAAGGTGTCTTTAATCAAGAAGATCTCTCTATCACTCATGTATGAGAGGATTCTCTTTCAGAGTTTGATACAGATAGTGAAAGTTCTGAACAAAATATCTCATCAATAGCAGCAAGAGAAGTGACAGCATATACCATTACAGAAGATCAAGATGCCTCTATGTCAACCAGCCAAGAGCAACGAATTGTTGCATTAGAAGAAAAATTGAAAACCATGGCAGAAACGGTTGCAAGCATGCATACCATAATGGTGGCTCAACATACAGTACCTTCCATTGTAAACCCTGTTACAAATCCTGAGCTTATAGCATCTTCTGTACCTGTTAATCTGGGGGTACCAGCCCCTCAGGTTGCTTTTGTGCCAATTCAAGCTGATCCAAGTCAGTCTGGTGCTGGGGGTGGTAATTACCACACTGTTCCTCCTCCTAACACTTCTAACCAGCCCACCAATTCTAAAATATTAGGGGATGCAAATGAGACTGTGAAACTTCTGTGCACTCAGTTTGAGGCTTTCAAGCAAAAGGATGGCCTACAAAGATTGGGCATAAAGCAACCATATCCTACAGAGTGGAAGGAAGTTCCATTTCCTCCTAAGTATAAACTCCCAACCATTATG
Source organism: Iris pallida (assembly GCA_029216955.1). Lineage (NCBI taxonomy): Eukaryota > Viridiplantae > Streptophyta > Magnoliopsida > Asparagales > Iridaceae > Iris > Iris pallida. The sequence goes on from JANAVB010040819.1 coordinate 1,186,090, forward strand.
TTGTTTGATGGTAGTACTTCTCCAAGTCAGTACATCAATCATTTCGAAGTGATGACTGATCAATTACAGCCAAATGATGCTCTCCTTACCAGAGTATTCGTCGGTTGTTTAGCCGGTGCAATATACGACTGGTATCGTAGCCTACCTGATGGCTGTATAACTTCTTTTGCTGGTTTCAAGCAAATGTTCTTGGAACGATTTTATGAGGGAGTCAACGACATGACAATGTCTGTCCTCATTAAAATTAAACAGAGGCACAATGAATCCACAGAGAGTTTCATTGAAAGATTCTGCCGAGAGGCACTCAAAATGCCTTTAGGTACTCCATCTGCTGTAACAATAGACACTTGTAAATCAAACTTGTTGCCTATTATCAGTATGTGGACGGGATCTACACAATTTCAGGATTGGCCTTCTTTCATTGTTAATGCAAAGGCGGCAGAAGTGAGTACCGAAAAGTTCAAGCAGTTAGGAGTCCAGATGACTCATCCTAACCAAGATGAACATTCTACACCTGGGGGTAGTAATTGCCAGAATAACAGTAAGAATAAAGAAACATTGGCCATCAATCTTAAAGGCAAAGAGTCTTTGGCTGTCAATGTTACTCAGACGGCATCCACCCCATCAACACCACTGCAAAAGTCAACTCGTCCAAAAGAAGAGTATTCTTTCGATGAAGATGATACTTTAAGTATTTTCGATTGCTTGATCAAAAGCAATAAGCTTCAACTTCCAGAGGCAAAGCGACCAGAAGAAGTTGGTAAAACTGATCACCCTAAATACTGTGTTTATCACAGATTCATAGGACATCCAACCAGAGCATATTATGTGCTCAAGGGCAAAATCTAGGAGTTGGTCAACTCTGGAGCAATTACTCTACAGCAGGACGAGAAAACAATGACTGCTAATGTGGTTTCTCTCCAATTCGATGATTTTCTACCACAATTCGTACAAGATGGTGCTGTCCCCATTCCAAGGACTACTCTGGAAATTGTGAATATCCCGCCTCCTCAAAATGAAGGTCTTATTCCGATGTCAACTGACAGATGAAATATTATGTGGATTCATCCAGATCTGGTGGCAGAATTTGAAACACCTTCCTCTTCTAAACAAAAGAAGCATTCCAAGTCTAAATCCAAGAACTGTAATATGGTATCCTTTGAACCATTAACAGAAGAAGAAATCCTAATGGGCACTAGATCTGGGAAACCCTATCTTCGGAAGTATTCCGAAAATCAAGAGAACCCTGCTCCATCCCCGGATGCTCTTTCTCCATCATCTTCTCCTGCTGAAGATATATCGTCTACATCTTTGCCAGTGGTCGAACCATCTCCTCCTAAACCAACATCAGCAGACAAGGGAAAGCAACATGTTCGCTTTAATAAAGCGTTGAAGAAGTCATCATCTCTTGGACTTGAAAAGCCTTACAATTTTGATATATTGGCTCAATTGGCCAATACTCTAGCAAGATTGTCAATCTTTGAAGTTTTACGTCTCTCAAAAGAAACTCGTGAGACGTTAAGCGAAGCCTTGATGCAGGCTGACACTTGTTTGACTCTTCTCAAGAAGCCCAAAAAGGAGCCAGTCAGCTGTGCACATTGTCATAGTGTATTTGAATTAATGACCAATATCACTTTTATACAAGATGACATGTTGTTAGAAGACAATCGTCATGATCGTTCTCTCTATTTTACGGGGTATGTGGACACCATAAAAGTCGACCGTATTCTGATTGATCCCGGGTCTGCACTTAGCATCATGCCAAAGTCCTTATTGGACGCTTTAAAAATTCTAGTACATAATCTTTCTACAACTATCACTACCATCCTGGGATTCAATCAAGGAAGAAGTGAACCTTTGGAGAAGATACGCCTAAAACTTCAGATTGGCAATCTTCGTACAAAAGTAACTTTCTATGTTATTGACAATCATGGCTCATACAATTAGGGGTGAGCATTATTCGGTTTTGGACCAAAAACCGAACCGAACCGAACCGAATAAGAGGTTCGGTTCGATTTTAAAAAAATTCGGTTCGGTTTCGGTTTTGAAAATACTAAAATTTCTTATTCGGTTTCGATTTCGGTTTTGGATTTCGGTTTCGGTCCAAAACCGAAAACCGAATAAGAAAATTTATTATATATATATATATATATATATATATATATATATATATATAAGTATTAATATATATAGGTATATACTAAATAAATATAGGTATATACTAAATATGTATAGGTATATTTAGTTACTATATATATTAACAAAAAAAAAACAAAAAAATTGAAAAAAATGAATAAACCGAAAATCGAACCGAGTTAATTCGGTTCGGTTTGATTCGGTTTTGGGCCAATTCGGTTCGGTTTCGGTTTTGCTTATTCGGTTTCGGTCCAATTCGGTTTTGGGTTATTCGGTTCGGTTTAAACCGAATAAACCGAATGCTCACCCCTACATACAATGCTTTGTTGGGAAGGCCATTCCTCCATGAACACAATATTGTACCCTCTACGCTCCACCAATGTTTCAAATATATGGATGGTAATGGAGAAGTCCAAAAAGAGGTTGCAGATCTGAATCCTTTCAAAGGAGTTGAAGCATATTGCAACGATTCTCGTATGTACAAAGAGGAATTCATGAAGGTGGTATTAGCAATGGACACAGATAAAGAACATAAGAGTATACCTAATGATACTCTGGTGATCCCAGTCAAAGGACATACCTCATGTCCTCAGTCTTTCCAACCACTGACTATCTATCTACCTTCCTATGAGAAGCGACCTAAAGGTGATAGTCAGGAACAAAGGGAGCTCAACTCTTCTGAGCCGCTTGTAATCGATCTTCGTCGCAAGAAGCTCCCTCCTCCTTCTCGTTCTTCTTCTCCCCCTCTTATCATCAATCTGACTAAGCCTGCTAAGGCTAAAGTCCCTGTTGTAAATGATGGTGTAAAAATCAATAAAGCATCTCTTTTGCAGTATACTGATGTCTTTTACTATACTCAGTGTTATCTGGATATGCTAGATAGCTTTAAGCCACTTACAATAGAAGTCGTATCATCTCGACGAAACATTGTATCACTGGATTCAATACAAGAGTCGTACTTCTTAGTACCATCTCGAAAGAAAGATGAAAAGCCTATATTCTTCAACAAAAGAGAAGAACCAAAAATTATGCTCTATAATGATAATAGAGATGATACAGGAAGGCTACAATTACGACGCTATAGTCCACAATCTAAAGCCATCATCCGTAAAATGGGCTATGATTTCAGAACATGTCTCAACAATGGTAAAGGAAGGCGAACCCCTCTTTGTATTGCTGTTCCAAAAGGAAAATCACAATAATACCACAGTAAAACGAAATGAGGACTAGGTTATATGTCACCACTTCCAACTCCAGAACCTTCTGAATCTGATGAAGAAGAACGTTCAAACTCTTCTGATTCTATCTCATGGGATTCTGATACCAGTATCGGTCATGTTCATAAGGTGATAATATCTTCTAATATGGTGTCCGTCGAATTCTCAAAAGATGACGAAAGCGATATTGAAGAAGCTACTGAAATGGACCCTTGGGCACAAAGGATAGACCATCAGTGGGAACTTCGTTTTGAACAACGAGAACCACCTACTGAGGATCAACTGGTCCAAATCGATATTGGAGAGGAAGGTGCATCACGACCAATCTTCATTAGCAAGAATCTCCCAGAAGATGATAAACAAGAATTAATTCACCTTATTCGTAAATATATTGAATTCTTCGCCTGGAGTTACGAAGATATGCCGGGATTAGATCCTCAAATTGCAACTCACAAGCTTAATATTTTGCCGAATGCCAAACCGGTCAAACAACAACAACGGCGATTCAAGCCTGAAATGATGGATGCAATTGATGATGGAGTCAAAAAGCTTATAGCTTACGGTTTTATCAGAGAAGAACAACATCCTGACTGGGTGGCCAATGTCATCCATGTCCTGAAGAAGACCGAAAAGGTTCGAGTTTGTATAGACTTTCGGGATCTCAATGATGCTTGCCCCAAAGATGAATTCCCTCTCCCAATTACTGATGTTATGATCGACAATGCATGTGAATTCGAACGAATGTCTTTCATGGATGGATTTTCTGGATATAATCAAATCCGGATGGATCCTGAAGATGAAAAACATACTTCATTTCGTACTCCTCGGGGTATGTACTGTTATACGGTCATGCCGTTTGGTCTTAAGAATGCAGGTGCAACTTACCAGCGGGCTATGAGCACTATCTTTCGAGATTATTTGCGAAAGACTGTCGAATTCTATGTTGACGATATTGCTGTCAAAAGTCATCTCGAAGAAGATCACATTCAAGATTTAAGAACTATCTTCAATCTAATGCGCCGGCATCAACTCAAAATGAACCCCACCATGTCTTTCCTGGGTGTCTTTAGTGGTAAGTTTCTCGGCTTCGTCATTACCTCTAAGGGTATACACGTTGATCCTGAGAAGATCAAAGCCATTCAAGAGATGCGTACTCCACGCAACCTAAAAGAGCTACGAGGATTCCAAGGTCGACTTGCGTACATCAGGCGGTTCATTTCAAATTTATTTGGACGCTGCAGACCATTTACTCAATTAATGAAGAAAGGTGTATCTTTCATTTGGACGAAAGAATGTCAACGAACATTTGATGACATAAAGCGGTATTTAATGAGCCCACCGGTTCTTGTACCACCGATCTCAGGAATACCCTTATTAATGTATGTCCGAACAATAGATCATTCATTGGGAGCTTTGCTGGCTCAGAAGAACAAGAAAGGTCATGAACAAGCCATCTACTATCTCAGCCGAACGATGATTGGAGCTGAACATCGTTATAGCCCAGTGGAGAAGGAATGTTTAGCCTTAATATTTGTTGTTCAGAAGACAAGACATTGCATCATAGGCCAAACTATTCATGTCATATCCCGAGTCAATCCTCTTCGAGTTCTAATGAAAAAGCCAAGTACACTCAATTCTGGGCTTACCACATGGGCCATATTGTTAGCACAATATGATATGGTTTATGTTCCCCAAAAGTCTGTGAAAGGCCAAGCACTTGCAGACTTCTTAGCAGCTCATCCTGTCCCTGAGACATCTAAACTCTATGATGAGATTCCAGACGAAACATTGGAATCAAATATGATCTCAGAAAAATTTTCTACCTGGAGGTTGTTCACTGATGGAGCTTCTAGAATTGGACCTGGAGGTACCCTTGTGGCTGGAGTAGAAATTGTTCTTGTTTCACCCGATGGATTAACTATTCAAAGGGCTTATTCTTTAGACGAATCATATTCCAACAATGTGGCAGAATACAATGCTTTGCTCATTGGACTTCAATTAGCCAAACAATTGAGTATTGAATATCTCGAAGTATATGGTGACTCTAAGCTGATTGTTAATCAGGTTAGAGGCATATATGAAGTCCGACATCAGGATCTAGTACCATACCATGAAGCAGCAACCAGGATAGCTTCTTCATTTAAAGGATTCTTTATCGAACATGTACGTCGGGCATGCAATACAGAAGTTGATGCCTTAGCTAACTTAGCTGCGGTATTGGCAGTTCCAGTCAAACGACAACAGATGGTTGTTATATCTAATAGAGAATTATTTTGTGTTGAAAACAACCACAACATTGAATTCAGCAACCTAACTGAAGTCAATGTCCTTAGTGAGGATTGGAGAGTACCTTTCATTGATTTTGCAGTACATGATATTTTACCAGAAGATCCTAAAGAAGCTACAAGTATCCGTCGTCGATTACTTCGATTCTATTATAATCATACTACTAAGACACTATATCGAAGAACTTTTGACGGATTACTCTTGAGGTGTCTCGCTGGTGATGAAGCAAAGCAGATTTACGTGAGGCTCATGATGGTATTTGTGGAGCACATCAACCTGGTCCTAAACTACAGCATCGTATTCGACGTATGGGATACTATTGGCCCTCTATGGTATCAGATGCTATTGATTATGCAAGAAAATGCCGTACATGTCAAATTCATGCGGATTTCATTCACCAACCGTCGGAGTTTCTTCATCCAACTGCAGCCTCATGGCCTTTTGAAGCTTGGGGCATGGATATAATTGGCCCTATCAATCCTCCTTCATCTAAAGGACATCGGTTCATCTTAGCCATAACCGATTATTTTTTCAAGTGGGCAGAAGCTATACCTTTGGCTGAAGTAAAGACTAGTAGCGTTATTAATTTTATCAAACATCATGTGATATATAGATTTGGTGTCCCTCGCCGAATCATTCATGATAATGGGCCGCAATTCGTCAGCCAGAAATTTAATAGGTTCTGTGATGACAACAGAATCAATAATATTGCTTCTACAGCCTATAATCCTGCGGCTAACGGGTTGGCTGAAGCATTCAACAAGACCATTATCAAACTCCTTAAAAAATTGTCTCTATTAACAAACGCAGTTGGAGTGATAAATTTGGAGAATGTCTATGGGCATATCGTACTACTGTCCGTAACCCCACATGTTGTACACCTTTTTTCCTGGTATATGGATGTGAAGCTGTTCTACCTTTGAAAATTCAAATTCTATCATTGAGAATCGCTATTGCTAATGAGCTTACGACAGATAATAATGATCATCTTTGGCTTCAGAAATTGGAGGCGCTCGACGATAAAAGGTTATTAGCTCAACAGCATATCGAACTTTATCAGGCTCAGATTTCAAAAGCTTTCAATCGCAAAGTCAGAGTGCGAACATTTCAAGAAGGCGAGTTGGTTCTTACAGTCAGACGTCCTATGACTATGACACATATGAGCAAAGGCAAGTTCGAAGCAAAATAGGAATGACCATATGTGATAAATAAAGTCTTCTCTAATGGACCCTATCAATTAACAGATATGGATGGCAGAGTTGCTATGATGCCCATCAATGGCAAATTTCTTAAGAAAAATTATGTATTAAGACAAAATGTACTTTATTTTCAGAAACATGATATAAATAAAAGTTTATTTTTATTCAAAAACAGAATAAAATTACATAATATTATGGACGGGGAGAAGGCCCTGACCCTTCCTGATTAAAAACAAAGTTGGCCAACCATTCAAACATCTCATTGTCTGAACACACCAGGAACTCACGAACAGCTGTCCTCAATGCCTCTTCTTCGGCAGTTTTTCCAGGCTCCACTAACTTGGAGATCAAATCCTGTCCTGGTGCAGGAGGAACAGTTGAACCTTCGCCCCTTTCTTTTTGAGAAGGCACTGGAGGCTCAGCAAGGAAAGTCTTGGTTTCTTCTTCAGTCTTCGGAGCGATCAAGTCTTTGGAAGACTTTTTTTTTCTTGCACAGGAAGAAAAAGGGATTGACAATTTATAGACAGAACGATTAAGAAATCAGCCTTGAGAATTGATGCAACTTTTGGAAAGAGGCACAACTGTTTGTTCATTTCTAACGGTTCATTTATAACCGACTCTTCATCTTCCCTTCTTCGAAACTGGCGTGTTTGATCCATTCGTTGTCTCCTTTGAAAGTCTAAATGGCCATTCATTCATTTAATATTTCTTCCTCGGAAATCGAAGTGAATGATCAGCCATTCATTTATCATAGTAAGAGGTCATGCCTTTTTACGAACTTGAATTCCAAATATTCACATCAAAACAACTTGCCACATCCGTGATCCTCTCTGGATTCTGTTATCTATGACAGCATAGCAAAATCAAATTGTAAAAAAAGAAGAAGAGAATAATGAGACAATTATTTCTTTATTTTTTCTTTAAAAGCATAGATACATCTTGATGAAAATTTATTGCATCTTGGATTTTCATTCTAAATGAAGGTCTATTACATCTTTGGATCTTCTCATCAATAATGAAGGTCTATTACATCTTTGGATCTTCTTATTTGTTGGTGGCAATTCCTTGTCGTCTCGACCTGAAGCAACGAGCCCGACAATGGAATTAACTCTGATTTTCTCTCTGAGAAAGACTAGAGGAGAACCCCAGAGTGCAGCAGCCCAAAGATGAGCTTTTGTCGATACAACTGGTGGAGAGAAGACAGCCCGCCAGGGGAACTAGGAACGAGATCACCCTTGTGATACAATTTCTAGTTCTGCTTCTTCACCATCCAACTCTCATGTGTATAGGCACTTCCTACCATCTGAGGAAGACCCTTCTTAACATGAAGAGTCCTGAGCTATCTGATTTGAGTGTCAGAACCACATGAGCTGTCTGATGTGGGTGTCAGAAGAATGTTCTCTGCAACATTCAAATCACCAATACCAGTTCTGAAGAAGCTCGCTAACCAAGTCCCTGCAAATATCAATGAAACAGGAGAAGTTAGCAGAATCTATCAGCAGCATTGCACCTACAAACAGGCGCACATCAGCAATGCGCCTACAAACAGGCGCACATCAGCAATGCGTCTACAAACAGGCGCACATCAGTAATATGCCTACAAACAGGCGCACATCAGCATTGCACCTACAAACAGACGTATATCAGCACTGAACACTGATCAAACAAGCGTATAACAGCAATATGCACCTCTGATCAAAGCTCAACACTGGACCACAGTGTGCGCCTATTCTCAAAAATAGTTAGCGCATATCAATAATATCTACGACATGCAGATCAATACTTGTCTCCAGAAGTGGTACGAAAGAAGAATACTCATACTATTGATTCTTCGTCAAGACTTACCAATTTTTGAAGACACAGCATGCAAGCAAATAATATCAGAATGAAGTGGCGCAAGTGAAACCTTGTGGGAAGACATTAGTTTTGAGAGAGTATGAATGGTTCTTTCATTTCTGGACGTCCTTTTTAAAGAGGTTAAAGATGAGATGGGTGCGTCGTTCTAGGATCCTATTTTGGGAAAGAACTAAAAATGGGCATCTAAAACCGTGTAACGACTGCCACGTGTTCTTCAGAAGAAACAGTAAAATGAAGAATTAGTTAAAAGAATATGTCCATGAGCACCATTCGAAATCACAGCCACACAAAATCAGAAATTCTAGGTTTCATTGCATAAAGATGGGTGGACCCCTATAGTCAAGGACATAAAAATAAAAATAAAGTTATTCTGCCTAGAACATTATTTCTTGTCCTTGCCTTCATCAGACTGACGAAGGGCGACGTCCAATTCTTGCATGGTGAGGATCCCCGAGCGACGCATCAGGTTAAGAAATCCCTCCGAATTGACGTGCTCCTCAGAGGATGATCCGCCACTCGAGCGATTGAAGACTGACGGGGTTAAACCGAAATAGTTTAGAAAGTTCACTGCCCTTGAAGCTGGGTCAGCCTCCACCAAAAATGTTGTAGGCGCAACATCATGTCCCGCGTCAGGAGACTTGATTGTGGTGTCAGAATTGGTCTCCATCTCTTTCTTCTTAGGGGCCATTGAAGAACAGAAGTGAAGACCAAAGTACAGAGATCAACTATATATATATATATATATATATCAACAAATTGACTCTTCGTATTCTTCTTCTTCATGGGAAACTAAAAGTAATCAATGAAACTCTGGAAGACGAAAAGAGGATTGAATATTTTCGAGAAATGTATTTAATTATGATGACCGAGCATTGACCGGCGCAACTTGACTTAGTCAAAACTTTTATAAATTTAAAGTATTCCAAAACTTTACAATATTTTTAAGTTTTGAAAACTTTAAAGGGGGTCTTGTAGAGCCTAAAAATCAAGTTGCGTCTTGAATATACTGATCAGTGATCAAGTTGCGCCCCAAAAATCAAGTTGTGCCACTGATATGAAGCTCAGAGAACAGACTGCGCCACCGATCAGATTTTGCCCGATATCAGACTGCGCCCAATCTTTCTTGCACCAAAATCTACGTGGCATCTGACACTTAATGGTCATCATTACCTGACAATATTGACAGCTGACACAACAGTGAACGAGGAAAATCTCTTCGAATCCCGTGAATTGTGTCGCTCAAGAGAAGTTGGTAGACAGCTGTCATGTACACTTCGTGAGTTACGCCTAGGCGCAATCTAAACAAAATCCTTAGTTGCGCCTGGACGCAACCTGAACGAATTTTGATCGAAAGCTGCCACGTGTGTAGGCGCAGCTCAAATCAAGCACAGTTTGACTTGTTGACTGAAGCTCGCGCAACCTGACAAAGTTGAGACAACTTACATTCTAAAGCAGGATGATGTGGTGCGCATGCCACTAATCTCTCAAGACGTGTCTACTATCCTGTACACGACCACGCGCATCTCAATCATATGATGCCACGCGTCTAAATACAGTTAGTACATGTTTGACAACTGAATGAAAGTTGGCACAACAGGAGGTTACCGCAATCCAGTATGGCACAATCCAGCCTCGCACACATCAGAATAACTGCTAAAACAGTTATTTCCTGAAATCTATAAATAGAGTTTCCAATCATCATCAGATATAGGGACAAATATCAAGAACTCCTGCAAAATTGCTGTTGCGTTCTCTAGAGGCTACAGTCTTCAAGTTCACATAGTCCAAGGGATAAAGTGATCGTCTCCTGATCAGATTTCTAAAGTTGTACTTCCCCAGAATTCATTATACTTTGTACTCTTTTACAAGTTTGGAATAAAATAAAATTTTGTTTTTTGCAAACACATTTTAGAATTTTCAGAATTTTATGAAGATTTTTAGATAATTTTATATATGATTTTATTATTTTTCTAAGCTTCTATGATTTACTGTGAGAGCACCCAAGAGTAGTTTTGAGGCCAAAGAATTTATTTGGGCTCTAGAACCCTTAAAATATTTTCTAGATTTTTCTAGAAAATTTTAGAAATTTTTTGGGATTTATTTGGAATTTTTAGGATTTTTTCTGATTTTTATTTAATTTTATGTAATTAAAAACCCTTTTTCCAGTCAATTATCCAGTCAGCTGAGCGGGGGGCCCACCCGTCAGCCGCTCAGGCACGAGTGGCAGGCCCACCCGTCAGCGCCGGGTGGGTGAGGCTCGGTCTCCGAAGCCGAGTTGGAATCATAATCCGAGCCATGCTTGGAGCCGAGCCAAGCTCAGCTTGCTCTGGGCCATTAGATCTTGGCGGGGACCGCAGCATGGCTGACACGTATCCCTTAGCCGCGGCTAAAATCCCACCGACTCTCCCTTTTCCGTATATATATATTAGTATATTTTAGGTTTCCGAAAACCCTATTTTAATTCAGCAGCTTTTGTGGGAGAGTTCGATAGGGATTCTTCGACTTCGTGGAGGGTTTGCCGTTGATCTAGACGTCCTTTTTGCATGCCATTTTTTTGTTAGAAGCGTATTGAGGTTAGGTTTCTGAATATATAATTTATTTTCTGGTATTTTGATCTCGAATTTCTGAATAATTATTTGAGTGTCGGTTGTCCAAAAATCAATACGTCATACGGTTTTCGAGATTTCGAGTGATCCCGAACTCCGTTTCACGATCCGTTTGAAGTTTTGGAAATCTGACACTGAGCTCTACAACATATAATTTTTCCAAAAATTCAGAGTTTCATCTAGTATTTTATTTTGTTCATAGAAGTCAGATTTGGTCAACGGTTCATCGATTTGGTCATGGTTAGCCATAATGGCGATAACTTTTGACCAAATCGTAATTTTGCGGCATAGTTGATTCCAGTGCACTCATGGCACTAAAATCTACCATGTTGCATACTCAAATGTTTGAATTCATAATGTTTGACTAGTTAGTCAATAGTATGTCTCGGTTTGCGTGCCACGGGTCCCGAATTTGGAACCGTGATTTTCTTGGCCAAATATTTGCGTTTAGATTGTTATTTCAGAATTAAATAGGTTAAAATAGGATTTTAGACAATTTACTCCAAAATTAAAATAGTATTAATTAATTTAATCCATTAGCCACTTTCTAGAATTTTTAGAGTGGAAATCGTTGATCTAACTTGTGGTTTTTATGTGACGGGGTAGATCGGACTATGACGTCTTGAATTGTGACTTTATCATCTATCGGAGCAGGCAAGTATCACTATGACCTATGTTTCCTTTATTTTATACTGCATGTATCTTCGTGTCGTCTTTTCACTATTACTCCCTTATGGTTCATGATTGTCGTTGTTCATGATTACTATTGTGCACGAGAGTTAGAATCGGTTGGATATACATACATGTTCATGCCTTACTCATTGTTTTCTATTGTTTACAGTTTATCGTATTGCTAATGTTTTTTGCAGTGGACATGTATTGTGAGTGAGTCGGGCAGGGGAATACAACAAGTAAGCATGTGGTCAACGAATTGAATACAGACCCCCCTATACATTGATTGCATAATATCAGTCATGCACCACACGTATGACTGACGAATATCCTAAGCCGTCTACATGCTGAAAGTTGGTATTCTAAAACACAGTACACGTGACTTAATTATTGTTGCTCTATTGTCTATTGTTCTTCCTTTGTCAAGTCTACCTTCTTATTGTCATCATGTCTTAGTGGTATGTCAAAGTCTTCATTCATATTGTTATCATGTCTCAAAGGTACTTTCTTATCATACAATGTCATGCCAATACTTATCTTCAGTTAAATTCCTTTTATCGTTCCTTCATTCTTGTATACTATATTGTGTAATGTAGTGTTATGGTGATCTTGCTCCAATCCTGACTGGATAACTATTTTTTAGCTTTAGATGACGAGATTTGCCCCGAGGTCTATGGTGAGTATGTTGGCGACTCTGACATCATTGGCGTACCCGGTTCCAGCATTGATGCGAATTAGAATATTTTTCTTCCTTATGGATTCGCATTAGTTAGTAGTTATGGAGTTTAGTTGTGTATTTTATTTTCTGATATCCGAATTTGTTCCCGAGACTTTCTGAGTTGTACTAGATTATTTCATATTTATAATATTGAGACTATTGGATATTTTGGTGATTATTGCTGGCTTAGTTGTGGATGATATATATGCGTGTTGTGCTTGTTGTGGACCATTGTTATCATAGACAGCGTACTACCGCCGATGCTGCGGCGTAGGCTGGACTTGGCCACGAACTCGTATCCCAAAATTGGGAGCGGGTCGTGACAGTTTTCAACATATTTAATGATGATGTGAGGTCAGGTAGGCCACACATAACAGAAGAAGAACTAGAACAAAAAATGAGGCGTTATTTTCCATCATGGTTGAGTGCATATGTAAGACTTGAGAACTCTGTAATTACCTTTCTGTATATGTACTTGAGAATGAGCTTAATTTATTTTTTTGTGGTATTTAGGTCGATCGTCCATACGCAAGACTTGAGAATGAGCTATTAGAACACTAGCCAAGGGACCAATTTATGCTACAAAAATATGGCCAAGCTACTGTGTGAATGGGTTTAGGTTCAAATCAACAACTTGCCCGATCAGAGAAAACTTTGTGGATCTCGATTCCACCAAAAATAGCTGTTTGTGTATCAGATCTTCGAACTACAAAGATGTTGATGCGGGCAACGATTTCTATGGCATCCTATGGGAGATTGTGGAGCTGACATATAGTTATGGAATAAAGCCTGCTAAGATTGTGTTATTCAGGTGTGATTGGTTCGATCCGATTGATGGTCAAGGTTGGAAAGTAGACAAGCACGGTCTTGTGGATATAAACTATCGGCGTCGATATCAAGCCTATGAACCATTTATCCTATCAAGTCAGGCTCAGCTCGTGTACTTCACAAGTTATCCTAAACGGAGAACAATAAGGTTGGACTGGTGGACAGCATGCAAGACCAAAGCTAGAAATACCTTTGAGGTTGACGATATAGCTTATCAAGAGGATGAACTACCTCTTGTAACAAATATTATAGAAGTGGACACGACGAAAGTTCCTCATTACACATCTAATTGTGTAGAAGAAGTAGAATTATCTGAAGAGGAAGATGCAGATGAAAGTGAAGATGTAGAGGAGGAAGAAGAAGAAGAAGAAGAAGAAGAAGAAGAAGAAGATGAGCTAAACGAACTAGATAAATTTTCAGAAGAGGATTAAATCTGTACGTTTGTTTTATCATCATATTTGACACTTTAGTGACACTTTTGTGACTATGATATTTTTCAAAAATCTGTGATGTCTATCATATAAATATGTATATTTGTTTTATTGTCATATGTTATTATCAGGTATGACTAGACCCGGACGACGCGGAGGATATTATGTTAGGCAGTCCCGTGTGCGTCAGGTTGGGGATGCAGATTCCGTACCCTCATCCTCATCTTCGAGTACGCCAGTGTACCATTCTGTTCCCGGTCCATTACCGGGACAGGGCAGTTCCAGCAGGTTGGCGACTCCTCCCTCGTCGTCCAGCATTCCTCCCGCGTCCAGCATTCCTTCCACGTCCAGCATTCCTCCTGCCGACGGCTCCATGGGGAGAGCCGACGCCGAGCATATGGAGGACGGCGATCAGACTGATCCTGGTCAGGCAGGAGGTGAGAGCGACCCTCCATGCGCTCCCCCGGACGAAACGCGTATGGAGATTTGGACAGACGGGCCTACGAAGTAAGTTAATTAGTTAATATATATTTTTTAAATGATTATATGTACATATATATTCATGAAATTTATTATTGTATAGATATCGGCCTCCTGCAGTATAGAGACAACTGGGGTTATTTCTGAGGCAGAACTATGGTGGGCCTTGGATTAACTACTCAGATGCTCCCACAGATAGGAAGACCTTTTGGTTGGCCCATTTCAAGGTAAAAAATTTATTTATTTTTAAATTTTAATAATTATTTGTGTATATTATACAACTCTTTCTATTTTACTTCTTGTAGAGGACCTATTTCTATCCACCACACCGGGCGGCGAAGATCGAGGCCCAATTTTCTGCCGTCGCAGGCAAGCTCATCTGTGATGCAATCCACGACCAGAAGTCTCATGATCGCACCAGAAAGCCGATCCATGGTTGGATCACGCCAGAGCAGTGGACTACGATGAAGGCTAGATTTGGCGAGGCCAGGTACCAAGAGCGGTCTGACAAGGCCAAGGTGGCGCGGTCGAGCGCCAGTAAGTGGTGTGGTGGCTCCATTCCTATGACGGAGCATTTTCGTCGTCTGGTACGTTTCCTATGACGTACATTATTTTATATATAGTTGGATAGAATGTTTACTAATAATAGATAATATATTTTAACAGATAAAAAAATGTGAGGACCCCAACATGGTGACCGTCTTCCTGGTCACCCATCGGAGGGCTGGGGAGTCCATTGACGAGAGTGCGACGCAAGCATATGTACGTTCTATTCTTTATATTAATTTACTATAATTTAGAAAACAGAAAAATAGATATCAATATAGACTTTAGCAAACACTTAGACGTTAGCAAACATTGTTATAGGCCGAGTTTCTTCGGCTACAAGAGGAGACGGCTGCTGCTGCTAGTGCGCCAACAGAGGAAGGGGCTGGTACTTCCTTCCAGCTGCCTACAGCTCTATCGTCGGACGACCTCTGGATGACCGCCGTTGGTGGTCTTCCGAAGGGTACGTACTACGTTACGGGATCCTACGGCGCCTATTTGGCTTCAGAGTCATCCCGGGCCCCCTCTGTCAGTGCACAGTCTCCAGCTTCGCAAGCGTCATCACGAGCTCAGGATATTGGTCATCAGATCGACGAGCTGTGTCACGAGTTGCAGCAGCAGATTTCTGATCACCATACCGCAGAGCGACGATCCGATGATCATCGGACGATTTGATACGGTCGAACGCAGTATACAGGAGCTAATGAGTCTACAACATGCTACAACTGCCAGCTTGTACACGCTCACCGAGTCTACGGAGCGCACAGAGCGTAGACAGGTAGAGCTGGAGGGATCGCAGAGGACCATGTCTGTCTCATTCACTCAGATACATACTTCGATTGAGGAGAGTTCTCAGAGGATGTTGAGTACCCTTGCTGCGCATGCTGAGCGACTGCGAGAGCTGGAGCAGATACGTCCTCCCGGTCTATCGACGACGCCGACTCCAGACGTTGTACTGCCTCCTAATGCCCCTATGGTACAGCTCACACAAGAGCAGTATGAATACATGCTATCTCAGATGTGCAGCAGGGGTCCTCAGTGATCCAGTAGATTTTTTATCATCTTTGTATGTATTGGCCCTATGGGTCCATTGATCATTGGTACACTGATTTTTATTCTTATTTGACTCTGTTTGACATGTATGTTTGTTGGACATGTATGTTTGTGATATTTACTTTGTTGGTATTTTCATTGAGTACATGTATGATATTTAGTTGTAGACTGTTATGATGGAAGACTGTTATTCATCTATTAGTTGTAGACTGTTATGATGGGAGACTATTAATTATGATGATATCTGCGACGGGGATGACAAATATACCTACGCCGGGTTATAAGCGATGATCTGATATACAAAGGAGGTGCTGCCCAAATTTTAAAAAAATATAATATGTACTTTTGTGATGATTTGTGTCTATGTTTACAGTGTATGTGAAATGCAGTGTTCGGAACCATCGATAGTTTCGATTACTGTTGTATATTTTATCTTGGACAGAAAGAGCAACAGTTCAGGGTGTACTTATGAAAGCTTCATTTTTACATCCTTCACTTTCTCGGGACGTCGTAAAGGATCCCGAGAAGGTGAAGGACGTGAAGAGGAAGCTCTGAGAAGTGCACCATGAACCGTTGCTCTTTCTATCATGATAAAACATAGAACAGTAAGCGAAACTGTCGATGGTTCGAACACTGCACTTCACACACACTGTAAACACAGACACACAGCATAACAAAAATACACATTATATTTTTTTAAATTTTTTTATAATATCTGCGACTTATAGCGACGATCTGCGACATATCCTGACGTCGCTAATTAGCGTCGTTACGTCACTATCTATCACAATCCGTCGCTCAGAAGCTGACGTGGTAGAATCCTGACGTCGCTAATTTGGTCGCTGTACGTCGCTACACTGCTGACGTGGCAGGCATGCCATGTCATCACATAAAAAGAAATAACGTCGCTAAGTAGTCGTACTACGTCGCTAATTTGGCGACGTACAATTTCGTCGTCCTCCGTCGCTAATTTTGCGACGATCCAGCGACATTGTGGTCACATCGCAAACAGCGACGGAGGACGACGAATTTGTCATCTGCGACTAGCTTTTTCGCGACCTTCATGTTTCGTCGCTAAAGCCGTCGCTAATTACGATTAGCGACGTATTTTCCTTAATTAGCGACGTATCCTGACGTCGCTAATTTGCCTTATTTTAGTATATATATATATATATATATATATATATATATATATATATATATATATATATATTGAATCAAGGGTAATTAGTTTCCGGAATCGCTTCCACTGGCATTCGAACTCCTGACCACTCGGGCCGCATGCATCTCTCTTAACCAATAGGCTAGAGGTCATTTGCATATATATTATGATCCCCTCTTAAGCATCCCTGAATATTTCCGAGAAATAGCAGACATTGTATTTGTCATTTTAATAATACAAATTTGATCTATAAACTATCCAATTTCTCGTAAAATTTTGAACTAATATGTTAAAAAAGATAATCCAGTGGTTGCTACTTCAGAAACAACCGAGGATGACTAAAAGCGAGACTCCTGATCCCCCTCATATATACTATTTATGTTCACAAGTGCATGCAATGGACGTACCAAAAAGAAAAAAAATATTATTAAAAAAATAAGATAGGAATTTGTTATAAGGAATTGTGTGGGTTTGATTCTCAAAAGAAACATAATGTTGTAATTTGGATAAACCCAAATATGAATGTCCTTATCCATACTCACAACAACATCTATCACATTTCCTCTGTTATATATTATCAATGAGAATGCCCCCTACTAAATGGTTATTTAGGCTACCAATTTTTTTTCTTTCTCTCTCATTTTTACAACACATTATCAGGACGACGACCGCTCTAGGAGTTCCAGGCCACCACCGAGAAAATTAAAGATCTAGATAGATTACACTTTTTTTATAAGAAGTTTATGTTATGATCTAAACAATACAAAAAAATCGTACTTGCACATCTTTTGTGTATGCTATTAATAATGTGGATCGTTTGATAAGAAGTTGGTTTTTCTAAACTCCTTTCTTCATCCTCCAGAGGAAAGGGTTTATTTTTTCAATCTTGTTGTATGGCTAGCTTAGTACTAGCTCATTACTAGCAAATACTGATGTGGTGGAGAGATGTAACCAAGTTTAGCTGGTCAACAACTTTTGAAAAATATTTTTTTAACATTTCTCTTATGTTAATTGGCTCCCAAAATATTTGGGTAATAACATCTCTCATTATGTGACATCTGATATGGAAAGTGACATGACAACTAACATGTCATGTTTTAACCCAAAAAATTAATTATTAATGTTAATGCTAATGCTAATTTTAATTTAATGTTAATATTAATTTTAATGTTAATGTTAAAATTAATATCAATGGTAATTAATGTTAATATTTGTATTAATATTAATATTCATGTTAATTTGAAGTTAATATTAATTTTAATGTTAATGTTAATACTAATTTTATTTTAATGTTAATATTAATTTTAATGTTAATGTTAAAGTTAATATTAATGTTAATTCTAATATTAATGTTAATGTTAATTTTAATATTCTTGTTAATGTTAACCAGCTAAATCTGTAAACTTGGTTACCTCTCTCCGTCAAATAAGCATTTGCTAGTAGTGAGCTAGTACTAAGCTAGCCATAGAACAATTTCGTTATTTTTTCCTCCCGACTTCCCTATAAATTTGCTAAGTGAACTACTTGTTGCTAATTTTTCTTGAGAGATGGCATCAATGGAAAGAATAATACGTTTCCGTGACTCGATCTGTTGATCTTTCATCACCCAGCCAGCATTATCCCGAATCCTGACCTGGTTACTCTAATTTGTGTCTGTACTTTATTCATTTGCCATTTGCTGACCTTGTCCAATATCTATATTTAGCTAATTACTGGTTTGTTTTATGTTGGGTATTATCGTCTATTTTTGTTGTATTTTGCAAGTGAATATTGACTAGTAATCCCAGCTAAATAATTGATAACCTATTGTTTTGGTACTATTATTTTCTTATTTTGTATTTGAACTATTATATTTTTATTTCAAAAATACTATTTGGCTCTCAAAATATTTGGGTGATGCCATCTCTCATTATGTGGCATATGACATGGTTGCTGACATGACAAAATTTAACATTAAAATTAAAATTAAAATTAATATTAAATTAACATGATAATTAACATTAAAAATAACCTTAACATTGAAATTAACATTAATTTTAATATTAATCTTAACATTAAAATTAATATTAACATTAACATTAACATTAATATTAATATTAATATTAACATTAACATTAATATTAATATTAATATTAATATTAATATTAACATTAAATTTTTTTTGGGTAATTAATGTTTTGGGTTAAAATTTGACATGTCAACTGTTATGTCAGCTGCCATGTCAGATGCTACATAATAGGAGATGACATCATCCAAATATTTTGAAAGCCAAATAGCATAATTGTTTTTATTTACATCTGCACAAGGACTTATCTTTTTATCGATTTTTTTCCAGTATGCTTTTTTATAATAACTTTTTTTTTTTTTTTTTTTGATAGGAAAGGAAATTTCTAATAACTTGGTTTGGTGCATCAACAAGTGATATTGGCGTCATCTTATGTGCAATGTAACAACTTGTGTTATCATCCACTTCTGTTCTTGTAGCCTTTCAACTGGTAATAAGAAAATATTGTAAACCGGTAACGTTTTTAATCGGTTATTGGAAAGAAAAGCTACGTGCAGATTGATTGGCTACGAATATTTTTCTCTTTCTCTTATTTCATTTTTTTTTTCCCAGAGTTTTTGAGTTAATGGATTATGGTCGGATCGGGTGCCTATTTTTTACCCGCTAACAACCCGACCCGACTCGATCCCTAAAGGCTAATAAATTAAAATAAGGGAGTCTCTCCGCCACTGCGAGCACAGACGCGACAGCGGACACGAGTGTGCTGTTCCTCCGTGAGCACAGGCGGCGGCGGCGATAGGGGTTGGAGAACAATTTCTAAAGAATTACTGGTCCATCTGGATTGGAAATTGTCTGGTTGAGGTCAGTTCCTTTTCTATTGAAATTGTAAGATTAGTTTTTTTTTTGTTGGGTTCCGTGTCGGCCAGTATCGGACACTGCATCGGCCGATACAGTTGACCTGTACTCATCGTTTCAAAATTAACCATTTGGGAAGTATTAACGCATGGAAGTATTAATTCGTTCGTGGAAGGAAAAAAAAAAAACCCAGGAGGGGGCAGCGTTAAATAGGTTGTTATCATGTGCTAATTGTGCGCGATGAAGCTAACATTATATGCATGCTAATGTGCATGATATATTAGTATTAGATTGGAAAAAAAATGTCCAGCTTTTCTTTCTAATACACAACGACTCGACAGTTTTGTAACACATAATTGTGTAGACAATAGTCCATGTTGACCTTATTTCCGACAGGATAGTAAAAAAAAAGGATGCAACAATGTGGATCATGAACGAATTGTAAAACTAACTACAGATTCCCTTTGAGGTAGGACGAACATAATTACCGATAAGGCACTATTTACAATTTATTTTATGTTTATAAATTATTAAATTTTAATGAAAACATCTCGACCCTCCCCGACCCTACACTAGCAAGACATTGTGGCACTTTGATGCCCAATGGTAATAACTAAAAGCATGAATACTAAAGGAAGATTCATCAAAAACACGATGGAGATTAGAACTTTTATCTAACCATTTTCTTAGACGTCTGCTCCTTTCGTTCGCAGTGAGTTTGCCCCAAGCTGCATTAAAATAGGAAAAATTAAAGTGATATTGTTAACTATATGAACTTGAAATACTTATGAAGAGTCCATTCTTTCGTACTGGATGCTCCCATAACCCAAATAAGAAAATAATTACAGCTGAGTCAGTTTTCCTAAAATATTTTGAATGTCAGCGCAACTTACAAGCTTATCTTCCTAGCCACATGGACAGGACTGTGGACATGAAAATACTGACAGAACTTGAAGATAACAGTTTGGGTGGTGTATTGACATTGTAAAAGATAAAATTCCACCATACGACAATTAGCATCCTAGAAGATCTTACATTTTTATTTATTTTTATGTTTTGCAATTTCAGCAGCATATTGGCTGCTAGAATTCATTGTCCTTGATTTCCTGTATCTTAGACATTTATATCATTCCTCAGGTCGGGACCATTTTTTTGTGTAGCCACATAACCTTAACCTGTCAGACACTAGTTTGCACCCTCTAATCAATCAAGGCTCGAAAATGTACAATTTTACTACTTTTGACTGTGTGTAAGAATCACTATCCAAAGAGGTAAAATATATCATATATTAGTTACTAAGCCCGAGTCTCGACAAGTAATGTCTTCACAGGAACATAGAATTCAGCTATGATTTATCAGTATCTTTACATAATAGCAGATAAACATGATTCGCTGAAGGCATCATTAGGTGTGATCCAATCATATTTCTGTAAAACTAAATCGCTACTTGATAAAATCAAAAGTACGCTAACTATGAAGTGCCAGAAAACAGTAGCCCAAATACTGAAGGCCACTAGAGTATGTACCAAAAATCATGTAGCTGCAAAAATACTTGCCTGCATCAAAACACATGACCTAACATATAAATTATGTGATTAAGATGATTATAACTTTTGCAATAAATCTGCACTTGCAGCCATTCATCAAATGACTTGATCCATCCGTAAATTTGACTCTTACCTAAATCAGAAGGGTTAAATGATTACAAAAATAAGCTTAATGTCACGAATGTTGGTTGCAGATTCATACTACTGAAAGTACTATAAGCTGATGCTATTGTGTCTGAGGTTTCCTTCCTTCCCATGCATGTCATGTTTGTTATAACATCCCTGGTAGCTGGATTTCACACCTACCAAAAGAAGCTATTATCAGTTAACTCGAACATTGAGTTGCTCCTTTTGGATAGAAGTACATAAAAAATGAACGCTGAAGAAAATGTGGAGAAGGAAACAGAAATTGAAAAAGAAAAAGAGAAGAAACATATAGGAAAAAAAATGGATACAAATAAGTAGCCGCCAGTAATAGAAAACAACAGAGGCAATAGTAATCACAAGGGAGATATTAGAGAATTCCCTCGATTCACATTCCTGAGAGAATGAACACCAGCAAATTCCTGAAGGTCCATGAGCGAAAAACCAGAGCAATAATTCACAGATAAGCAATCAGCATAACATGACAGCAGAGCATGTAAAGTTGTCAAAGATGATAACCAAAGACATCACAGTCATATAGACAAGATAACCTTATTTCTTACATTTATATGGGCCCGCAAAGGTTTTCATTTTCGAACCTCTGCGTCTTTCCCTCATTGCTGGCTTCTGAATTTTCTTTTCAAGTGACTCCTAGTTGATGAAATTGAACTAAAACCTATAATGGAAAAAAAATAATATAAAAAAAGAAGCACACGTAGTCCTAATCTAAGCATGTCATGGATAACAATTATTATAGGATTTCCCTTTCTTGGATAATCACTAAATCCTTGAACTCCTTAAGAAGTACCAAATCATGGGTTAAGATTTCCTTGAATAGTTTGGTTGCATTTCGTATTCATACAAAATTAGTATAATCCAATTATGGCACCGAGTAATTTTCTTTTTGCTGAGATATATCCTCAAAACACAAGTGGAAAGAAGAACTAAGGTTTAGGTTTATGATCAATCAACTAAACATGAACTAGTCCCGATCAATCAACTTCATGCCAATGCTGCCAGCTACCCACCACATCAATCGTCTTCTACCTCCCGCCCAATGGTCCAAGAAAAAAGAAACCATCACCCACCTTATACAACTTAATCCAGTAGGTCGCAACTACTCCAAGAACTAAAATTTGCCGTTTCAACTTAAGGAATCCACCATTTGTACTGGCGAACTTTACCCACTTAAGATGGAATTACACAATTTTGATTCACAAGATTGTTGTGTTCAACATAAAATTATCAGTTAGGATGTAGTTATCTTGTAACCATCCCCACATAAATCATTGTTGCACTAAACATAAATTGCCCATGTCCTATTTTGTCGTCTTGTAGCCATCGCCCACCTAGGATGGGTAATATGATGTGGTTAAAGGTAGAAGAGATAAATAGAGTTGAATACAACAGGGATTTGAACAATTTAGTACAAAGCACTAAATCTTTTCCCCAAAAAAAGGAGTGCGTAGGAAATTAAGCATATAGTACAACTTTGTTTGGAAAAAGGTAAGTTTTGGTTATATCTGTCTATGCAGGCCTCCCACCTAGTTATGTCGTGAGTAGACGTGTCTTATAAGTAGAAATATCAAAGAAAGATAATCTACCTATTCATGGAGTGATCTATATTATGTCTTATAAATAGATACACTAAAATCAAAGTAGGCTTGACTGTGGGAATTTGAGGTCGCATGAACTTCTTTCCATGGACAAACTTCCATTAGGCTGTTCGTGTGAACATAGGGCCTCTACAGTCAAGCGTTCAACTGGGTCCCTGACAGGATAAGTGAGGAATCACTCTTTATCTGATCTAGAAGACTAGAATTCGCTTTCTTTGTGTAAATCTAAGTTAGTGATGTATATAATCTAAAACAAAGAAATTATGAAAAAAAAATCTTCTAGAAATATGCATACAATGGATGTTTGGAACAAAATAAATCTTTGGACACCAATAGGACATGACATGTTCCGTTAGACGGTGACATAGGCAAGGCACCGTGTTTGTTGTGTCCTAGTGTATTTCAGACCGTCTGTGCATGTCCGATATGTGTCTGACACGGCCACGTCCCTCTTCCTAGCAATCATTTCTTCGACAATAACTAAACTGACAATATAAGATATACATAAGCTCACTAGGGTTCCAAAAAATCTAAGTAGATCAGAGGCATTTCCTTAGCATTTTTTTTATTTGTGGAGAATCTATACTTCATTACGTTACTATTACATGAATTGCAGATTTCTGGATGCTTCTAATACAAACCTAGATTTTTGTGATTTCTAGTCTGGGAAAAGATGCTGCATGTGCTAAATGAACAGCCTGTGAAGACCAAAACATGGATCTTGCTTACTTACACATCTACATCACCCTTATCATTAGTGGATGATAAATTCAGACAACTGAAATATTCAGACAATCGGATGATAAAATTGTGATGAACAACCCTGGCGGGTAACTCA
This sequence comes from Iris pallida, assembly GCA_029216955.1. Taxonomy (NCBI): domain Eukaryota; kingdom Viridiplantae; phylum Streptophyta; class Magnoliopsida; order Asparagales; family Iridaceae; genus Iris; species Iris pallida. The sequence continues at coordinate 1,210,286 of JANAVB010040819.1, forward strand.
TTGTGTTTCAGAATTACTCCATAGAAAGAGCACTTTATTGTAAACCTTGGGTTGATATAGTACTTTCTTGAATAACCTATGTTTCTAAAAATCGATTTTACATGTTTTAACGATGCATCCATCTGTGTTAAAAAAGCCCTGACAATCAGTGAACTCTTTCTAGGATATTTAGCAGCAATATGCTGTTGCCATTAAACTAAATGGTATTGAAAGTATATTCTGAAAATTTAAACAAGTATTTGTACTTGTTGAACCATTTCTTACCATATTTTCTTCTGTGTGCTCATCTATAGAAGTATCTGTATTTATTGAACCATTTTTACCTCGCTATTTCTGCTTTTCTTCTAAGCCTTTTCTTCTTTCACCCTAGATATGCCTCAAAAGTTGCTAGATCTTAGGACTTGATTCATAAGCAGCCCAAAGGTTCATCACTTCATCAAAGTTATATGTATGTTGAACCTCAATTTTCCCCCTTCTGTGCCTTGCAGCCATTTGGAGTGGTCGGAGCAATATTTCTCAGTTCACACAACCACTCACGGAACACAGAGGAGAAGAAAGGAGGGGCTTCTGGCAGCGGCGGAGGGATGAGTGGGCTGAAGGGGCTTCTGGCGGCGGCGGCTCTTAAGGGGGTGACAGAGGCGCGCGCGAGGATCTTTGGGCACGTGCTGAACCCTCTGGGGAAGAGGTCCCCGCACAAGATCCTAAGGAAGAAGCTGATCGGATGGAAGGTGGCGCAGTGGTACCCCTACGACATCAAGAACGAGGACCCCCTCGTCCTGCAACGGGAGGAAAGCGAGTATGTTAATTTCTATTTGGTTCTTTTTTTTTGTGATTTTGTTGATGCTTGCTATATGTTTTGTTGATGCTTCAGCAGAAATAGAAGACGGGTTTGCTAGTGGCACTAATGCCTCGGATAACCCACTAGTTTGGACTTTGGAGATTGTTTCCATGATAACACTTACATTCCTTTCCTTTTTAATGTTACTCCTAAGTAGTGTGTTAAAGAAATTAATTTCAGTTTCAACACCCGTCTCATGAAAACATGAACCACCACAGACAAGTTTACAATACAGTGATCTTATCTTATGCATATCATCAATGGATTGGTTCATTTTCATTAAAACATGAACCACCACAATGCATATCATAGTCGCGATCTTATCATTGCGAACATGAAAGTTTAACTTAGCAATTTATTTGATTTATACTGATCTTACAATTACTGGGAACTAAATTGAACTGATTTGCATCATCAAACCTCGTACTAATTACATTAAGGTGGTATAATACTATAAATCATGATACATATGACAAATTTTCCTTTGTTAAAACTCTAATGTCACAGGCGATTGGCTAAACTTGAAATGCTGAAACGTAGAGGGAAGGGTCCACCAAAGAAAGGCCAAGGAAGGCGTGCTTCTAAGCGTAACAAGTAAAGATGTCGGTCATCATCGGCAACATCAGAACACCCTTTCTTAGGTACTTTAGAATTCATCAACCCTCTTTAGCCAACTTTTGGATTGTGTTTGTTGGGCAAAACAAGTTGTTATTAAACTCCCAAGATCATGTAGCTCTGGACATAGATAACTCGAGATAATGTGTGTGAATTGTTTGTGTTTGACCTGCATATGAGCCGCGGGGAAACATGTTTCCAGGAGTAGAAATGAGTGCTTAATGTTGGAGAATTGGGGACTTTCTCAAGTGATTTAGTGTCCTAGTCTCTTATGGACTGCCTCGTGTTGAAGAAATGAATGCTTAATGTTGAAATTTTTTGTGGGTGTAAGTTGGCTCAAATTTTTGTTCACATAAATAAAGTTGGGAAATTTTGTTCTTATGTTAGCGAGTTTAGGATGGAAAGGTTACAAAGTTATTTGTGCTTCGTACTACCTTTGTGTTGCCATGGCCATTTTCGTTTTCTATGTTTGTTCATATGTCAAATTGCATCTACATGATCAACCAGGATGATCCGAACCATGATTCCTTCAACGCGTTGCTTGATGTACATTATTTTTCCTTCTTTTTTCATTTCTTCTTGCAAAGAGTAGCTTCTAAAACAGCAAAGAAAAGAAATTGTGGAATCGGCTGCATTAATGAATCTTTTATTGCATTCAGCTCCATTGGTCATGGCCACACCGTGTGGGTTATTGGGAATGTCCTATAGCTTCGAGCATTGGTCCTAAAAAAAACACCATTCTTTCTACTTCTAACCCTTGTTAGCAATCATCCGAATAAAATTCGTATTATACGCATATTTTTTCGTATCTTTCAGAAACGTATAATACTTGCGTACTTTTAACAGATTCAAATCAGTACGTAAATTTTAAGCATACGAAGTTTTAAATGTGTTCTGTAAAAATTATTGAAAAAATTGGCACAAAAAATGTGGTGGAACCTATTTAAATAATCAAAATTTGATAATATATTTAAGAATGTGAACTTTTCAACCTCAATATTTTTATTTTTTGAATATTTGATCGAATTATTGAATGTATTTTATTTGTACTGAGCTGAGCCGATTTATATTCATACTTTTGCCTTCCCTTTTCTGTTTGCCGAATTGCTAACAAGGCTTCAAATTCAAACATTAGCAGAGGGCCAGGGCCAACTCATTGATACATAAGAAATATTTCTTAACACCTATTCTATTGCAGTTAAGCGTCATCAAAGATGTGTAGTTTGTATAAATCTTCTCAATTACTTGCTTTTTATTTTTGTTAAATGACTCTTTAATGAAAGTGGGGGGAGGAAATGATGACTCCCACCTATTCTCTTTCAAAAAAGAAAGGAAAAAAAAAGGGAAGAAAAAGAAGAGAGTATTCTCTTTAGGCCAGTCAATGGTAGACTAAAAATCCGTATCCGATCCGTATTCGAACTAAAAATATCCGAAATTTTGGATACGGATACTGATTCGGATATCATATCGGATATTTATCGGATATCGGTTGCGGATACGGTAAGTGTCATATCCGGACCAATAATATCCGAACAAATAATATTTAAATTATTTAATAAATTTAAAATATATTCAATGTATGCATGAGACTATTAGTTATATGTGCTTGTGTGGAGAATTTTTTGGTGTAAATGTATTCAATGTATGCTTATGATATTTCAATGTGAAAATCTGCACATATATCTTACAAAATCTGTTGTTCCAAATGTTGAAATCTGCTGCTTATGATATTTCAATGTGAAAATTTGCTGTTTCTAGACAAAATCTGTCGTTTCAATGTGTATATCTGTTGTTTCTTGACAAAATCTGCTGGTTCTGGATTTTTTTTCTTTCCTTTTTAAATATTTTTTTAGTAATCTTATTGGTTCGGATATTATCCGATATCCGTTAAAATTATCGGTAACGAATACGGTAGCCAAAACTTTTATCCGATCGGATATCAGATAGTTATCGGATATATCCGATAGTTAATGGATCGAATATGGTAATGCCAATATCCGACCAATAAGCTATCATTGACACGCCTAATTCTCTAGCACCAACTGATGTAGCTGGATACTTCCTTATTTGCGCTCAGCTGTACACCACATCTTCAGATTTCCATTCCTCTTAGCAATCATTTGTCACCTGTTGACAAGGAAATAAATTCAGAGAAGGAATCTTATCGAGTCAAACAATATTCTTTCTGTACTGTGGCATTTGATGTCGGTATTGGATCCTTCATATATCGGATCGGGCATTTTCGGTAGTAAATTTTTCGATATATTAAAAAACGAATAATTATTAATAAATTATTAAAATTTAAAATTTACAAAGTTATGCACAATTTTAAGATTTTTTTTGTGTTGTTTCTGAGTAATTTTCAAATTGAATAAAATAATAGTAATCTTTGTTGATTGGTTTATATGCTGAATGATTTAATTGCGATATATTTGATACATTTAGAAATAATTTTACATATTATGTGTTGTTTTCCGTTAGTTTTAAATAAAATAATATTAATATAGATAGATATTGTGAATTTATAGATATACAACTTCGACAAATAGTAGTGATTATAATTTTTATCAATAAGAAATCATATCAATACACTATAACATTGTCAATAAATCATTGCTCTGACACTAATTTTTTATTTTTCAATCTTTTCCGTTCAATTTTATCTAGCGAATTGATTTGGAAAGAGACCTATAACATCGGTATCATCGATATTAGTAGTTGTCGATATCGTTTTGGGATATGCCAAACTGTATCGATATCAGACGTATCATTTCGGTATCGGCTGATACTGTAAGCTATGGTTAAAATACATAACCTATTTTTCAAAACATAAAAATGCAGAAGCTTGTTGGTGGTTATGAGACATGCCCTAATGTCTTTGCAAGTTTAAACTTGAGACCAAGGAATAAGCCTTCAGAATCCTCACTGAAAAATTTGTAGAATGCAAAATATTCTCCTTAGCTTTGCCTCGTTTGCAAAATAAGACTCGATAGACAAATATAAAAATTAAACCCTCCCGCAATAGTTGACTGGATTAAAATGACCGATCCCGTCTACTAGCCGTTTGAAGTAGCCGTTAGTTGCACTTTTTTAAAAAAATCGTAAAAATACCCCCTCAAGGTAACGTTACAACTGAACGTGTGGCTGTTAATAACAACTGAACATTAGTGGCTGCTCCCTTTGCCATTTTCTAAAAGAGTTATTCAAGTATTGATTAGAAATAGAAGGTGTTTCATCACTATTTTGGGTCTTGATATGCGTGCTTTAGTGGTCATTCAATTGAGGCATGGGACTTTGAATCAAATATAAGTAAGGAGTTTTCTTATTGGTCAACTCATATAAAGGAATGTGTATTTTCTTTTAAGTTTCGAGTACAAAAAAATTTCTGTGTGGTGTATTATGTAATACTCCGCTCCGCACAGTGCATTGTGTTGGCTTGTTAGCTCGAATGACCTAGTTGGACTTAGATTCATGCAGAGAAAGCATTCTTAGTCTTTATGATCAGGACGATAGTCCGGGTGGTTTGATCCTTCTATACTTTAACACTTTAATAATAATAAAAAACTATTCTTAGTCTTTGTTTCTATATTCTATAAGACTGTTGGTTCTAAAGTAAAATAATTGAGATAAAATAGAGTAGTCTTATTGTTGTTAACTTGCTATATATAAATATGAAACATTGTACTTTTTGTTACAAAGACATGGAATATGGAAAAATGTTTGAGTCCGATAAGTCGCAAATGTAGAAATCCCGGATTAGGAAGTAGACCAGTACGGTAATTCCTATATTGGGAAGAATAGAATTACGAGTGATGGCTCGAGAAATGTGGATGTATAAAAGAGAATGTATTACATAGTTATTTCAAGTTTCTATTATCATGCATGTTATATTTTAATAGCTGAATTGCATATACATGCATGGTCATAGACAACTTGTGCATAATGTTTAGTTCCACGAACGGATTTTGCGACCACAGAAGTAATTCAGCCTAGGGGGAACATAGATAACTGGGACTAAGGTATAAGCACATATAATTTGAGATCTTCAGTGCGACTCGCTATCTACACTGAAAACATAGTCGTTTTATCAAAAATAGTCCAAAATAGCATGTCACCGGTGATTGTCATATAGTTAGACTACATGCTAATGATAACTGTTTTATAGGCTTAACAACTTGTTTGCAGGGACGAACTTGTGATACATTTATGTATATTATGAATGCTAATAAATTGATGCAGTGACAAACTTGTGATGCATTTATATATTATAAATGTTAATCCTTGTTTTGCATGATAGGATGGAGGCCTTGGGTACGATTTATTGTCAGTGATACATTTATTGTTTCATATATACATGTTTATGAAATTTTAAATGACCCTAGAGAAATTAGAAAAATTATATAACTTTTTTTATCTATTCTCACATGATTACTATGTTGGTTTAGGAGATTCGGGTTTGACTATTCACCAGTACATTTCCTAATGTTGCTGACCCTCTCATCCACATACGGGGAGTCGCTTGGACGTTTGGAAGCGTGTGGAGCTCGTTTGGCAACTTGAATATGGAATACGTTATATTTTATTTGTAAAGGTTATATTGTATGGAATATTGTCGATTGTATTAGTTTCACGAGTTGTAAGTCATGTGACATCGTTCATTGTATTAAGATCCATGTTTATAGTCAAGTTGTTCTTTTGGCCTAAGAGGAGTTGTAATTCCGTTGCAAATTATCAATAAAGAAAATTATTTTTATATATCCTGTGTCTATCAACTTTTCTTCTTATTTTCGGAGACTTTGATTCTGAGATTGTTTTATCAACCGTGTTGTTCTTTCCTTATACAAGTATAATTTAGACTTGTACGTCATCATGTTCAGTGGCAACTTTTGATTATATGGAACCAATACATGATAGACTTGACATAAATGTTCTTTGTCCTTCTCAAAAGAAGATCGATATATCCTTGCAGAATAAGTCAATTTTATTTTGGCAAACCTGATGCATCACTCGTCACATATATCGTACCACTCAAAGTTGTTTCTATGGGACTACTCATTAAAGGCCTTAGATCCATGTTGATTATCAAAGTTTAAGAGGCCTCTAACTTTACTTTCTTAGTATTGTAGTCACCACAAAATCTATGGGTTCCTCTTGTACGATATTCCTCATTGAAATCATCACAATTATCATGAGGAACCTTAACTCTAAGTTCCTCTCTCCTAGTTCAAGTAGGAATCACGAGGTTATGCCTCTTGGTGGGATGTATGACATTTCTAGGACCCTCCCTAACTGGTTGTGCTAAAGGTCCATTTGGCCCACTAATAGTTTTCCCCACTCTCGAATGAGATGGATCTTGTATGGCTATTTGGTGTGGTTGTTCAAGGAAATATACCGCTTCCATTTGATTGACCCTAGTATTCAAAGTCTTTATCCTTGAATCAAGTGCATTGAACTTAGGATTTAGTTTAGTTATTGGTTGCTTTCTAGAGTCATTTGTAGTTTGAGTCATTATAGCACTTGGTCATCATTAAAGATAAATTTTACTAAGAAATTCAATGTCTTCAATATTTGAACTAAAATTCTTTCACTACACAAGTCCATTAACTAGTCTAAACCTAAACTCCAATATCAAATCTAAAGCGAGGCGAGAAATTAGTTCACCTAATCCAATTTTATAATTAGGGTTTAAAGAATAATATAATAGTTAACAAGTTCTTTTTATTAATTAAGGAGTAAAGGCATCAAGGAGACGTAGGTTTTGTTTTGAAAAGTAACTTGCAACCCTGTATAGTGTGATTCAACTACAAACCTTGAGCAAGGCTCAAATTTCGATCTACAAGGAAGATGCCTTCAACATGTGTTGGGACTCCTTAGGTTTTGGTGCATAGTTCATTGTCAAGCAAGAGATCGCAAGCATGATGCACTAGAACAACATGCTTGGTTCGAGAATGTTGGTTACTGAAGGTGTTTGACGTCGGTCTATCTTCATCGAGTGCTTTGGCTCTTAGATGTCTTAAGTTGATTAACGTTACTAGGATGATTATCCAAGAAAGGCAACATATTCTTTGATGAATATGTCTTCAGAGGTTTGGTAGAATATGGAAAAAAAACCCACCCCACTCATCACTTTCACACATGGTTATAAAGTAGATTTTATTCTCATTCATTTTATATTTTTTTACAATTTTTTTGCTCCTTTTCTAACCATAAAATTCAATTGGAAGATAACATAATAATTGAAAGAAAAAAAAAGATGAACAACTAATCCCAAGGAAGATAAGTTCTATAGCCAAAACAAGATAAACAAATAATACCAACATATAATCACCCATTTTTATGGGGGATAAGCTCTTTACCTAAAGATGGTAAAAGAGTTGAGAAGAAGAATTATTCTGTAACAATTGGATCTCAAATCCTCAATCAAAAGATATTGTGAAGATTTGACCTAAACTCAATAAATTGACTAGCCTCACACTCAGGCTTGTCTATGTCTCATGTCGAGTCTGGGTATGGTTTGATACCCATCACCATGTCCAAAAATGTAAATCATAATTAGTTTTCTACTCTTTTGCTTGACTCTCATGAAGGAGCATATATGTAATAGATGAAAGTAAATATAATCTTGCACTGTTTATTGGAAACAACTACAAGCAAGTCTAAAAATTTAAATCACTATGTAAATAGTACTTATTTATATATAGTACTTTTAAAAGCAACTTAAAAGGTAAAAATAATATTGAACATTTCAACATGATTTTTTTTTTGCTTTAACTAATAATCCCAAAAAAATAAAGTGGACTAAACACTTTCACCTATAAAAAAGTCGAACTATCTAACTTTTAGGACCCTACAATCAAGGTTGAGGTTTTTCTTACCTTAAATTGTAAGAATACATGACACTCATGAGATTTAAAAACTTTTGTGTAATTTAACTATCTAGCTTGAATCAATCAATTTAGGAGTTATTATAACTAGAGGTATGACTAAACGAATAGATCAAAACCCTAAAGTATTATATGCATTTTTTTAGTGTTACATATGATATAACCCTTAATAGAGTTGAATGGAAGAAAATAATAATTATTTATAAGGGCACATCAAAAGTTGATCAGGGCTAGCCAAGATTGGGGCTAGTCCAGGTTTGAGGAAAAATTACTCAGGACATCTTATTTTCTTACTCATTGGACTGTTCCAATCCCACACGCCCTCCAAACCCAAATTTTGAGCTTCATTTCAAAATTTCACTCTCTCTCTCTCTCTTCCAAAATCCTTTCCATTCTCACCATCTCCATCAAAACCCTAGTTTTCTTCTCATCATCATCTTCTTCTTCTTCTTCTCCACCATTTCCATTCTCACCATCTCCATCAAAACCCTAGTTTTCCTCTCATCTTCTTCTTCTTCTCCAACATTTCCATCCTCACCATCTCCATCAAAATTATAGTTTCATTTTTATTCCCAATTTCGATGGCACCCAAAGGCTCCTCACAAATAATGTACAAACCCTAATACTTCTTTTCTCACAAAGAATGCATGAAAATAAACCCTAAAATGTATATTTCACACCATTATCATGATAAAAATAAACCCTAACATATGTTTTTTTATTCGACAATTTTGACTTTAGGACTGCTAGGAATTGTGGCAGTCCTGAAATGGACTTGCTGTACAGCAAGTCCCTTTCAGGATTGCCACAATTCCTGGTAGTCCTTAATACTTCTAGGACTACCAGGAATTGTGGCAGTCCTTGTCACGCCCCGGTCGCATAGGACCGATCGTCCTCGCTAAGGCGTGATGCCGCGTGAGCCTAGATTGCGCTCACACAAGACAGGTTCCATAACGACCGATTACAGGCTAAGCGACGAGGTCGTCGCACAGAAGTCCTAAGCAGAAACATTGAATAACAACAACGAAAATTTAAAGCAAAATACAAGTCATTCAAACTGCTCCTTATTGATATTGAAACAAAGATTACAATATGGCACGAGGCCAAGATTACAATCACCCAAGCTCACTTTTCTCACATTATAAGTCACTATGCTCTCTCTCATCTCTCAATATAATTTAAGTAGGCCAACGAAAGCTACAGATAGGCGATGTCCATATATTATGTTCCGCATAAGTTCTGACTCCATGCGGTCGCGTGCCTCGAAACGCCAAGGAACTCCATGTCTCGACGCATCCAAGCGAGCTTCGCGCCAACGAGCTTCTACCTGTGCCTGCACATGAAAATTGTGTGGGTGTTAGTACTCAACTGTACTGGTGGAGTGAGCTCATCGCCCACCCATACAAAACCAACACGTTTATTTTACTTTGTGCAACATAATCCCTTTGTGATTGTCTTTCTATTCTTGCCTTAGGATCAATTTTAGGACACAGATGTTGGCCTATTTGTGTCTCTAGACCATCATCGTGCTATCGTACCGATAACTTCCTTATCCTTGCCTCTAGACCATTCTCGTGCTTGCAACATCAATGTACCGACTCGTGCTTGTCTTATGGCCCATACTTTGGGATGCTACAACATGATTCGTGTCATCGACTTGGTTCGTGCTTCAACATTGAGGTCGTGCCTCGCAACGTAGCATGACTTAACCAGACTTATCGTACGGCCCTTCTCGACTTAACTCGGAACGACTCAATCCCGACTTACGTAACTCTATATCATCGACTTAATACTCGACGCCATATTCATGTCGAAGAATGTGTCCTTGCTATATCCAAATCTTAGGCCTCTTAAGACTTGTTGTAATCGTGCATACCATCTTTACTTCATTCGTGCTATGCTTGCTCTTTCTTTGATTCGACCGATACCGTGCATGCGGATTGCCGCTCAGCACATCAACTTGACTATATGAAAGGTCACCGGCAATTCAAACCATCTTGGACATGTAGGTGGTGCAAAACGAGGCCATTGCAGCTAAGGGTAGCTAGCCCTGCTCAAGTCCCCGAATCACCGACGGCGTGTTCTTGCCTAACTACCTTGCTCCCCTCCTAGGTCGATACGGTCCAGTGGCCCCAGGTTTTCTAATCGAGGGTGCGAAACCTTGTCGACAAGTTATCCATGACCACGTACCTACGAGAACTCCTAGACTCAACGTAAATGCATGGCCTAACCGTCCCAACTTAGCTTCCTCAGCTTTACTTCTTATACTTATCATACTTCTTTTGCAGAGCCCAAACCAGGGTTGCCTCGGCGACTAACCTACAGTTCTGATACGTTTTCTTCTCGGCGACTGACCTACAGTCCCGACATATTTTCAGTATTTTCATACTCTTATTGACTTAACTCATGAATGGATAATCCATAGCCTTCAAGCATAACTTACACAAAACGTGTTCTTTATGTGCCAATAGACCGTGGCTAACTTTCCACAGAACCAACCGTGGCTCATGCCTTAAATCGACTTACGTTCTGTGCAACACTATTGCCTAAGTCATATTTTATATGATGAGCCTTGACATCGTAGGACTAAGTGACTTTGACAACCACAGAAAGAGCGGGACAGTGCTTGGAATGACTTCAATCGACCGGCATAAATTGCCTAACTTAATTGTGCAACAACTTGACGAGCAAAGGCTGTATCAAACTTTGCCTCGAGGGAACGTGCCGTACACGCATTCGACTTAAACAACCAAGTTATTTGGGTGCCTAGACTTATACCACAAGCTGTGCAATGCAGCTTAACCCGTGGGGGGAGCAAAGGCTATGCCAAGCATTGGATGATAGGACCGTGCATGCTTTATCAAACATTCATGCGGGCGACGCCTATGACTTAGGCTAAGTTCTTAACTTTGTGGCAACTTAGACCAACTTTCCTTTTTCTAAGCCACGGGACGTAGGACCGAGTGTCATTTTGAAAATACATTGTGCAACACTTCTAAGCCGACCGTGGGACCTTTCCATATTCTCACTCAATTCGACCCGTCGGGATTATTCCCTTAGCTATATGGGTTTGTCTCTTTTATTATCAAGCCTACTTGTACATTTGAAAACTTTCGTTTTATTAGTATGAAGGCCAAGTTGAGGCAAGTTCACTGAAGCCACTCACATGAATGAATGGGTCGCCTCGACCGAGCGAGTCTTCGAGCAGCCATTGTATGGCTAAGTCTGAACGCCATCGGCATTTCGACTCCTCCGATTTACTGAGCGTGAAGGGGCACTACATCATACACCACTCAGAAAAATTTTCGTCCTTGAAACTAACTGAGTACTTACTCATCGACTTATCACTTTATTCAATATTCTATAACTCTCGCACACACTACGCCTATGCATTCCTTCAATCCGAGCCATGCTCGTACTACCATCAATCTTTTCTTTTAAATATGATTTCAAACTCCTCGATACATTTCCATTCCTTAAGTCTTACTTCATTTCAACGTATCACTTGGTTGGATCGTGCACATATTTCAGGCGTCCCCAAAATATATGTATTTCTGCCAAGCCGCGTGATAGAGAATTCGCCATTTTAACTCGAGTCAAATCGTGCATATATTCAGGCGTCCCTGAAATATATACATGTCAGCCGAGTCTCGTGAGGGGTATACTCATATTCTAGAATCATTCTATCATCTCATTCCAATCTTCAAGATCAATCCTTCCAATGCTAACTCTTCCAATCCTCAAGATCAATCCTTCCCAAGTTCGATCATTCCCGCGACATGAATCACCATGTCAGCGCTCATACGGAATGATCATTCGAAATTCGACGTGACATATGTGCGAGGCTGGAGTTGCATTCGCACAAAACAAAATCATCGACGTTGTGGTCATCAACGTAACCATCAAGACACAATCATTTTTATCCAACATTCATTCAACCAAAATCCCTAAGCATAGCATCCATCGAAATAATAACATTTTACATGAACGTTATTTCCTGACTCAGAGTACCCCCGAGCTATCGCATGTCGATCGTTGATACGCCTCAATACCATCGATGATATGCATAACCTGACGATCTTTATTTACGACGAATTCTGAGTCGTACGACTAATGCTATTGTTCGAACTGGATAATCTCCTCAATATTCAAGATCAATTTTGATCATTATCCCTCGAACTAGCTACATGTTCAATTCGTTCAAATCCAAAATCATGTACATTCATCCGACTATCATAAGTCATCGAACAACAAATTTTATCAATTTGCCTCAATCCTTGCAAACTTAAACCATCGAGCAACATCGATTCCAATCCATAGTCATTCTTAAATATCGAATCACTTCTATGCACGCTATCATCCAATCGTGCTAACTTTTCGCATACGATTCATATCGTTTTCCTCGATTGAGTCTGTCACTCCCGTTTTCCGTTATACGTATTTTCTGTATACGTGTACGTATTTCTAGCAATTGTCAGGTGGACCGTAGTTAGACTTGTCTTGCTTAGCCTAGTCTTGTTTTAATCTTAACTTGGTTTATTTTGATTTGGTTTGGTTCAACATGACTTGGCTTGGCTTGGTTTGGTTCATTTTGGTTTGAGATGAGAATGGTTGATATATAAGTCAAGTCTTCTCTCTCTCTCTCTCTCTCTCTCTCTCTTCATTACTTTCATTTATTTTTTCTTCTTCTTCTCCATTACTCCTCTCCACCTATACCCAAGAAACCCTAGGCAAGTGCAACTTGCTTCATGATGGATTCTCAAGTTTTTTTGTTCCATTCTCTTCCTTACTTGATTCTAAGCCTCTTTAGAACTTGGCATTTTTGGTTTTAATGGATGAATTTTTGTAGATCTAAGTTTTAATCTTTTCTCAATTTTTTTTAGTTTTTATCTATTAAAACTTGGTATTTTTGAAAACTAGTTGCTTCATGTTGTAGGAAATCTCGTTCTACCCAATTTTGACCTTTGAAAAGTTAGATTCCGACTTGATTTGAGAGATTTATGCCATTTGGAGTTCATGGGTTCCCATGAATATTTAGAGGCTGGTTGGAGAAGAAGAGCAGTGCATGCTGGTGCTGGCGCATCCTGGCCCTGACGCCTTTTGGCCCAGGCGCATGCTGGCCCCGGCGCATACTGTCCTTGGCGCCCCTTTTGACCCTTGCGCTATTTCTTGCCATGATAATTCTTGTTGATTATATCCATGCTTGTTCTCATGGTTCTTAGTATAATGTTGTGATCCTGGCTTGTACCCTATACTTGACTTGCCTTGTGACGACCCGACTTAATAACTTGTCGAGCATGATAGAGCTTGAGCTTGATAAGATTTGACTGGACTTGAACTTGACTTGAACATGATAATATGAACCCGTCTTGATAACTCTTGATAGTGGCCCGTCGAGGCGCACTCCAGACAAGTACTCTTGACATGACAAGTAAACCTGACATGACATGTATAATCTTGATTGCTATTGCGACGGCTACTTTTGTCTTGCTAGTGTAACTCTTGCCTTGACTTCGAGGTTGATTATGCCTGTACAAGCTACATGTTTCGTTTTGCATCATGTCTAGGACATGGATTCCTGGTTACCACGGTCAGGGACTCATAATGAATCTGACTAGGTTAATGACTAGATTGATCAAGTAGTTCATATAGAAAGATTTTTCAGTTACAGGCGATCCCGTTATCCCGGCCACACCTATGGACTTGTAGCCTGCCGACGAGTAGGACACATTTCCAGCACACTGTTATGTGTTGCACTTCTTGAATCATAAGCACTAAAGTACACCAGTAATCATGATAACTCTTGTAACTCTTGTAACCCTCGCCTGGATAACATAGATAGTCTGCAGGGCTAGTGATTGCGGGAACATCTCATTGCATCTTGTTAGTATCTAAGCTTGTGATAACCCTAGTTAGCTAACAATAGCAAGCTGTAAGACTTGATTGGTCGTGCTTGAATGAATTGTCTCATGATTAACATTGGAATTATATTCCACCTCTTGTTCCTCCTACTACAAGCTAATGTTTTATGTTAACTTAGTCCCTCATGTTATTTAACTATGCTCTTTTATCAGTTCTTCTTTTATTATATGCTGGTTTTAGTTCCTAAGTGGAGCCTCCCTTGTGGCACTTGCTCTTTCTGGGATCTGACCCAGCTGGTTTTGTATGGCAAGATTTTGGAGTAGCACCCGAGGATCTACCCGCCTTCCAGTTAGATGGTGAACACCAGACGTAATCCTGGCAACGAGTGGGTTTCTTATTTTGCTCTCCCACACTATTGTAAATTATTCTTTTGAGGTGTTTAACCGTCGAACAAGTGTTAGCTCATGTTGAAACTAAATTTCTTTTGCCTAAGGGCTGTAACATGATTGACAAATCCTAGGGTTGATCATGTATGACTTAACTCTTGCTAGTCTTCATATTTTGTATGACTAGCTTCATGATCATCTGAATATATAATATTTGGGACGCCTTACTTTGTATGTCTGATGATCTAACATCTTGTAACATTTACTTGTTTGCTTAAGATTGAGACACTAGGTTTGTTCTTGACCATAAGAGACTGACGATTTGTGGATAAATCCTCATGCATCTACACAGCCATGACCGTATTGGGAGGAGGGTTTAACTTCAATGTACGTAGTTGGCTGTGTCTGTCCCCCGCTCTCCAGTATTCTGGTTCTGGGGTGTGACACGATTTAAGTGGTGGCCCATGCAGGTCTTGTAAATCAAGATGTGTGAGGATTTTACTGAATAGATGTCTCAATCAGCATTCTCCCTTGATCTCTACTTGTATTTTCTAATCCTCCTGAAACCTGACCTGATAAGGTGCTTCTATCCTTGATCAACCTTGGTCCTTCCTTATTGTTCCTCATGTCATTTTTTCAGTGGCATTATTTCTGTAATGCCCCAGTCCCAAAATACGTAGGACTAGGATACGTATACATGCCAGCTACGTAACGAGAGGACTCCAGCCCGGTTCGAATACGTATAAGCTGTCTGGTTATTCTAGACCAACTATATCAAGTGCAGTAAGGCTGATCAGACCATAATACACTGATTCTAGAATAGATAAATATGTTAGAGTGGATCCCCAATAACACATTTATTATGAACAAGCTAGAGAAAAATAGAAGCTTGTACAAGACTAGGCTATAATGTAGCAATAATCAAATATAGGACAAAATCTAATCACGGAAGAGAAAGATAAAACATCAACTAAATATACCTGCAGTCTCGGTGTAGCAATCATCCCCCATCGGTGTACCATACCTTCATCTAATACCTGGAGAGATCACCAGGTCCTCAGAGGACTAGCTAGACACATAATATACATGCCAACTGTACAGTAAATAATATGCAAGAAAAATAGGAAAATAAGTAGAGGAAATGACAACACATAAAAGAACTCTACAGATGGTGACATGTCATGAGAATGTAATATTAATCGTGGCTAAAACTGTAGCCCGGGGAGGCACTAACAGTCCTATAATAGGTTCTCTATCGTAGCCCGGGGAGGCACTAACAATAGAGGATAGCCACGGCTAATAAAATATTCTCTCCTAAGGTACTAGGAAATCAAGCCTGTCTAGTCATGCCTAAGTCAAGTACAGGTCAAACAGGTCAGGAGAAACATGGCACAGGCATATCAATACTATCACTAGACATGAACAAGATAGGAAAGATAGAACAAGTAGTATAGAAAGAAAAATCAAAATCTACGTGCACGTGTAACTAGAAAGAATCACGAGAGGAAACAAGAGAGATATGTAACAAAGCAAGAAACACTAAAAATATAGGAAAGCATGTAAATACTGTAGAGTTTGGCAAGGTGTACTTGCCTGAGGGTTGTACGGAGAACCAACAATATATCGCCAATCAACAAGTCAGAAAGTCCAAGTCTCATAACTGCCTCCAGAAGCTGTAATAGACGTTACCAACATTTCCAGATTAGTCAAATTAGCTAGGATTGCCTGTCCTTAAGTCCAATTCTGGACACAGAAGCAAAACGGTAATTTCGGGTCAAAACGGTGTCCGCCGTTGGACCCGCTTTGCACCGAAAAGTGTGCCAAAGTTAATGGTCTCTAAAGTCGTCAAACTACATATCTACAAATTTGTTTTGATGAGACAAACCCAACGGTATGTCCAATTTTGGATTTCGATGAGCCGTGCACAAAATCGTCCGTTGAATCGGGTCGTGGGACCCGCAAAACGGCGATTCGATCAACTGTCTCAGAATTAGAAAAAACTTGGCATACAGGACCAGAAAAACGATACGGTCCTGTTGGCACAAGTTTCGTCTCGATTTGACGAACATGCACAAAGTAATTGAGAAATTTCAAAAAAGGTCGAAGCAGTGATTTTTGACGGATACGCATCAAATTCGTCGCGCACACGCGACCAATTTGAATTCCGTCAAAGCCCACACGTCCACGAAGTCGATACGCACCTTTCGATGCTTTCGGTTCGCGACCACGTCGTACGGATTGGCAGGACGCACGTTGGCTCGGAAGAATTTCAAAGTTTTGAAAACTGTTTTTAATGATAAATTCTCGATTTTGAAAACTATTTTCTTTGCATATAATTTATGAAATTCAAAAGTATAAAATAGGTTAGGAAGCCCTATATGTTGTCTTCAAACTTGTTTATTTAGATTTTTGATACTATCGATGAATCGACCAGAATCGATCTCCCAACCGAGGTACTTGGACTGTCCGAAACTGTTTTTGAAACAGTTTTCCCTCGATGTTTGCATCGATTTTCTGGATCGATGGCTCGTCCCCATCGAATTCTATTTATGGGGACTTCTAGAGGGTCATATAGGGTTCTTCTACGAGTTTATAGATCGAAATTTTATCGAAGATAAAGGGAGAATTCGAACCTCAAATTCTCCGGGTCGTAGTTACTGCTACTGTGGCTGTCCTGCTTCCACGACTGCTTGCTGTCGCACGTTCGACCGACTCTGGCTGTCACCGGCGACTCGCAGGTGGTCAGGGAGGACGCTCAGGTGTTCGCCCAAACCCAGGGTCGTTGTAGGTCAGGGAAGTGTGACTACAAGATCATTTTTCGTAGGGTTTTCATAGAGTTTCAAATTATATATATATATATATATATATATATATATATATATATATATATATATATATATATGTATACGGTTTCGAAGTTCAATCTGTTTTTAACTCGGATTTGGATCCGATTCATGATGGAACTTGGAATAGGATGGGAGAGAATCCTACATAGATTACGTGGGAGAAGATTTGAGGAAATCTAATTCAAATCCAAAAGGATTTGAATCACTCGATTTAAAGAAACAGAGGCATTTCCTCTGTTGAGAGGGCGGGCTTGGGGGAGAATGAACAATGCCATAGGCACTGTTCATTACATTCAATATTCCTTTTCTTTTCTTTTGTATATATATATATATATTCACATATATCCTTATTTAATAATACTCCAAAAATCACAAAACTTAATAATCTCTATTTCTAGTATAGGGTTTTATTTATAGGAATATGTACACACATAAAATTATATATATATTTTCCTAGAATAGAAAATAAAAGATATTTTTAATACCAATTATAGGATCAATAATATTAATAATAATAATGATAACAATAATAATAATAATAATAATAATAGTAATAATAATAATAATAATGATAACAAAAATGAATAAACTAATAATATGTATAGTGTATCATATTACACCATCTTTCTTTGGCCCTAAAAACCTTACAAATATTCTAAAACACCATTAAATACATATAATTTACATATCACAAATATTTAGAAATTATTTGTCAATTCCTAAAAATAAATAAGAAATACATAAAATATGTCTATATGGTCGTCTTTGGTCCACTACATGTCTACATGGGCTTGGAATTGGTTTGGGTCTGGTTCGGGCTGTTTCGGTACAACCGGGTCATCTAAAAATCAATATATTAAATAATAACTAATTAAAATAAATCACCGATGGGGGTTAAGTCGTAACTTGGACTGGTTTTTCTAGTTAGAACACACCTATGGCTCGGCCTTCCCTAACATGGCTTATAGACTAGTCAAAGTACACGACTACCTTATCCGTGCTAAAATTCCTAGTCGATATGCATCTCTAACTTATCCATGACTAAGGCCATAAATAAATATGGTATTAGGCTATTATAAATATAATCATATATATACAAAATTTTATATAAATCTATTTGACTGTATAACATCCCAAAATAAATCCATAATAATTATACTGTCATGGCACCCAACATGGCTTCCTACCATGTGGGGTTGGCTAGGTTAGGGTCCAAATATATTTTCTAATTTAATCGAACTCTAAGAGTCAACCAGTAAGTCTCTTGTGCCATTAGCAATTAAATAGCACATGGAGACTCGATTGAGTGGCACACCTTTGGCATGTGTGTCGTTGGCTCAAAATAGGTCAAAACTATATATTGGGTCAAATAGTTTTGATAAATGTCGAGTCCCGAACTCACGTTGAAAGTTAGGTCTATAATTACGGTAAATAATCAAATGGCCTAAATTGACCCAAAGTTGAGCGAAGTCAAAAGAATGCTAGGGGACAAGTTTGGATGGGATATGATATATCAAATTGAAGGTCATCCCGTCTACTACAAAAATCATGAAGGACGTTTCGAGAGATGGGCAAGTCTTATGCTCCAAGAATCAAAGACACGGAAAAGTACATCTATAATTATAATTAATACAAAAATACAATACAATAAATATACAATCATCTAATCGTATAAAATAAATAATAATAAAAAATCCCCAAAAATCAGGGTCTTTACAGTTTCTGATCCTACCGATCAGCTGGGTGGAGCACCTCCAGTGAACTAGCAACAAGTGAACCAGCCGCAACATGAGGACCAAGCCCAACACTCAGGAGCAGCATCCCGAGTCATGCCTTCCGGGGAACAAGAGCCGCTAGTTTAGCCAGCCCAGCCTCCAGAGCCTGACAATAGAACCCTGATGGGACTCATCCAGGACTTGATTGCATAAAAAAATCGTCGGGGCGATGCCCTGCAGTAGATAGTACGAGATGCTATGGGCAGAGTGGGCTATCAAGGGAACAATGCGACTAACAGCTTCTGTAGGACCGTTGAGCACCTCTAGAGGGGGGGGGTGAATAGAGTGAGTGCGAGTGCAGCAGAAAATAATCACCAATTAAAAAATTTAAACAGATAACTATGGCAGTAAATAAGAGACAGTAAATAAATGTAGCAAGAGAGAGAGAGAGAGATCAAACTCAGTAACACAGCGATGTATACTGGTATCCCTCTGAGAGGACTAATCCAGTCTCGAGTACTCTTGCTCGATGTTAATCCACTAAGGCACAAGCTAATTGAGAGCTTACAGTCTCTTACAACACCGTGCTTGGTGACAAGTGTACGACCAACTTCACAACACCGTGCTTGGTGACGAGCGCATGACTGGCTCCACAACAGAGATAATTTCTATACTTTGAACAACCTCTTTACAACTCTTGAGAACCAAAAGACTCTAGATCGAAATAGATATTACTGGCTTTTGGCTAAGAGGAATGTAGGTGTGATATGAAAACTTTTGATTGGGTAAAAACACTTATTGAATAGAGAAGAGAAGATGAAGAATAAATGAGTGATTTGAAATGAAAAACTCTCTTCTATTTATAGGTGTTTTCTGGGACCGAACTCGGGCAGAGTTCGGGCAGAGTTCTGATGTAAAGATTTTGCATATGAACGTTGCATGCAGATTTGGAGGCAACCAATGTTTGAATTTAAACAGATCGAACTCGGGCCGAACTCGGTTTGAGTTCTGTCTAGGTTTAATATTGAACATTTGCCAAATTATGTTGCAAAAATGAAATTGAACTTTTTGGTGGATGGAATATGAATAGGTAGGCTTTATAGAAAAATGGACTGAGATTAACCTAAGCGAGTATTACCTAGTCGATCTTACAATTTATATCCTAGACTCAATAAAGATAAAATACATAATAAATTGTAAAATGACTTGGACTGTATTCCAATAAGAGTAAGCTTCAGGTTGATGATTTATGTACTTTATGATGCAGTAGTACGATGCTTTTTGATATTGATTTCACATGTCCTGAAATGATTAGCAGCAGTTTGTATATTTTGCGTATTGACTTAAGTTCATGTCGATTATTAAAATCGGGTGTGACCATGGAATGGGCCAACAATCTCCCCTATTTTGATAATTGACAAACTTGAGTCTATACCAAAATATATCTAAAAAAATAGAACAAAATAAATTACCTGAAAAATTTGTTTTGGTTGTCTTTCCTCTTTGGTGTTGTTGTCACTACCATATTTTAGTTTGAGGGTATTTTGGTCATTTTGTGAATTTTTGAATTTATTTAATTTATTGAATTGGTGATTGATATCTGTGACTTTGACTAATTGAGACTTGTAGACTAACCTAGAAGCTAACCCTAACTATGGTGACTTAGTAGGCAATGGTGTGACCCTAGTCTAGCTTAAGTCAAACCTATTTTTAGTCACTAGGATCTAGTTTTAAATAGGAGGATTAATAATAGGTGCAATGACTTATGACTTTGATTTCATGACTTATGTATTTAAGCCCATGGCCCATAACTAGAAACCCTAACCCTAGCTAAGCCCACACATGGCCGGCCAACCTAGGGTTTCCCCCCTATTTATATTCCCCTTTCCTTGTTCTTGTCTCTTTTGTGCTCAACCAACTTTTTAGAAGGAAAGGTAAATCCCATCTTTCTAAAATTCCTATTAATTCCATTTTTAATCCTTTTGACCCAAATCTTTTGTATATGATTCTAATCAACCTCTACTTGCTGATTATGAGAAGTAATTTTAGTTTTAGAGCAATTTGGAGGATTTGGATAGCAACGGGAACCGTTTGATTTGGGGCTTTTTCTTGATCCTTGCAATCTACAGGTAAACCCTTCTAATTCTATTTTAATTCTAATTTTATTGCATGGTAGCCTAGATCTAGGTGTCCCCTAGCTATAGTGAAAGTTTGGTGTCCATTGCATGTGTTTTCGTGTCCGTATCAGACACGTATCAATTCCCTAGTCTAGGTGTTTGTAGAAATGTCACAACCAATTCTTTTTACTGTTTTTGAAAATGTTTTTGATTGGATTCCTAGATCTAGGGCTTGTCTTCACATTCGTGTCCTTGCTCTATTATTTTGGAGTCGTGTCGTGTCCATACGAGGACACGAACACGCTGTACAGGCCGCGGGACACCGTCCTGCTGCCCGACGACTAGTTCTCCATGCACAGGACATGAGGATACACAATTTTTGGGGAGAATTTTAGGGCAATGTCTGACATTAGCCTCCCAAAAATTGGGCTCGAGTGGTTGAGTATTCGAGGAGTTCTTCCCCTCGTACTGACCCACGCACTGTGCTGTCACACGCGATTTTAGCCACTGATACGTGGCTGGACACGACACGACACTTGGTTTGGACATGGTGCAGGGTGTCGATCGTGTAGCCTGACATGTGGGCTACACGTGTGCACGGCCACGTGTCACCACGTGGCCTGTGTCGTGTGCTAGACACGTGTGCACGCGTGCACGACGTTGTGTCCAGTCTCAGTGATTCGTGTACGTTTTAGTGTCTTGGACACGGTTGAGTCCACTTGGTTGGACACAGACACTTGTGAGACACGTGCACATATGTGTCATGGTTTACCAACCATTAATTTAGATTATTAACATGTTTTTGATTTTCGAATTAGCATTTCCCATTTTTTCTGATATTTGTACACTGTTTTATAAATTCTGAATTTAATTATAATTTTAACTGTTTGTTAATGATCTAAATCACCATGTTAATTCATTACATATATATTAGTTTACTGCAATGTTGGTTTATGATTGGTGTTAGGAATTGGGATTTCGAAATAGGAATGGGACTGATGTGTAACCTGTTAATGTGTGTAACGCCCCAGTCCCAAAATACGTAGGACTAGGAACGTAGACATGCCAGCTGTATTCATACGAAGTACATAGGTCTCGTATGAATACATAAGCTGTAAAATGTAGTAGAACCATAACTAATCTCATCCACACAAAATAAATGAATAAAAGATATCATATAATCAACTACGGATTGTCTTGGTACAATATGTTGGGCGGAGACAAATCCACTACCAACAAGTAAAGAAAAAATACATGAGAAAAGAAATGATTTTGGCGAGCGAAGCGAAGACGATCCAAGTGCAATCATCCTCGAAGAAATAGCGATGGTCACGGTTAGAGCTAGAACACCTGCGAAACACAAGAGCACACACCTGGAGAGATAACCAGGTCCTCAGAGGGACGTAACAAGACGCATAATATCATGCCATATAAACTGAATAAATATTGCTCAAATAAATAAGTCAATTGAATTATAACATGGTCCAATACACACCTATTGAACTAGCGTACCATCCCTCCAACCAAACAAGGACATGAGATGGTAAACTAATTCACGGTGACGTATCTTTCCATGCTATGAATCCAATATGGTATCCGGACCCCAACAAGGTTCAATACCTTCTCATCGGAGTAGTAAGCCACACCTACAACCAAACAAGGATAAGATGTGACGAACTAATCCGCGACAAGTTATTGTTCCAAGCCACGGTCAGATACAAGTACCCAAACCAAAGGTACTCGTACCTAACGGATAAGGTAGCCTAACCGTTCTAAGTGAGATGTAGTTAAGAACAATCCTTCCTATGCATGGGCCCTGGCTAAATAGGATCGGCATGGTCCCCCCTTGGGGTACCAGAGGCCCAATCAGTAAGAGCATAACGTTCCGCAGAACGTCAGTGGCCGTCAGTAATCATGGGTCATCTACCCCGTATCTCCAGCGGAGCTTCCGGGTCACAAGGGAAAGTGCATCGAAGCCCATACGCTAAGGAATTGTCCTCCCCGCCCAATGCCTAATATGTTGTATCCACAACAGTAAACCTCTATAACCTCTAAGTCAAACTAGCATGCAATCTCTATTAGCGGTTATTCCTATCGTACGGCTTATACGCACCGGTGGCCAGCCAGTCACGCATGTCCGTATTCTACACGCGACACACAACTTCGTGTTACAACGTGTCAAGGCCAATGAATGCAACACATAAGGGGGTCCCTTAAAGCTAGGTTTAATGTGTAAGAAAAATAATACATAGCAGGAAATATAAATGAACAGTAAGTTCTAACAGGTTATGCCATGTATCACAGTTTATTTTGCATAAAGAAAATAATAAATAATGCATGAAATATGAGCTAAAATAAATAAACAGCAAATGGTAAGGTGTCTTGCCTGGTAGAACGCCTGGTGTGCTGCGATGATCAATGTGGCATGAACTTCGACTTCGGTGCAACAATTATGCAACGGGGCCTCTGTTGACGACACGAGTATTCCATCGGGTCCAGAACGGTCAACTTAGTTAGGTTTGACATAATGTAGTTTAGAATTTGCCAAGAGATTAGGAACGAAGGGCTTAGTCACGGGCTGGAGAAAAATCGAGGAAATTTGGAAGAATAATATATATAATTTTTGAAGGTATTTGTAATACTTGAAAACTAGTTTTTATGAGTCAAAATAATTATAGAAAAATACTTATAATCAAGAAATATTGTTTTTGGCTAAAAAAACTCCAAGTTTGTAAAAATATAATTTCTATGTAGGAAACCATATTTTATCGGTGAAAATATATAAATAAAATATTTGGAAATTATTAAGAATTTTTATTTTAGGCAACTAAAATTTAGATAAAATATTACGGTAAAATTTAGATCGAATATCATAAAAGAAACATGATGATAAAATAAGACTTCAAATAATTTATACCTACAAATAATTTAATATCCAAAATATATGAAATATGCATACTGTTTATAATAGTAATAATAAAACTAGTAATAGTAAATTTAAAATGATGGTAATAATAATAATAGTAATGATAATAAAAATAATAATTATAATAATAAAACAACAATAGAAAATAATAATAATAATAATAATAATATAGTCAAATAAAAATAAACACCACAGCAAAAGTAAAGAAATATAATATAAAAAAATAAAAAATATAATAACATAAAATCTCTTAATGCTGCTCTTTACTAAAGCTGAGAGAGAGAGAGAGAGAGAGATTAGTGAGGGGGAATAGAGAACGAAGACGAGCGGGGAGAGGCGGAGAGTCGGCGGAGATCCGGCGGATGGCGACGCTTGGCTCGGCGCACGAGGATGGCCGGGTGAGGCTGAGAAGAAGGAGGAGAGAGGGTACGGGTCTTCGGTCGGCTGCTGTGGGTTTAGGCACGGTGCGGGAGGAAGACGGGGGGCGTCGGTCGGCTGGTCTACGGCGGCTGCGGAGGCGGCTGTGCGGAGCGACGGCGTGCGTCGGGGGCTCGGACAGGTGAAGGAGGAGGAGCGAACGGAGAGAAAAAGGGGGTCGGAGAGAGGGATTTGCTCGGCGGACGGTTCAGCGGCCGGTGGTGGCGCGCTGGAAGGGCGGCGCTCACCGTGGGGTGGTAGGCGGAGAGAAAAGGGGAAGCGGCGGAGAAGAGGGAGTCTCCAGGCGGTTGGTCGCGGCGGGGCTCGTCGACGGACGGGCGCTGTGCTCCAGAAGATGGTGCGGTTGCGCACACCCACTCGAAGGGGAAGGCAGCGTATGCGCGGCGGCCGGAGAACGCTTGCGCACGCGGAGGAGGTAAGGGGTGGTGTTGTTTTACTTTTGGAGAATTTGGGTTTAAGTGCGGTTGTGGTGGTCGGGTTTCCGGCCAGTGGCCGTGGTCGAGGGTTTATGGTGGAGGTGATGGCAACGGCGGAGGTGGTGTTGCTGGGTTCGGTGACGGAGGTTGGCGAAGGGGTAGATGCTGGTGGCCGGAGTTGACGGTCAGGGGTCGGGTTGTGATAGCGGCAATGGCCGGGATGGCATGTGGTTGTGGCCGCTGCAATGGCAAAGAAGCATGCACGGGGGTGGTTGGGTTCGTCTGACAGGAAGGAGAGAAGGGGCAGGAGGAATGACAGAAAAATTGGGGTAGCGGTAATGGTGGTGTTTGGGATTGTCGGACGCGAGAAAATATTGTATATGTGTTAGAAAAATTTTAGTGGAAGGGGCGGAGAACACGGATATGGACACGATGCACGAACTCTAGTTGTGGTGGTAGAGAATTTTTGTGGAATAATTATGTGGAGGAGTATCTCTCCTTATATAGGAGGTGGGAATTCCCAGTTGGATAATGATTAGGATTTTAAATTCTCCATTTAGATAAATCACTATTTTAGTTTAAATCAATCAATTAAATCAAGTACAAATCTAAATCCAATTCAAATCCAAATAAATCTAATCAACTTATATATAGCTAATTCACATAAATTATACTATCAATTAAATAAAAAAATTTCCAAGTTTAAATTATCATAATAAATTCAAATAATCTTTTCTATAAATAATAATTAATTAATTTCAAAAATGATAATAAATACTAAACTATTTGAAATACCTTTTTAGTAAGTTAAAATAATTAATAAAATAAATTCAAAAATCAATTTATACATAAATTACAACTTACGTATTTGCATGAGAGGAAGGTATTTTTATGAAACATAGTTTTCTAAATCGCCAATAAAATAAACTTGCATTTTTATAATAATAAAATTTAAATAGTGTTTTTGAAATCTACATTTTTCACAACCTTAAGTAATTAAAAGTAATTACTATTTATTATTTTGAAACTATAAAATAGAAAAAATGTTTTTCTAAATATATGTACGCTCGCACATATTCGCACTCGTCGAGCAATTACGAAAAATAAAATTTCGTGCGCGACGTACAATACGACTACGCGACGTACAATACAAAATTTTAAATCAGTACCAAATTTAGTAAAAAAAATAGTAGAAATTTAGGGGTTTTACATCCTACCCAACTTAAAAGAATTTCGTCCTCGAAATTAAGAATTAGTAGGGGGTGAGAAGACACAAGGGGGTATCGATGGGGAACAATCGATAACAAAATCATGTCGTAAGAAATCGCGATCTAGATCATAGAAAAATAATATGGTATGGTCACGGGTAATGAATGAGGGTCACGATTTAAGAGAGCGAATTAGGCTTATTCCTGAAATAAGCGATTAGAGGTCATGGTAGAAAATATAGGGCCGAGAAAAAGGACGAGTAGTTTAGGATGAAGATATAGCAAAATCGAGTGATAATGGTCATAATTGATAGGAAGGCAAGAGGAAGTTCTAGTATAACGCCTTCGTCCTTCTAAAATAGGTGAAGGCGAAAGCGATATAGAGTTCGAAGGAGGCGTTATCGAATACGAATATATGGTTCAAAGGTGACCGAATAATTCAAAATGAGTTACCAAGGCAGTCGCGGATGGGACTCTAGAGGACAAGTTTAGCTATGTCCCCATCCACGTAGAACGATAGATAAAAGCGAACCAAAGTGCATTAGGTTGATCAGACCATCATGCACCGGTTCTGAGTAGACAATACATTAGTGGATGCATCCAATAACATATGTCATAAACAAGCTTGATAAAGAATTGAGCTTGCAAAAACTAGGCTACATTAGCATCATTAGTCTAGATAGTAAAACATAGGCACGAGGGAAATAAGAACCAATATGGATAGTCTAAGTGTCATAAAAATCTAAGTCTTGTTTATTCCTATACCATCATTCTACGGTTTTATTGACCAAGGCTTGGTTGACCAAATGGGTTAAATTCCTCTAGTCTCTATGGTCTAGATAATACTATTGGTATTCCCTTAATGGTCAAGGGTGTGTCAGGTCGTGGGGTATTCTACCCAACTTAAAGAATTAAGCTAAGGGTGTTTGGGACATCTAACTAGTAGGGTCAATCTCTAGCAAGCACGATGGGAATATAAGAATAATGATAGAAGGAATCAAGCAAGATGCAATCGATGAGTCGAATGGTAGTTCGAATATAGAATCGAGAAAAGAGGTCAAGTATGTGGATGAGATCCTAGACTCTAATCCTATACGCAGGCTTGCTTGGTACGGTAAAGTAACCAAATAATTTATCTTGACCTGTATGGGCCACCACAAAAACATGTAACGTCCCAATCCCAAAATACGTAGGACTAGGAACGTAGACATGCTAGCTGTATTCATACGAAGTACATAGGTCTCGTATGAATACATAAGCTATAAAATACAGTAGAACCATAACTAATCTCATCCACACAAAATAAATGAATAAAAGATATCATATAATCAACTACGAATTGTCTTGGTACAATATGTTGGGCGGAGACAAATCCACTACCAACAAGTAAAGGAAATATACATGAGAAAAGAAATAATTTTGGCGAGCGAAGCGAAGACGATCCAAGTACAATCATCCTCGAAGAAATAACGATGATCACGGCTAGAGCTAGAACACCTGCGAAACACAAGAACACACACCTGGAAAGATAACCAGGTCCTCAGAGGGACGTAACAAGACGTATAATATCATGCCATATAAACTGAATAAATATTGCTCAAATAAATAAGTCAATTGAATTATAACATGGTCCAATACACACCTATTGAACTAGCGTACCATCCCCCCAACCAAACAAGGACAGGAGATGGTAAACTAATTCACGGTGACGTATCTTTCCATGCTATGAATCCAATATGGTATTCGAACCCCAACAAAGTTCAATACCTTCTCATCGGAGTAGTAAGCCACACTTACAACCAAACAAGGACAAGATGTGACGAACTAATCCGCGACAAGTTATTGTTCCAAGCTACGGTCAGATACAAGTACCCAAACCAAAGGTACTCGTACCTAACGGATAAGGTAGCCTAACCGTTCTAAGTGAGATGTAGTTAAGAACAATCTTTCCTACGCATGGGTCCTGGCTAAATAGGATCGGCATGGTCCCCCCTTGGGGCACCAGAGGCCCAATCAGTAAGAGCATAACGTTCCTTAGAATGTCAGTGGCCGTCAGTAATCATGGGTCATCTACCCCGTATCTCCAGCGGAGCTTCCGGGTCACAAAGGAAAGTGCATCGAAGCCCATACGCTAAAGAATTGTCCTCCCCGCCCAATGCCTAATATGTTGTATCCACAACAGTAAACCTCTATAACCGCTAAGTCAAACTAGCATGCAATCTCTATTAGCGGTTATTCCTATCGCACGGCTTATACGCACCGCTGGCCAGCCAGTCATGCATGTCCGTGTTCTACATGCGACACACAACTTCGTGTTACAACGTGTCAAGGCCAATGAATGCAACACACAAGGTAGTCCCTTAAAGCTAGGTTTAATGTGTAAGAAAAATAATACATAGCAGGAAATATAAATGAACAGTAAGTTCTAACAGGTTATGCCATGTATCATAGTTTATTTTGCATAAAGAAAATAATAAATAATGCATGAAATAGGAGCTAAAATAAATAAACAGCAAATGACAAGGTGTCTTGCCTGGTAGAACGCCTGGTGTGCTGCGATGATCAATGTGGCACGAACTTCGACTTCGGTGCAACAACTACGCAAAGGGGCCTCTGTTGACGACACGAGTATTCCATCGGGTCCAGAACAGTCAACTTAGTTAGGTTTGACATAATGTAGTTTAGAATTTGCCAAGAGATTAGGAACGAAGGGCTTAGTCACGGGCTGGAGAAAAATCGAGGGAATTTGGAAGAATAATATATATAATTTTTGAAGGTATTTGTAATACTTGAAAACTAGTTTTTATGAGTCAAAATAATTATAGAAAAATACTTATAATCAAGAAATTTTGTTTTTGGCTAAAAAAACTCCAAGTTTGTAAAAATATAATTTCTATGTAGGAAACCATATTTTATCGGTGAAAATATATAAATAAAATGTTTGGAAATTATTAAGAATTTTTATTTTAGGCAACTAAAATTTAGATAAAATATTACGGTAAAATTTAGATCGAATATCATAAAAGAAACATGATGATAAAATAAAACTTCTAATAATTTATACCTACAAATAATTTAATATCCAAAATATATAAAATATACATACTGTTTATAATAGTAATAATAAAACTAGTAATAGTAAATTTAAAATGATGGTAATAATAATAATAGTAATAATAATAAAAATAATAATTATAATAATAAAACAACAATAGAAAATAATAATAATAATAATAATAATAATTTAGTCAAATAAAAGCAAACACCACAGCAAAAGTAAAGAAATATAATATAAAAAATATAAAAAAAATAATAACATAAAATCTCTTAGTGCTGCTCTTTACTAAAGCTAAGAGAGAGAGAGAGAGAGAGATTAGTGAGGGGGAATAGAGGGCAGAGACGAGCGGGGAGAGGCGGAGAGTCGGCGGAGATTCGGCAGATGGCGACGCTTGGCTCGGTGCACGAGGATGGCCGGGTGAGGCTGAGAAGAAGGAGGAGAGAGGGTACGGGTCTTCGGTCGGCTGCTGTGGGTTTAGGCGCGATGCGGGAGGAAGACGGGGGACGTCGGTCGGCTGGTCTACGGCGGCTGCGAAGGCGGCTGTGCGGAGCGACGGCGGTTGCGTCGGGGGCTCGAACAGGTGAAGGAGGAGGAGCGGACAGAGAGAAAAAAGGGGTCGGAGAGAGGGGTTTGCTCGGCGGACGGTTCAGCGGCCGGTGGTGGCGTGCTGGACGGGCGGCGCTCACCGTGGAGTGGTAGGCGGAGAGAAAAGGTGAAGCGGCGGAGAAGAGGGAGTCTCCAGGCGGTTGGTCGTGGCGGGGCTCGTCGGCGGACGGGCGCTGTGCTCCGGGATATGGCGCGGTGGCGTACACCCACTCGAAGGGAAAGACAGCGTATGCGCGACGGCCGGAGAACGCTTGCGCGCGCGGAGGAGGTAAGGGGTAGTGTTGTTTTACTTTTGGGGAATTTGGGTTTAAGTGTGGTTGTGGTGGTCGGGTTTCCGGCCAGTGGCCGTTGTCGGGGGTTTATGGTGGAGGTGATGGCCACGGCGGAGGTGGTGTTGCTGGGTTCGGTGACGGAGGTTGGCGAAAGGGTAGATGCTGGTGGCCGGAGTTGACGGTCAGGGGTCGGGTTGTGATGGCTGTTTTCCATAAATAAATTTTATTTATTTATTGTGTTTCTGAGAAAATTACAACTGTAGGAATCTGATCTAGAAGACGATCACTTTATCCCTTGGACGATGCGATGAAGAAGACTCGGACCTTGAAGAACTTGGACAGCAACTGGGCAATCTCTCGGTTCTCTCTGAATTGAATGTGGTGTCTGCTGAAGGTAGAGAAACTCTATTTTATAGAGTTCTGGATAACTGCTCTGGGCATACGCTCAGTCAGTTACTTGACGTGTGCATAACTGCAGGGACGCGTGGCGAATTTTGGTGGAGACACGTTGGAGTGCGATTGAGAGTAGTGGAGTATATCCAAGAGAGATTGATAGCATGAATGCCACGTTGCATAACTTCTAAATGAGTGGGTAACCGAGTACAGGACACGTGAGAACGTGTGTTGACTGTACATTTGAAGTTATTCTGAATGCATTTGCTTGGATACGCTGTCTTTTGGAGAAGTATGACTAGCATACGCTATCTTATTTGAAGAGGAGTTGTATGGAGTCCATACGCTCACTTGATGAGGAATCGTATGGAGTACATACGCTGCCTTGATGAGGAGTCGTATGAAGTACATACGCTGCCTTGATGAGGAGTCGTATGAAGTCCATATGCTGCCTTGATAAGGAGTCGTATGAAGTCCATACGCTGCCTTGATGAGGAGTCATATGAAGTCCATACACTGCCTTGATGAAGAGTCGTATGAAGTCCATACACTGCCTTGATGAGGAGTCGTATGAAGTCCATACGCTGCCTTGATGAGGAGTCGTATGAAGTCCATACGCTGCCTTGATGAGGAGTCATATGACTGGGGAAGTAGACACGTGGCTGTTCTCAATCTTCTTGAATACGCCATATCTCCTAATAACTGACAAATATCTCTCGAGCGTCGTGTTGCGGATATGACGGCTGACGGAATGTCAGAAATGACAGTAATAATGGTTGTGCATTTATGATGGCTAATGAGCTGTCCTCGTTAAAAGACAAAATCAACTCTCGAAAATCCATACGACGGTTCATTCTCCTAAGACAGCTGTTCTTTGCACGAAAGACGAAGTGTTAGATTCATCCCCCACTGAGCGTATGTTGTGCTGTTAGTCAAGAAATAATAAAATATTCACTGAGCGTATGACTTTTGCACTGAGCGTATGGCCTTTGGCTGACTTGATCTTATGTCAGCGTGTCAGAATTTTTTCACACCCTACAAGAATACATGACCTCTAGAATACGATCTGATTCTATGTTAGATTCCGAAGACGGTGTTTACCTCGGCACCAGATCTAGAACCAGAGCTTCGACCAGTGTCTTTTCTTCTTCTCATCCAGATGATAATCCTGAGACCACGGAGGACTTCCTAGGAGAGTCCAACTTTCCAGTATTAACTCCCGTGGATAGCCCCGAAAAAGATGCTGACTCTCATAGCGACGATTCGGAACAGACTATTTCATCGTCGATACCTCGAATGATTACCACTTATATGGTAGATGGCAATCACGAACCTTCGACTAGCACTGAGGCTCATGAACAAAGGATTTCTTCCTTGGAACAACAGTTACGAGCCATGGCGGATACATTGACTGCTATGCATACTCTTATACAAGCTCAGCAACAAACTCAGCAAGTTCAACAAACAGTACCACCAGTGGTATTAAATACTCCTGTTGCCCCAAACCTGGAACCTTCTACTATTTCGGGGGTACAGTCTAATATTCATGTACAGCCCACTCCAAGTCAGTCCGGAGCTGGGGGTGGTACATATGTTGCAGTCCCTCCTTCCAATAATGCCCAACAAGCAACGACACCGTAATCTTCCGGAGCGGTCACTGAAGAGTTGAAAAATCTTCGGTCTCAATTCGAAGCATTCAAGCAAAAGGACGGCTTACAAAAATTAGGTATCAAGCAGCCTTACCCCATACAATGGAAGGATGTCCCTCCAAAATACAAGCCTCCGACCATCTCTTTCTTTGATGGGACCACCTCCCCAAGTCAATTCATCAATCACTTTGAGGTAATGACTGATCAGCTGCAACCGAGCGATGCCCTCCTCACTCGGGTATTTGTTGGTTGTCTTAAAGGAACCGCTTATGAATGGTATCGAAGTCTCCCTGATGGGTGCATTACTTCGTTTGCCGGGTTCAAACAGATGTTCCTAGAACGATTCTATGAAGGCATTAATGACATGACCATGTCAGCCCTTATACGAATCAAACAGAAAAATAATGAAAGCACTGAGAGCTTCATTGAAAGATTCAGAAGAGAAGCTCTAAAAATACCTCTCGGAACTCCCGATGCCGTCACTATCGACACTTGCAAATCGAACCTCTTACCAATCATCAGCATGTGGACAGGATCCACTCAGTTCCAAGATTGGCCTTCCTTCATCGTCAGTGCCAAAGCTGCTGAAGTCAGTGCTGAGACTTTCAAAGGTCTAGGGGTACACATGACTCCCAATGAATCAAGTCAAAGTACTAGCAATAATACGCGACCCAACAATCGCAAAGGAAAGGAGACTCTCGAAGTCAATCTCCAGAGCAAAAATCAAGAGGTAATGTCTGCCCAAGCTACCCCAGCTCCAACAAATCAACAGCAGAGACCTCCTCGACCGAAGGAAGAATACTCTTTCTACGACGACGATGTTCAAGGTATCTTCGAATGTTTGCTTAAAGGTAACAAGATACAACTGCCAGATATCAAAAAGCCTGATGAAGCCAACAAGACGGATCATCCAAAATACTGTCCATATAACAGAATGCTGGGTCATACAATCCGGTCTTGCTTCATATTAAAAGGAAAATCCAAGAAATGATCAAATCAGGAGCTGTGACACTAACACCTAAAGACAAGACAGTCACAGCAAATGTGATTTCGATGCAGTTCGGTGACTTCCCTCCGTTATTGGTAGAAAATAGGATTGTTCCTATCCCCAAAGCAACCCGTGAAGTTGTGAATATTCCACCAGCCCAGAATGAAGGACTTGTTCCCATCACTACTAAAAAGGGAAAGATTATGTGGATCTACCCCGATTTAGTGACGGAGTTCGAGACGTCTTCCTCTTCTCCTCGGAAGGCTCCTCTGTCTAAAAAGAAAACTGGGAATACTAAGTCATGCCATATGACTTCTAGCATCACACCCAATCTTTCTCTAACCTCTACTTTCATCCTAGCAGGACAATCACCCCCTACAGAGGTAGAAAATGTACCTCGATCCGAAGACAGATACAAACCTGCATTTCATCTATATAGTTCACAATATCGTGAATTAATGGCGAAGATGGGTTATGATCTAGCCACTGCTCCTGGTTTAAACTCCGGCATAGGACTCCGAGCACCTCTAGCCCTCACTTTGAGACATAATCAATTCCGTGTTGGCCTCGGTTTCTGGACTGAAGCTCTCATCAAGCACCAAAAAACCAAGAACAAGATGAAGGATTGCAACATGGTTTCGATAGACTCTGAACCTGAGCCTGAAGTCGAAGCTCTCTACGGAACCCGGTCAGGAAAAACATATCTGAAAGATTATGCTGAAGCTCCTGAGGAAACTCCTGATGTCCTTCCGGTTGCAGCTCCAGCACCCATCTCTAACGAAGGACCTTCAAATGCTCCTGCTGAGATGATTCCCTCTAAACCAACAACAGCCGACAAAGGGAAGCAACCTGTTCGCTTCGACAAACCAATCAAGAAGTCTCTTTCTCTCGGATTGCAGAAGCCATATAATTTTGACATTCTGGCTCAACTTGCTAACACTCCAGCCAGGTTGTCCATCTTCGAACTTTTACGTTTATCCAAGGAAACTCGGGAAACGTTAAGTGAAGCTCTACTGCAAGCAGACTCTTGCCTGACTCATCTGAAGAAGCCAGAAGCAGAGCCGGTGACTTGCCTACATTACAATAGTGTCTTGGAAATTATTCCAAACATCACTTTTACCCAAGACGATATGCTTCTAGAGGACAATCGTCATGATCGCCCTCTCTACTTCACTGGGTACATTGACACGATGAAGGTCAACCGTATTCTAATTGATCCAGGATCAGCTCTAAGTATTATACCCAAGAGTCTCTTGGATGCCTTACGGATTCCAGTTCATCGTCTAGTCAAGACAGTCACTACCATTTTAGGGTTCAATCAAGGCAAGAACGAACCTCTGGGGAAAATTCGCCTAAAAATACAAATAGGTAATTTTCGGGCGAGTGTCACATTCTACGTGATCGAGTTAGTTGGATCTTACAACTTGCTCTTGGGAAGACATTTTCTCCATGAACATAATATCGTCCCCTCCACTCTTCACCAGTGCTTCAAATACATTGATGAAAAGGGAGAAGTTCAAAAGGAAGTCACGGACATTAATCCTTTCAGAGGAGTCGTAGCTTACTATAGTGACTCTCGCATGTACAAAGATGAGTATTCAAAAGTCTTACAAGCTATGGATGATGATGAGACATCGAAAGTTGACACCTTTGTTATTCCTGTAAAAGGGCGTATCACTCATCCGCGATCTACTAAATCATCTGAAGAAAGTCTACTGATAATTCCTGTCAGTGGATATACCACTTTATTGCCTTCCCAAGCCCCATAAAGTTCGCTGATAATCCCTGTCAGTGGACGCACCACTCTCTCACCATCTTCTCAGGCTAGACCAGATACTCTAGTCATTCCAGTCAGTGGATGTACTACTTATCCACGATCCTCTTCAAGGGAGCTCACCTCCTCTGAGCCTTTTGTTATCGATCTTAATCGAAACAAAACTTCTGCTCGCTCCTCTTCTCCCCCTTTAGTCATTAATTTGACTAAATCTACTAAGGCTCAGCCTTCGTCTGTAAATACAGCATCTGATATTAATAAAGCATCTCCTTTACAGTATATTGATGTTTGTAATCATGTACAAAGTTATTTACATTTGCTAGATAGCTTAGAGCCACTAACTATAGGAGTTGTTCAAACTCTTCATACAGAAGTATCATTAGAGTCTGTACAAAATTCATACTTCATTGATCCTGTTAGAAAGTCAGGAGAAGCTCCAATATTCTTCTGCAAGGGGCTCCAGAATCCTCCTAATCTGGAAGACGACGATAAAAACGATGATACCGGAAGGTTACAACTACGTCGCTACAGTCAGCAGTCCAAAAACATCATCAAGAACATGGGCTATAACTTCAGAAATGGCCTCAGTAGTGAAAAAGGAAGAAGAATGCCTGTTCGAATGCCTCCCTTAAAATACGGAAGGACAAAATGCGGATTGGGTTACATTACTCCTACCCTCTTCATCAACACAGTCCATGAGGATCCAGAATCTGACGGAGACGAACGATCTGATTCTTCCGATTCCTTCTCTTGGGATTCCGACACAAGTATTGGCGATTTTTATCGTTCTACTCTATCCGCCAATATGGTCTCCGCCGACGGTCTGCAAGAAAATGATGAAGATGAAGATGACTTTGAAATATCACCCGAATCGGAACAATAGGCTCAAAGATTAGACAACCAATGGGAATTCAGGTTCGAGCAAAGAGAACCTCCTACTGAAGATAAATTGATCCAAATTGATGTTGGTGAGGAGGGATCCCCCAAGCCAATATTCATCAGCGAAAGTCTTTCAGAAACAGATAAGCAAGACATGATCAAGATTATTCATGATTACATCGATGTCTTCGCCTGGAGCTATGAGGATATGCCAGGGCTAGATCCGAAGATCGCAACACACAAACTTAATATCATGCCGAATGCTAAACCGGTCAAACAACAACAGCGACGATTTCGTCCAGACATTATGGATACAATTGAAGCTGAAGTCAACAAGCTTATGGCTTTCGAATTTATCCGAGAGGAACAACATCCTGAGTGGATGGCTAACATTGTTCATGTTCTCAAAAATACTGGCAAGATCCGAGTCTGTGTAGACTTTCGTGATCTCAATGCGGCTTGTCCTAAGGACTAGTTCCCTCTTCCAATCACCGACGTCATGATCGATAACACGTGTGGTTTCGAACGAATGTCATTTATGGATGGGTATTCGGGGTACAACCAAATCAAAATGTTTCCAGACGACGAGAGACATACTTCCTTCAGAACGCCGATCGGTACATACTGTTACACAGTGATGCCGTTTGGTCTTAAAAATGCAGGAGCAACGTATCTGTGAGCAATGAGCACTATATTCCGCGAACATCTCCAAAAAACAGTCGAATGCTACGTTGATGATATTGCAGTCAAG
The DNA here is from genome assembly GCA_029216955.1 of Iris pallida. Taxonomy (NCBI): domain Eukaryota; kingdom Viridiplantae; phylum Streptophyta; class Magnoliopsida; order Asparagales; family Iridaceae; genus Iris; species Iris pallida. The sequence goes on from JANAVB010040819.1 coordinate 1,246,907, forward strand.
AGTCGACAAAAAGAGGATTACATCCAAGATTTGAAGACTATCTTTGATTTAATGCGTCAACATCAACTTAAGATGAACCCTATTAAGTCCTTCCTGGGCGTCTCTAGTGGTAAATTTCTCGGCTTCGTCATTACCGCTAAAGGCATACACGTGGATCCCGAGAAGATCAAAGCCATCCAAGAGATGCGTCCTCCACGTACCTTAAAAGAGCTACGAGGATTTCAAGGAAGAATTGCTTATATCAGGATATTCGTCTCTAACTTATCAGGACGCTGCAGATCGTTCAACAAACTTCTGAAGAAAGGTGTGTCCTTCGTCTGGAACGAAGAATGTCAAAAAGCATTTGATGACATCAAACAATACCTCATGAACCCTCCGATTTTGGTACCTCCCGTCTCGGAAATACCATTCCTTTTATATGTTCGAGCCATGGATCATTCTCTCGGTGCATTGCTCGCCCAGAAAAACAAAGATGGCCATGAACAGGCTATTTATTACCTCAGTCGCTGTGAGACCCGTCTCACTATATTGGTATTTTATATGGATACGTATTTATTTGAGCTATATTTCGTATTTCTTGATTCGTGTGATATTTTAAATTTTCCTAAGTGTAGGATTTCATAACTTGGTTTAACTTGGATTTGGTTTTATTGGGTTTGGTTTAACTTTGACTTGGACTTGGTTTGGTTTAGTTTGGTTTTTTTATGAGATGAGGAGTATGGCTTAGATTGAGTGGAGAGGAATAAATGGTGGAGATTGCTTGGGCTTGTTATATAAGCCACTTTTTCTCTCTTCCTCCTCATTCACCATCATTCATTTTCTTTTTCCACCAAACCCTAGCCATTAGAGAGAGGCAAGTACACCTTGCCGAATGTTGGACGATCTTAATTTCGTTTGTTCCATTCTCTTCTTTATTATATTCTAAGCATGTTTAGAACTTGGAGTTTTCCAATTTGATGGCTAGATTCTTGTAGATCTAGATTTACGTTATCTTTAGTTTTCATGGGTTTTGATCTATTTAATCTTGTTATTTTCGAGTTTTGATGGTTCTATGTTGTAGAGCATTTCATTCTGCCCATTTTGACCTATAGAAGTTCGGATTTGGACTCTGGATGAAAGATTCATGGAGCTTGGGAGCCATGGCTTGAGTGGTTCTTCTTCTCGGAAGAATGGAGAAGAAGAACAGTTCACAGCCGCAAGAACTGAGCCGCATAGCTCTTATGCGGCCAGTTATCCTTCCTAGCCGCATAAGCTTACTGCATGACTTGGCCGCATGGCCTATGCTGCAGGAACTTACTCCCAGCCGCATGAAGATTTGATCCATCCAGCCGCATAGACTTTTGATTCTCGGGCCGCATGACCCTGATTAGATCGAGCCGCATGGCATAGGACTTACGACCAGCCGCATAAGACTTTACTTAACCCAGCCGCATGAGAACTTCTTCCCAGCCGCATATGACTCACTGAGCGCAGCCGCATAAGATCCCTTTATTCCCTGGCCGCATGGGACTCGACTCGATTCTGCCGTATAGCCCTTGCTCTGCGAGCCGCATGAATCCAAGTTCGTTCCAGCCGCATGAGAACCTTTTTCTCGTGAGCCGCATGGCGTTGTATCCCTTGTAACCGCATAGCGCCTATCCTTCTGACCGCATGAATCCAGCAATCTCGAGCCGCATGAGTTTCTACTTTCAGCCGTATACACCCTGACCTGTCCTGAGCCGCATGAATTCGTCCCCTGAGCCGCATGGACTTCCCTTGCCTTGTTATTATTATTATTATTACTCTATTATTATTAGTATGATAACTAGACACGTGATTTATTGAGTATTTTTACGCCCATTTTATATCCTTACGCCTTTTGTCCTGAACCTGATAAATCACGATTTGATTGGCATGATTGAAATGACAATTGTACCTGGCATGGTGTGACCAAGAACTGACATGCATAATAACTTGACCTGATAACTTGACCTGCTACACATGACTTGATAGTGACCCTGAGCCGCAGGGCTCCTTCCTGTGTCTTGCCCTGCTATTTAATTGTTGTTATTATTATTAATTTCCTATTGTTATTTGATCTTTAATGATGACTTGTGTCTTGTAACCTCAGCATAACTTGAGTCTTCTGATTGAATGCTTGCACTATACTGTCCGGCACATGTACCCTAAACACGACAGTGACCCGTAGTGGTGCACTCCTGATTAATAAACCTGACATGACCTGATAGTGGCCCGTCGTGGCGCACTCTTGACCAGTAAACCTGACATGACTTGATAGTGACCCGCCGTGGTGCACTCCTGACAATTAGACTTGACATGATATAACTTGACATAATAATTCTTGATAGTGACCTGTCGTGGTGCACTCTTGATAAGTAATAATGATAATAATAGTGGCCCATCGTGGCGCACTCTTGACAAGAATTAATTAGTATCCTGATACCGTGGGTGATTGTGTTTGTACAAATAAACCCGTCTCGACTTGCATCATGTCTAGGACATGAATCCCTGATTTTCCACGGTCAGGGATTCATACTGAAATGGACTAAGGCTAATAACTAGAATAATCCAGTAGTTCATGGAGAGACTTTCCCAGTTACCTGTTGCCCCTTTGATCCCGACCTTATATATATATATATATACATGGGATTTGTTGCTATCCGTCGAGATGAGCGCACTTCCAGCCCGCCGTCGAGCGTGGTACCTTAGGACACATGTATCTTACTACAGTGTGTCTGCTATATCATGCGATCTTTTCCTTTTCTTTGCTGGGGTCATTCAGGTAGTAACAAACAGGTAACTGGACTTGGAAGAATTTCGTTGCATCTTGCTAGTAACTAGGCTTGTGATAACCCTAGTTAGTTAATGTAGAAAGCCGTAGGCAATGATTGGCCGTAATTATTGGATGGAGTCCAATCTGTCTAGTCTCGTCTTGATCCTGTACATGATTGTTACATATCCTGATTTCTTATTTTATCTTGCCGATAAATGGTGGGAGAAACCAAGTTCCGTTCAGACGAAGGGTTACAACCCCGGTCCTTGTTTGGTTTATGGGTTGTAACCTGGTTATCTGAATAGTCTCATGGTTATCTCATCGTATATCACCTTCCCAGTTCTATTTATTTAACACGTTCTCCAGTTTACTTTATGTCAAATAATGACGATTTACTTACTGTCTTCCTATGTTCGGGATAAGTGCATTGGTACTGTACGAATCTCGATCCTCCTTTACTTATTTGCTTGTTGATTGCTAATGATTGCTGGTTTTAAGTTCATAGTTCGGCCTCCTTTGTGGTACTTGCTATTTGGGGTCTAACCCTACTGGTTTTGCATGGCCAGGTTCTAATAGAAGAGCCCGAAGGATCTACCGCACCATCTACTCGACGGTGACCAGCCGGAGCACCAGAGTGCCTCAGTGGGTTTCTTCTTCATTCTTCCACTGATATGTAAATTCTCCTCTTGTAACGTTTAGTCCCGAGCACGTGTTTAGCTCGTGTTTTGGTATTTTCTTTGATACTGTAGCCTACGGGCATAAACATGATATGTGTATTCTAGACTATAGCTAGTCCTTATCATGTACGACGAATACTCTAGCTAGTCCTCAGTTCTGTGGTACTGGCTTCATGATCAGTCATGTATATATGGTTCGGGACGCCTTACTATTGTATGTATGATGATCGTACTCTTTGCTATTGTATAATTGCCTGTGATTGAGATACCTAGGATTGTTAAACCATAGGATTGACTGATGGCTTGTAGAGTAACCCCCATGTCTTGACAGCTTATACGTGATTTCAGAGTATTAACGTACTTTAGGATTGCGTAGCTGGCTATGTCTGCCCCCGCTCTCCGGTATTCCGGTTCTGGGGCGTGACATGGTTTTAGTGGTGGCGCCATGCAGGTCTAAATCTTGATTTTCAGATTTGTAGGGGTTACCATGTTTAGATATCTCAATCACGACTATCCTTATTGATCTCCTTCGGATTATTCTCTACCTCTGATACTTGACTTGATATCTATTTTGATCGTTGGTCATTCCTGTTCCCATGATTTGATCCTATGTCCTTCAACTTTCAAGGGCACTGTGTAATACCTGTGGTTCGTATCACGTATTCTTGGGATACGTGTACGTATTTTATTGCATGATTTCCTGATTTGGCATTTCCTTCTTGGCTTGGTCTATTCCTGGTTCGGGTTGGTTGGTTCGGTCTGGCTTGGTTTTGATTGGGTTCATGATGAACACTTGGATGAACCCCCTACCTACCACCACCATTTGTATTTATTAGCCCATTCTTTTCTCTCTCTTCATTAACCTCATCTTCTTCTTCCTCATTACTTCCCTACCTACCAGAGAGAGAAGAGAGAGGTCTAGGCAAGTGCAACTTGCTTCATGGAGGAACTCTGATTTTATTGCTCCATTCTCTTCTTTACTATATTATAAAACACTTTAGTACTTGGCTTTTCTAATTTCTATGGCTAGATTCTTGTAGATCTAAGTTTACTTTATTTTTGGATTTCTTGGGTTTTGATCTACTTAATCTTGTTATTTTCGAGTTTTGATGGTTCCATGTTGTAGAGAATTTTGTTCTACCCCGTTTTGACCTATGGAAGTTCGGATTTAGGCTCCGGATGATGGAGTTATGGAGCTTGAGGACTTGGCTCTCATGGTGTTCTTCTTCTCTGAAATTTTGGAGAAGATGAACAGTGCTTGACTTGACCGCATGAATATTCACGCGGCAAGTGTTCTATCCAGCCGCATGACTGGAAGTTCTTGAGCCGCATGAGAGTCGGACTCACTTAGCCGCATAACTCGCTCAATTTCCAGCCGCATAAGTTCTGAACCCTGAGCCGCATGAACTCAACACTCGCGAGCCGCATACGTACACTTGCTCCCAGCCGCATAGGCATTGCTCCCCGCAGCCGCATGAGTACTCTTCCCTTCTGAGCCGCATATGGTTTCCCTCCCCCGCAGCCGCATGGGTTGCTTCTTTTCGAGCCGCATGGAACCACACTTCCCCCTCCGGCCGCATGTACCTGATTGGCCAGCTAGCCGCATGAGACCCATTCCCCCAGCCGCATGAGTTTCCTATCTTCCTGACCGCATGCGCCCCCTTGTCTTAGCCGTATGGGATCCAGTGACCCTGGCCGCATGCGCCCTTCTAATTGGGCCGCATGAGTCTACCCTTTCCTGACCGCATATGACTTAGCCGCATGGCTCTTCTATAGCCCTGAATATTGATATTTTATTAGATATTTTACGTCCATTTTATATCCTTACGCCTTTTGTCATGAACTTGATAATCATGGATTTGTTTAATATGTTTGGAAACGATACCTGAGCATGACACGATAGTGACCCGTAGTGGTGCACTCTTGACAAGAAAACCTGACATGACCTGATAGTGGCCCGTCGTGGCGCACTCCTGACAAGAACACTTGACATGATAAACCTGATATGATATATCTGATAAGCTGTTGCGACGGCTACCTGACATGACATGACCTGTATAATAACATAGACACCGTGGACGATTGTGCTTGTACAAATAAACCAGTCCTGTCTTGCATCATGTCTAGGGAGGGAGCTCCTGAGTACCACGGTCAGGAGTACCTATTGAAATGGACTAAGGTTAATAACTAGATTAACACATTAGTCATGAAGAGATTTCCCAGCTACAGGCAATCCCGTTACCTGGGCGCGCATGGGATCTGTAGCCTGCCGTCGAGTAGGGCACATTTCCAGTACACTGTCATGTGTTGCACCTTTCAAGCTACTTAAGGGTATATGCATTTCCTGGACGGTGTACCCACCTGAATTCAACCCTAATCTTTCGTCCTGGGTAACCTGGATGGTCTGCAGGGCTTGTGGCTGTAGAATAATCTCACTGCATTTTGCTAGTAATTAGGCCTGTGATAACCCTAGTTAGTTAAAGTATCAAGCCGTAATTCTTGCTTGGCCGTGAATGATTGGATGGAGTTTAACCAGTCTAGTCTTGTCCTGATCCTGCTCCAGATTGCTATATGACCTGAATGCCTGTATTTATTTTACCGATAAATGGTGAGAATTCCAAGTTCTGTTCAGACGAAGGGTTACAACCCCGGTCCTTGTTTGGTTTACGGGTTGTAACCTGGTTATCTGAATAGTCCCATGATTATCTCGTCGTATATCATCCTGATGTATTTTCTTTATTTCCAGTTCTTACTTTTATTTATATCTTGTGCTGATTGCTGGTTTTAGTTCCTAAGTGAAGCTTCCTTTGTGGCACTTGCTCTTTCTGGGATCTGACCTAGCTGATTTTGTATGGCCAGATTTCGGAGCAGCTCCAGAGGATCTACCGCTTTTCTAGCCCGATGGTGAACACCAGGCGTAACCAGGGCAACGAGTGGGTTATTTTTGACTCCCCCACTCTATTGTAAAAATATTCTTTTGAGGCGTTTAGCCGACGAGCACCTGTTTAGCTCGATTGTACTTATTTACTGTTTGCCTACGGGCTGTAACATGTTTGACAGATCCTAGGGTTGATCATGTATGACTAAACTCTTGCTAGTCCTAACAGTTTGTAACGACTAGCTTCATGATCAGCTGAATATGTAATATTTGGGACGCCTTATTATTGTATATTTAATGATCATACATCTTATAACATTTACTTACTTGCTTGTGATTGAGACACTAGGCTTGTTCATAACCATAGGAGACTGTTGGCTTGTAGTAAACCCTCATGTATCTAGACAGCCGTGACCGTATAGCGAGATGGAATCCATTTCAATATACGTAGCTGGCTATGTCTGCCCCCGCTCTCCAGTATTCTGGTTCTGGGGCGTGACATGGTTTAAGTGGTGGCCCATGCAGGTCTTGTAAATCAAGATATGTGAGGGTTTACCGAATAGATGTCTCAATCAGTATCCGTCCTTGATCTCTGCTCGTACCTTCTGAATCCCTGGATTCTTGTCCTGATCATGTGTTTGTATCGTTGATCTATCCTAGTCCTTCCTTATTGTTTCCTATGTCGTCTTCTTCAGCAACATTGTTTGTGGTCCTGCCGGCCAGCAAGGCGGAGCACCTCCCGCAGACCAGCAGCAACCCGGAGATCAAGCCCAGCACTCCGGAGTAGCCTCCAGAGTCGAGCCTATTGGAGAGCCCCCAGTTCAGCCAGTTTAGCCTGCCGAACCTGATGATGGCACATTAGTAGGACTCGTCAGGACCTTGATAGCTTCTCAAGATCGTCGTGGAGATGCCTTACAACAGGCAGTGACGGATGCCTTGACCAGAGGAGGTCATCAGGGTAACAGTACGGCCAACAGCTTCAAGCGCTTGAACCCTCCATTCTTCGATGGTAGCGAAGATGCTATCGCAGCAGATGCTTGGCTTCAGGATACAGAAGTGATTCTCGAGGCAGCCAGGACTCTAGAGAACGAGAAGGTGGCCGTTGTGCGCCTGCAGTTGTTAGATCTTGTCCGCAGCTGGTGGGCAGCTCAGGCCGTTGGATTAGCAGCATCTATTGCTTGGGCGGTGTTCAGAGAGAGATTCCAGACCAAGTATTTCGATGCCGTGGCTCGATATGATCTACAGACGAGGTTTACAAATCTGAAGCAAGGAGGCAGGACGGTCGATGGATATGCGGCCGAGTTTTCCAGACTCAGTCGGTTTGCTTCCACCTTGGTGGCAACCGAGTATGATAGAGGCCAGTGATTCCAGCAGGGGCTTCACCTGGAGATCTTGTTGGCAGTAGAGCAGTTTGAGCATCAGACTTTTGATGCAGTCTTGAGAGCAGCCCGGAGGCATGAGTATACCTCCCAGAGGATTGTGGATAGGACCGGAGGTCGGAAGAGATCTCACGGCCAGATGAATCAGACATCAGCACCAGCCCCGGCAGCCAGGGCTTTGACTATTGGAGCTCCGAGGCGGACGGCCTCAGTAACGTCGGTTCAGCATTCCACTCCGACGTATCCTCAGCAGCAGCAGAAGCAGAAGCAGTCTTCCGCAGTAGGATGTTCTCATTGTGGGAAGCCAGGCCATGTAGTGGCAGAGTGTCGTAGGGCACAGGGATTGTGTCTGGTTTGTGGAGCAGCAGACCATAGGGTTGGATCCTGCCCGAACAGGGGTGGTTCATCATCGTCCAACCTTTCTAGCTCTTCGGTGAGAGGACCAGCTCCGGTCCAGCAGCAGCAGCAGTACCCATTGTCGAGGCCCTTGCCGCCTCAGTCCCAGATGTTCCAGCAGCAGAACCCCCAGCAGCATGTACAAGCCCAAGCCTTGAGTCAGAGCAGGCAGCGAGGATTCCAGCAGAGGGGACCAGCACCCCGAGGGCACGGTCAGGCTATGGTGATGACCGTGGAGGAAGGATTGGCACCAGGAGAGGTAGTGGCAGGTACTATTCTCGTCAACTCCTTTCCAGCTTTAGCTTTATTTGATTCTGGTGTATCGCATTCTTTTATGTCTGTACGATTCGCGACACGGGTAGAATTGGAGCCCGAGTCATTATCAGTAAGGTTCTCAATATACTTACTGGTAACGGACTTGTGGGAGTAGATAGAGTGTTTTCCTCGTGTCGGATCGTAGTTAGCGGTAGAGAATTCCCCGCTAGATTGATAGAATTCTCGATGGCCGATTATGATGTGGTCTTAGGGATGGATTGGTTGAGGAACCAGTATGCTAGAATAGACTGCCATATTGGTAGGGTTGTTTTTAGCATTCCAGGCGAGCCGGAATTTTCCTTTTCCCGAGGTGAAGTTGAGCCTTCTCCTCCGATATTGCGGATGGCAGTAGCAGCAGTGCAGTTGCCCAGGATAGTGGATGGGTTCCCAGATATTTTCCCAGAAGAGCTACCAGGTATGCCTCCAGAGCGGGAGATCGAGTTCACTATAGACTTGATTCCCGAGACAGCCCCAGTGTCAGAGAGAGTCTACAGGATGGCACCGTCAGAGTTGGAGATATAGTACAAGATGATTGAAGAACTTCGAGCCAAGGGATTCATTCGTGCTAGTGGATCGCCTTGGGGAGCCCCGATGCTTCTTGTGAAAAAGAAGGATGGTACGTCCAGGTTATGTGTTGATTATCGTACCTTGAACTCCGTGACAATCAAGAACAGATACCCTCTTCCGAGGATAGATGACTTGTTTGATCAACTCAAAGGGGCTTCAGTATTCTCGAAGATTGATTTACGCTCAGGTTATCATCAGATCAGAGTCAGAGAGCAGGACATTCCGAAACAGCTTTTAGATCAAGATATGGGCATTGGGAGTTCCTTGTTATGCCTTTTGGAGCAACCAATACGCCGGCAGTATTCATGGACCTCATGAATCGCATCTTTATGCCTTATTTGGATTAGTTTGTGATTGTGTTCTTGGACGACATCCTGGTCTACAGCAAGAGTGAGGCGGAGCATGAGCAGCATCTCCGTATAGTTCTTCAGATTCTCAGAGAGCACCAGTTATATGCCAAGTTCAGTAAATACGAGTTCTAGCTCGATCGCATTTCGTACTTGGGTCATATCATCACTAGAGAAGGAGTAGAAGTCGATCCTCAGAAGATTGTGGCTTTTGAGTCGTGGCCGGTGCCCAGCACAGTTGCAGAAGTTCGCAGTTTCCTTGGATTGGCCGGCTTTTACCGGCGGTTTGTATCAGATTTTGCTCGGATATCAGCACCGTTGACCCAGTTGACTCGTAAGGATGCACAGTTTGCTTGGACAGCAGAGTGTCAGAGTTCTTTTGAGCAGTTGAAGTGAGGCCTGATAACAGCTCCTATTCTCACGCTTCCAGATAGAACCGGAGGATTCTCAGTGTATTGTGATACTTCAGGCAGAGGCTTAGGATGTGTTCTGATGCAGCATGGGAAGGTAATAGCTTATGCGTCACGACAACTTCGTGATCATGAGAGAAATTACCCAACCCATGACTTGGAGCTGGCAGCAGTAGTGTTTGCACTTAAGTTGTGGAGGCACTACTTGTATGGAGATAGGGTGGAGATTTTTACCGACCACAAGAGTCTGAAGTATGTTTTCACTCAGAAGGATCTTAACATGCGTCAGAAAAGGTAGCTGGAGCTTCTTGTGGATTATGATGTCAACCTGCAGTATCATCCTGGAAAGGCCAATGTTGTTGCAGATGCATTGAGCAGGAGAGCGGGAATTTATTTTCTAACAGCGCAACCAGAGCTGTTAGCAGATCTTCAGAAGATGGGTATTGAAGTTGTTCTTCCTTCCAGTGTAGCATTGATGGCCAGCATACAAGTTCAGTCCACTATAGTCGAGAGGATCCGGATGGCACAGTCAACAGATTCCAAGCTTCAGCGACTCAGAGCAGAGTGTGAGGTAGGACAAAGACCAGAGCTATGCATTCATGAGGACGGTACACTTCGACATAGGAAGCGTCTTTGTGTACCCAGCGGAGATATCAGGCAGGAGATCATGTCAGAGGCTCACAGTTCGCAGTATTCCATCCATCCCGGCAGTACGAAGATGTACCGTGATATCCGTCAGCACTTCTGGTGGAATGGCATGAAGAGGGAGATAGCCCGGTTTGTCTCTCGATGTTTGGTTTGTCAACAAGTCAAGGCTGAACATCAGAGACCGGCTGGACTTCTTCAGCCCTTGTCGATTCCAGAATGGAAGTGGGAACATGTGACCATGGATTTTGTGACTGGATTACCTAGATCCCCAGCTGGTAGAGATGCTATCTGGGTTATAGTTGATCGGCTCACGAAGGTGGCTCACTTTCTTCCATTCAGAGTTGGTCAGTCGACGGCTCAGCTAGCAGAGATGTACCTCAGACAGATTGTCAGGTTGCACGGAGTGCCAGTCAGTATCACCTCGGACCGAGATTCCAGATTTATGTCACACTTTTGGCGTAGCTTGCAAGAGAGTTTGGGGACTCGCCTCCAGTTCAGTTCAGCTTATCACCCGCAGACAGATGGTCAGTCGGAGCGCACGATCCAGACTCCTGAAGATATATTGAGATCATGCACACTTGACTTCGGTGGTTCATAGGAAGATTACTTACACCTGGTGGAATTCTCGTACAACAACAGTTTTCAGGCCAGTATCCAGATGGCACCGTTCGAGGCACTATATGGTAGGAAGTGCAGATCCCCGCTAGCCTGGGATGATGTTGGAGAGAGACAAATGCTTGGTCCAGAAATGATCGCTCAGACAGTTGAAGTGGTCAGAAGGGTCAGAGATCATCTTCGAGTTGCCCAAATCGCCAGCGCCATTGGGCCGATTCTCATCGGCATCCTCTCGAGTTTTCGGTCGGCGACCATGTATTCCTGAGGATTTCGCCTAACCGTGGCGTCATTCGTTTCGGCGTGCGGGGAAAGCTAAGTCCTAGGTATATAGGGCCATTTGACATTCTGGAGCGAGTAGGAGATGTGTCCTATCGTCTCGCTCTTCCGCCGTCGCTAAGCGAGGTGCATGACGTGTTCCATGTATCCCAATTACGACGGTATATTCTGGACCCGAGCCACATCCTAGATCATTCGGAATTGGTTGTTGGTACCAACCTTTCGTATGAGGAGAGGCCCGTGTCTATATTGGACCGGAGAGAGAAGATCCTCAAGAACAAGACTATCAAGTTAGTTCGAGTTGCTTGGGGTCATCACTCTTTGGGGGAGTCAACGTGGGAGCGTGAGGAGGATATCCGATCGCGATATCCCGACTTGTTTGACTCGTGAGGTATAATATCTTTCTTATGCCTCATGCCTTCGATTTCTTGCTTGAATGAGTGATTGTCTGCCTAGTTATAGCTTGTATGTGATTAATGTAGCTTGTCATTGCTCCTCTAGCCTCTTGATTAAATTCCGAGGACGAAATTCTTTTAAGGTGGGTAGAGTTGTAATGCCTGTGGTTCGTATCACGTATTCTTGGGATACGTGTACGTATTTTATTGCATGATTTCCTGACTTGGCATTTTCTTCTTGGCTTGGTCTATTCCTGGTTCGGGTTGGTTGGTTCGGCCTGGCTTGGTTTTGCTTGGGTTCATGATGAACCCTTGGATGAACCCCCTACCTACCACCACCATTTGTATTTATTAGCCCATTCTTTTCTCTCTCTTTATTAACCTCATCTTCTTCTTCCTCATTACTTCCCTACCTACCAGAGAGAGAAGAGAGAGGTCTAGGCAAGTGCAACTTGCTTCATGGAGGAACTCTGATTTTATTGCTCCATTCTCTTCTTTACTACATTATAAAACACTTTAGTACTTGGCTTTTCTAATTTCCATGGCTAGATTTTTGTAGATCTAAGTTTGCTTTATTTTCAGATTTCTTGGGTTTTGATCTACTTAATCTTGTTATTTTTGAGTTTTGATGGTTCCATGTTGTAGAGAATTTCGTTCTACCCTATTTTGACCTATGGAAGTTCGGATTTAGGCTCCGGATGATGGAGTTATGGAGCTTGAGGACTTGGCTCTCATGGTGTTCTTCTTCTCTGAAATTTTAGAGAAGATGAACAGTGCTTGACTTGACCGCATGAATATTCACGCGACAAGTGTTCTATCCAGCCGCATGACTGGAAGTTCTTGAGCCGCATGAGAGTCGGACTCACTTAGCCGCATAACTCGCTCAATTCCCAGCCGCATAAGTTCTGAACCCTGAGCCGCATGAACTCAACACTCGCGAGCCGCATACGTACACTTGCTCCCAGCCGCATAGGCATTGCTCTCCGCAGCCGCATGAGTACTCTTCCCTTCTGAGCCGCATATGGTTTCCCTCTCCTGCAGCCGCATGGGTTGCTTCTTTTCGAGCCGCATGGAACCACACTTCCCCCCCGGCCGCATGTACCTGATTGGCCAGCTAGCCGCATGAGACCCATTCCCCCAGCCGCATGAGTTTCCTATCTTCCTGACCGCATGCGCCCTCTTGTCTTAGCCGCATGGGATCCAGTGACCCTGGCCGCATGCGCTCTTCTAATTGGGCCGCATGAGTCTACCCTTTCCTGACCGCATATGACTTAGCCGTATGGCTCTTCTATAGCCCTGAATATTGATATTTTATTAGATATTTTACGTCCATTTTATATCCTTACGCCTTTTGTCATGAACTTGATAATCATGGATTTGTTTAATATGTTTGGAAACGATACCTGAGCATGACACGATAGTGACCCGTAGTGGTGCACTCTTGACAAGAAAACCTGACATGACCTGATAGTGGCCCGTCGTGGCGCACTCCTGACAAGAACACTTGACATGATAAACCTGACATGATATATCTGATAAGCTGTTGCGACGGCTACCTGACATGACATGACCTGTATAATAACATGGACATCGTGGACGATTGTGCTTGTACAAATAAACCAGTCATGTCTTGCATCATGTCTAGGGAGGGAGCTCCTGAGTACCACGGTCAGGAGTACCTATTGAAATGGACTAAGGTTAATAACTAGATTAACACATTAGTCATGAAGAGATTTCCCAGCTACAGGCAATCTCGTTACCTGGGTGCGCCTGGGATCTGTAGTCTGCCGTCGAGTAGGGCACATTTCTAGCACACTGTCATGTGTTGCACCTTTCAAGCTACTTAAGGGTACATGCGTTTCCTGGACGGTGTACCCACCTGAATTCAACCCTAATCTTTCGTCCTGGGTAACCTGGATGGTCTGCAGGGCTTGTGGCTGTGGAATAATCTCACTACATTTTGCTAGTAATTAGGCCTGTGATAACCCTAGTTAGTTAAAGTATCAAGCTGTAATTCTTGCTTGGCCGTGAATGATTGGATGGAGTTTAACCAGTCTAGTTTTGTCCTGATCCTGCTCCAGATTGCTATATGACCTGAATGCCTGTATTTATTTTACCGATAAATGGTGAGAATTCTAAGTTCTGTTCAGACGAAGGGTTACAACCCCGGTCCTTGTTTGGTTTACGGGTTGTAACCTGGTTATCTGAATAGTCCCATGGTTATCTCGTCGTATATCATCCTGATGTATTTTCTTTATTTCCAGTTCTTACTTTTATTTATATCTTGTGCTGATTGCTGGTTTTAGTTCCTAAGTGAAGCTTCCTTTGTGGCACTTGCTCTTTCTGGGATCTGACCCAGCTGGTTTTGTATGGCCAGATTTCGGAGCAGCTCCAGAGGATCTACCGCTTTTCCAGCCCGATGGTGAACACCAGGCGTAACCAGGGCAACGAGTGGGTTATTTTTGACTCCCCCACTCTATTATAAAAATATTCTTTTGAGGCGTTTAGCCGACGAGCACCTGTTTAGCTCGATTGCACTTACTTACTGTCTGCCTACGGGCTGTAACATGATTGACATATCCTAGGGTTGATCATGTATGACTAAACTCTTGCTAGTCCTAACAGTTTGTAACGACTAGCTTCATGATCAGCTAAATATGTAATATTTGGGACGCCTTATTATTGGATATTTAATGATCATACATCTTGTAACATTTACTTACTTGCTTATGATTGAGACACTAGGCTTGTTCATGACCATAGGAGACTGTTGGCTTGTAGTAAACCCTCATGTATCTAGACAGCCGTGACCGTATAGCGAGATGGAATCCATTTCAATATACGTAGCTGGCTATGTCTGCCCCCGCTCTCCAGTATTCTGGTTCTGGGGTGTGACACACTGTTCTTGATCCTTCTGATTATCTTGTTCGTGTTTTGCCGAGGGCAGCTCAGCATTCTTCAGCCAGGCCAGTTATGGAGGATCAGTCTTAGCATGCAGGCAGAGATGTCAGTCCATTCCGATCAGCCAATCGCTTCTGTCTTCGTATCTTGAGACAGGTAATAAAGTTCATGCATCTGTTTTAACTACGATGACACGTCCTGGGTAGAGTCATGTCTTGAACTAAGTCATTGGTACCGACTTACCTTGAGGCTTGACTTTTATCCATTTTTGGGAGTCAGCTTAGGCCAGCGAGTACGTTAGTTTCTACACAACCGTCGCAGGAGACATATTGATCCATATGCCTCCAGCCCTTCTTGATCATGATTGTATTTGTTCTTGTGCATTTATTTACTGCTTACGCATTTAATTATATTACTGATTGTTTTACTTTACTTATATGCCATGATTGATTTATTGAGATTGTTGAGTTTCCTGGAGCTTTTGTTTTGTTATCTTGCTCGACTAGCCTCAGGAAATTCCGAGGACAAAATTTTTCTAAGGTGTGGAGAGTTGTGAGACCCGTCTCACTGTATTGGTATTTTATATGGATACGTATTTATTTGAGCCGTATTTCGTATTTCTTGATTCGTGTGATATTTTAAATTTTTCTAAGTGTAGGATTTCATGACTTGGTTTAACTTGGATTTGGTTTTATTGGGTTTGGTTTAACTTTGACTTGGACTTGGTTTGGTTTAGTTTGGTTTTTTTATGAGATGAGGTGTATGGCTTAGATTGAGTGGAGAGGAATAAATGGTAATTCTTGATAGTGGCCCGTCGTGGCGCACTCTTGATAAGTAATAATGATAATGATAGTGGCCCGTCGTGGCGCACTCCTGACAAGAATTAATTAGTATCCTGACACCGTGGGTGATTGTGTTTGTACAAATGAACCCGTCTCGTCTTGCATCATGTCTAGGACATGAATCCCTGGTTTCCCACGGTCAGGGATTCATACTGAAATGGACTAAGGCTAATAACTAGAATAATCCAGTAGTTCATGGACAGACTTTTCCAGTTACCTGTTGCCCCTTTGATCCCGGCCTTATATATATATATATATACATGGGATTTGTTGCTATCCGTCGAGATGAGCGCACTTCCAGCCCGCCGTCGAGCGTGGTACCTTAGGACACATGTATCTTACTACAGTGTGTCTGCTATATCATGCGATCTTTTTCTTTTCTTTGCTGGGGTCATTCAGGTAGTAACAAACAGGTAACCGGACTTGGAAGAATCTCGTTGCATCTTGCTAGTAACTAGGCTTGTGATAACCCTAGTTAGTTAATGTAGAAAGCCGTAGGCAATGATTGGCCGTGATTGTTGGATGGAGTCCAATCTGTCTAGTCTCGTCTTGATCCTGTACATGACTGTTACATATCCTGATTTCTTATTTTATCTTGCCGATAAATGGTGGGAGAAACCAAGTTCCGTTCAGACGAAGGGTTACAACCCCGGTCCTTGTTTGGTTTACGGGTTGTAACCTGGTTATCTGAATAGTCTCATGGTTATCTCATCGTATATCACCTTCCCAGTTCTATTTATTTAACACGTTCTCCAGTTTACTTTATGTCAAATAATGATGATTTACTTACTGTCTTCCTATGTTCGGGATAAGTGCATTGGTACTGCACGAATCTCGATCCTCCTTTACTTATCTGCTTGTTGATTGCTAATGATTGCTGATTTTAAGTTCATAGTTCGGCCTCCTTTGTGGTACTTGCTATTTGGGGTCTAACCCCACTGGTTTTGCATGGCCAGGTTCTAATAGAAGAGCCCGAAGGATCTACCGCACCATCTACTCGACGGTGACCAGCCGGAGTACCAGAGTGCCTCAGTGGGTTTCTTCTTCATTCTCCCACTGATATGTAAATTCTCCTCTTGTAACGTTTAGCCCCGAGCACGTGTTTAGCTCGTGTTTTGGTATTTTCCTTGATACTGTAGCCTACGGGCATAAACATGATATGTGTATTCTAGACTATAGCTAGTCCTTATCATGTACGACTAATACTCTAGCTAGTCCTCAGTTCTGTGGTACTGGCTTCATGATCAGTCATGTATATATGGTTCGGGACGCCTTACTATTGTATGTATGATGATCGTACTCTTTGCTATTGTATAATTGCCTGTGATTGAGATACCTAGGATTGTTAAACCATAGGATTGACTGATGGCTTGTAGAGTAACCCCCATGTCTTGACAGCTTATACGTGATTTCAGAGTATTAACGTACTTTGGGATTGCATAGCTGGCTATGTCTGCCCCCGCTCTCCGGTATTCCAGTTGTGGGGCGTGACAGTCGCACAATGACAGGTGCTGAACTGCGTTATTCTCCAATTGAGAAAGAATGCCTAGCATTAATATTTGCCGTTCAGAAGACGCGACATTACATCATCGGTCAAACGATTCATGTCATTTCCAGAGTGAATCCCATCAGGATTATGATGAAGAAACCCGGTATTCTCAACTCCAGACTGGCTAATTGGGAAATCTTATTAGCTCAATATGACATGCATTATATTCCTCAAAAGTCAGTTAAAGGACAGGCTCTTGCTGATTTTCTGGCAGCTCATGCAGTTCCAGAGGATTCTAAATTATACGATGAGATTCCAGATGAAGTTCTGGATTCAAATCAGGTTTCTGAAGAAACTCCTACCTGGCGTCTATTCTTTGATGGAGCGTCTAGAATAGGTCCCAATGGCGATATTGTTGCCGGAGTCGGGATTATTCTTGTATCCCCGGAAGGTTTGACTATTCAGAGGGCTTATTCTCTGGATCAAGCGTGTTCAAACAATGTAGCCGAATACAATGCGTTACTCATCGGTCTTCAACTTGCTAAACATCTGGATATTCAGTATTTAGAAGTTTATGGAGACTCCAAACTTATCGTCAATCAAATCAGAGGTACATACGAAGTCCGTCATCAGGATTTGATACCTTATTACCGAGCAGCACTCTCTATGGCCTCTTCCTTTGAAGGTTTCTTTATTGAACACGTTCGGCGAGCCTGTAATACAGAAGCCGATGCTTTGGCTAATCTTGCCGCTGTGCTAGCCATACCGGTCAGACGTCAACAATTGATAGTGGTTTATAACCGGAAGCTATTCTACGTCGAGAATAATTTGGCTTTGGGTTTTCTCCATGACCCAAACAAAAATTCTCTCAACCCTGATGAATTTAACCTTAACACTGGATTAGGGTTTGACAGAGCATCCTCGTCTTCTTCCGATTCTACTATAGAATACGTATTTTCCAACAAAACAGAAGTCATGACCGAAGACTGGAGACGTCCATTTCTAGACTTTGTATTGTATGACATACTTTCCGATAATCCGAGTGAAGCAGCGTCTATCCGGCGTCGATCTCTCAGATTCTATTATAATCATACGACAAAGACACTATATCGTCGGGCATATGACGGTCTTCTCTCCGATGCATCGCTGGTGAGGAAGCACAACAGATTATCCGTGAAGCACATGATAGTGTCTGCGGAGCCCATCAACCAGGTCCTAAACTTCAAGATCGTATTCGACGTATGAGTTATTATTGGCCCACGATGGTGACTGACGCCATTCAATATGCCCGAAAATATAAAGCCTGTGAAATCCATGCAGACTTTATCCATCAACCGTCAGAGTTCTTACACCCGACAGCGGCATCATGGCCCTTCGAGGCCTGGGGCATGGACATCATTGGTCCCATCAACCCACCGTCATCAAAAGGACACCGGTTTATTCTAGCAATAACCGACTACTTTTCCAAATGGGCTGAAGCAATCTCGCTATCCGAAGTCAAAACTTCCAATGTCATCAACTTCGTCAAGCATCATGTCATCTATCGATTTGGTGTTCCTCGGCGTATTATCCATGATAATGGACCACAGTTCGTAAGTCAGAAATTTACTCGATTCTGCGACGACCATCGAATCAATAATCTAGCTTCTACAGCATATAATCCAGCAGCTAATAGATTGGCAGAAGATTTCAATAAAACCATCATCAAACTCCTGAAAAAGTTCGTTTCTTCTACCAAACGCAACTGGAGCGAGAAGCTTGGTGAATGTTTATGGGCCTACCGCACCACAGTTCGCAATGCGACCGGGTGTACGCCTTTCTCTTTGGTATACGGGTGTGAAGCTGTCATTCCCCTTGAGATCCAGATTCCTTCTCTGAGAATTGCAATCTCCAATGAACTTACAACGGAGAACAATGATCATCTTCGACTTCAAGAGCTAGAAGCTCAAGACGAAAAGCGATTGTACGCTCAACAAAATATCGAGCTGTATCAGGCCCGAATTTCAAAAGCTTTTAACCATAAGGTGAAAGTCAGAGCATATCGGAAAGGAGAACTTGTTCTTACCGTCAGACGTCCGATGACTATAACACATATAAGCAAAGGCAAGTTCGACGCGAAATGGGAAGGCCCATTCGTCGTAAACAAAGTCTTCTCAAACGGAGTATTTCAGCTTACCTCTATGGATGGTAAAGTCACGATGATGCCTATCAACGGCAAATTCTTAAAGAAATATTATGTATAAATCTCGTTAATATATAATATTTTCATCTGCTGCGATTATTCCCCAGCAAATATAAAATCAGAGTTTATTCTTCCTCACAAAAGTCGTCTCGATATCGTTATCCCCAGCAGAAATTGATATTCTACCATATATCATCTTCCCAGAGAATTTGATATTCTGTCTTATTAGATCCCCAGTGGATTTAATAAAGATCTCATATAGAAAATCACGTCCATATTACCTCTGAATTTTCTATCTCAGTATCATATTTTCTATTCTATGAAAAGATATCTAGTCTTTTGATTTCCGAGTCTAAAGATCATGGAAAATTGAGTTCAAAGATATCTTTATATCTGAATTCTGTTTTCTCTAATCAGTATTAAACTAAAAATTTTGGTTTAATATCATCTGATGAAATTACAAAATTCATTTGTATATTTTATTCTATTGAAATATGTCATGTATTATTTACCTCTGAACATATTTTCTACAAAAACATCATACACAAAATCGAAATCAGATCAAAGTGCTCATTTCCTCAGTCAAAATCAAAATACTGATTACAAGTGAGTATTAATCTATTGAATAGAAGGAGTAATTATCTCCTGAATATGAGCAAGTACACTATTCATCTTCTCTTCATGAGCTTTACGAATTCGCTCTGTTGCTTCAATTGCAACCATCTGTTGGTCAAAATTAATGATAACAGAACTACGACGATTAGTTTCTTCTATCTGCTCAGCTTGCATCTGTTCCCGCTCTTGCTGTAGAATTTGATAGCGGGTAGTTTCAGCTATACGAGCAGCGATAATATCAGATTGCTCTTTTTCTGCGGATGCAATGCGCTCCTGGAGATGAGCTAATTCTTCCTTTAGTTTCTGGAGTTCTTCAGCTCTAGATATTTCCTCAGTTTCCAGACATTCTATCTTCTGACGAGTTGTTACTATTTCCTCATCCTTCGCCATTAACTTCTCAGATGACAAAGCGAGGAATTCTTTCAAAGCTGCCTGCTGGGTTTGAGCTTCACGTTCCAGTTGAGCAATCTCAGCCACGGTCAAGGATTTAATATCTTCTTTCTTGATTCCCAGTATTTGTGGATGGTTACTTCCAAATCGTCTAGGAGATGCTCAAAGAAAGTACACTGAGTCTCATAACCAGCCTGTCGCAGAGCTAAAAGCGGGAAATTAATCGCCGTTCGGAGATTGGAAAAAGGCATAGTCTCGTCCTTCATAAATCGCCAGAAGAATGTATCTAGATATGAATAGATAATATCTGAATATATCGCCATGGTCCTTGCTATTCCCGTTTCAAAACCGGGAGTTGCTGCCATTGTGAAGGAAGAAGCTGGAATGGGCTCTATTCTGGAAACAGAAGTATGTGTTTTTGGAGAACTTGGTAAATGTGAGCTTCCCTCACCAACATCAGTCCGAACAGGTGGAGCATGAGTCGAGCTCATCGCTGGTGTAGTTCCTACAACTTTTGGAATCAAAGAAGCTTGATCAAAATTAAAGACAATAAAGCAAGCAAAGACAAAACTTTACTGGATAAAATACTACCTGAAGTTGGCTCGTACTCTGTTTCTTTAGGATCGTTCAGCCCTGTTCGTAGTCTATTCAAAGTGTCTTCTGACACTGGTCTCATTTCACTACTTCCTGCCCCAGAGGTGCTCGGAACATGGGCTTCTATTTCTAGAAGGTTCTCTGGCTCTGGAGTCAACCCTGAATGTTGGCCGGCCGTCTTCAACTCGTCGATACGGATTTCAGTTGGTAACTCATCTTCAATCTCCATATTCTCATCTTCAAAGGAATGAGACGAAGGTTCATAGTCAACCTGTTCTTCTTCACCCTTGTTGCTCTCCGAAACATCAATCAAAGCTAAATCAGCAGGTGGCTCGAGAGTGGTTGCTTTCTTCACTGATTCTCTCGAAACCAGTACGGATGGTTCAGCATGCTCATCCACTACCATGGAAGGATCTTCGGCAGCCGGTGTTGTTCGATCGGTAGATGGCTTAGCTGCCGATTCTTCTATCACATCTTCTGCAGCAGGTTCTATATTAGCGTCCTGCGTGGGCTGCGTTTCCGAGGGTGCAGGAGAGGAAACTTCAATAATCTTCTTGGCAGTAGAAGACTCCGCTTCAATTCTTTGCTGAGAAGCAAGGGCAGTTTGCTTCTCTTGAGCCAATCGTTCAGCACGATTGGTGGGGCTTTCTGCATCAAGACAAATTACAGATTTAGTCTTTGAAACTACCACTTTTCTTCTTCCTACCCTTTTCATTAGTCGAATGGTAGGATAATCATCTTTGGAGTCACTACCTTCTTCGTCAGCATCTCTGATTTGTTGACTCGAAGAAGGAGAAATCCCCGGGATAGTAATTCCTATACGACTACGAACTTCTGCTCGAGTAACTCTTTTTGGAGCGGGCCCGGAAGCACCCTTGCCACGCTTTCTCTTCGGTGTACCCTCAACAGATACACTCTTCTCGGCACTTCCAAGCGGTACGTGTAGTGGCTGATGAAGTTCATCAGGAAAGAGATTCCCCATTGAGACTTCTTCATAAACCTCGTCAGTAGCGAGAGGATCCTCTCGGTCGTGACAATCTTCCGGCAGAGTTGACTTGGCTGATTTCTTATTAACATGAATGAAGCTCTTACCCAAGATGCTGAACTTCTCATCAAATGTATTCGCAGATACATAGAACTTGGCATAAGACGCCAACATCTTAGCTCATTTTCGATGATTCACCGGATCTGGCATTGTAAAGGTAGCTCCGGTGCCTTTGGCAATATAATATATCCAGGCTCTCGTACCGTCGATCAATCCGCCTTGGTGGTTGAAGCATGTCGTTGCATTCCCTACATGCAACTGATCATAGCCAAATTGCCGAGCAAATCTACTCGAAAGATATGGCTCCAAATAAGTGATGTCGTCATGGCGACAGACCAGGTGGGATGGTCTGATCCTCTTCAGCCATTCGTGCTGAACATCATCCAGTTCATTGGCACCGGTGCCATCAATCATCTTCGCAGGCATAGTCTCATAACCGATAGGCGGAGGAACACAGGTGAAACTCCATAGTTCTCCTCTATCCAGTATGGTCCTGCAGTCTGTCAGGGTATCATATTTCCACTTTGGCGTATGACGATATCTTTCCAAGAAAGTGTCATCTGGTCTGGCCAGTCCAGCACTCATAAGAGACTCAAAGTGGAGGAGCAGCCATCCGTACAAATATGTGAAGGGCATTTCTACCCGAGGAAAAGTTGTAAGTTTCTTCTTCGCCAGGGTAAACATTCTGTCTGCATATGCTCTTAAACCAGCATTCAGACGGCATGTCATCGCCGTTAGCAAGTCCATCCTGTACCCGAACGTCAGACGGACTGCTGCAAATACGATTCCTCGGTGCATCCTGTCTGCCGAACAGGTGCCAGGTACTACGAATCTTCTCAGCCAAAGGGATAGAAACCCGGCCAGATAACCTTCATTAGATAAAGCCCGGCCACCTTGCTTTATGTAGGTCTCTAACCTATCACCAGCTTTATAGGTGCCTTCATCTTCTTCGATTATGATGTCATCATGGGTGGTCTCCCGGATTAATTGGTCAATTTCGGCTTGACTCAGAGGTTTAAAATGACCAATATATTGTTCGGTCTTCTTCTTCTTCTGAGTTTCTTCGGTGCGGCCTTGGAATAAATAGGCCATCCACTTCGAAGAGTAGCAGCCTGAATCTATATCTTTTGCCTTGTAAAAGGCCTTACAGATACTATAGTGGCACATTAATTCTTCGAATACATGAAGAATTAGCGGGTTGGCGTCAGAAATCTTGTTCATTTCATCAATAAACGGGATATATTCCTCATACGGCAGATCTCCTGTCGACAGCTGAAAAATGTACGCCATTTCGTGGAGAGCGAATCCCATCTCGCCTCTCGGAGTCATAAAAGTTCCGGTGCGGTAGTTGTACCTTTCTGCTAGTGCCAGGAACAAATCTGGGTTCGGCCTAAAACCATAAGCAGTGCACTTGATGGCATTGTACAAGCCTATCACCTTCAACTGTTCTCCATAATCTCTCAGAATCCATCTCACGAGAGCAGTCCATCTGGTATTCTCTGGGTTCACAAGACCAGTGAGTCTCATGGACTGTTTCGGATATACAGCGTTTTCTAGCTATGCAAATTCGTTCGCGAATATCGGGACTCTAACCGGCATCAGAAGTGCAGAGTCCTCAGGGGGAATTGTGGCTGGCAATAACCCTCGCAAAACTGAAACATGCGGTTCAGTACCACTGCAAAATCTTCCTTGTCTGTACCCTACCCATCCAGTTTTTGCTTGACGGGTTGGAGTAATATCCCATTTCATGTGCCTTTGGTGACTCGCATGGAATAAGCGAGCTATGTCGATACTCTTAGACAATCCAGTCAAGTACATCGGCTGAGTCGCATCACCATCCCGGTAATACGAGTATGACACTTTATCGGAGGCTGGCTGGGAGTTTCTGTCAATAGCGTCCCCGAATAGAAATGCCGGTTTTGAGTGGGTAACACTGTCCACACTCTGCAGTAGTTGACCATTTATCAGACTCAACAGGGTTTCGCTATCTTGATTTTTCAGAATGGCTATTCTCGTAGAAGGTTCATCAAACTGTGGAAAGTGGATATGGAATAGGTCACTCTTATAATTGCTCCCTGCACATCCTTCAAACTGCGCTTCTTGGGCCAGAATATCCACTACAAAGGAAAAATAAGAGGTTAAAAATCCTTACAAAGGGATGACAAGTTCAAAGATCAACTTACGCTCAATCCATCCTAAGTGTATGTCAGATTCAAAAATCAACTTACGCTCAGTCCATCCTAAGCGTATGTCCAAAAATCAACTTACGCTCAGTCCTTCCTAAGCGTATGTCAGATTTAAAAATCAACTTACGCTCAGTCTATCCTAAGCGTATGACAGATTCTAAGTTCAACCTATGCTCAGCAACGTGTATGTCTAACCAAAGCAAGCAGTCGTATGGAATTTTCCGAAGAGCAGTGTATGGTTAGCAAGATGTTCATCAAAAATACGCTAACAAGAGAGTCAGCGTATCTCAACGAGACGACTTGACATAGCGTATTCCTTCTGATCAGCGTATTTTGACATTTCTATCAAAGATACGCGTATCTTACAGAAATACGCTCAAAACATATTTTTCGTATAGACGAAAAACACGGAATACGACTAAACCCTAAAGAGGGAAGTGTATTTTCTGACGTATTGACCCTAAAAAGGGGATACGTTTTCAGATTTTGTCCTAACCAGAGCCCTAAAAAAGCATGGTTACTGTTCATCGTCTCCATCCTCACCATATAGGGGTTTCAACGGAAGTTCGCTCTGTGGAAGATGCTGCTCGGCGGTTCTCCTAGTGGTTGTGGCGGCGGCGGCGGGTCGAGAAGGCTCTGCAGGAGCCTTGCCTTTCCCCTTCGCGGCAGCGTCGAGCTTGGGTGCCATTGACGAAGATTAGGTTTGAGAAGAAGAAGGCTTGAGCTCTGGATTCTCTCTCTCAAAGACGAAGGCAAAAGTAAAGAAAGGAATTAAGTTCTTAAAGGCCTATTTATAGAAGAAAGAGAAGCCCAAACGGCAGCCGTTTTCAAAATACAGAATCCCTAGAGATATGCACTGATATCGAGGAAATAATAAACTCGTGCCAGCGTGTCAAGACTTATTCCCACTTTGAGTTCAAAGTAATTTCGAACTTTCAAAAATCATAAAGTTCGAAAACTTTGAAGGGGGTCTTGTAGGGTGTGAAAAAATTCTGACACGCTGACATAAGACCAAGTCAGCCAAAGGCCATACGCTCAGCCAAAGGCCATACGCTCAGTGCAAAAGTCATACGCTCAGTGAATATTTTATTATTTCTCGACTAACAGCACAAACATACGCTCAGTGGGGGATGAATCTGACACTTCGTCTTTCGTACAAAGAACAGCTGTCTTAGGAGAATGAACCGTCGTATGGATTTTCGAGAGTTGATTTTGTCTTTTAACGAGGACAGCTCATTAGCCATCATAAATGCACAACCATCATTACTGTCATTTCTGACAGTCTGTCAGCCGTCATATCCGCAACACGACGCTCGAGAGATATTTGTCAGTTATTGGGAGATATGGCGTATTCAAGAAGATTGAGGACAGCCACGTGTCTACTTTCCCAGTCATATGACTCCTCATCAAGGCAGCGTATGGACTTCATACGACTCCTCATCAAGGCAGCGTATGGACTTCATACGACTCCTCATCAAGGCAGCGTATGGACTTCATACGACTCTTCATCAAGGCAGTGTATGGACTTCATATGACTCCTCATCAAGGCAGCGTATGGACTTCATACGACTTCTTATCAAGGCAGGTATGGACTTCATACGACTCCTCATCAAGGCAGCGTATGTACTTCATAAGACTCCTCATCAAGGCAGTGTATGTACTCCATACGACTCCTCATCAAGTGAGCGTATGGACTCCATACGACTCCTCTTCAAATAAGATAGCGTATGCTAGTCATACTTCTCCAAAAGACAGCGTATCAAAGCAAATGCATTCAGAATGACTTCAAATGTACAGTCAACACACGTTCTCACGTGTCCTGTACTCGGTTACCCATTCATTCAGAAGTTATGCAATATGGCATTCATGCCATCAATCTCTTCTGGATATACTCCACTACTCTCAACTGCACTCCAACGTGTCTCCACCAAAATTTGCCATGCGTCCCTGCAGTTATGCACACGTCAAGTAACTGACTGAGCGTATGCCCAGAGCAGTTATCCAGAACTCTATAAAATATAGTTTATCCACCTTCAGCAGACACTACATTCAATTCAGAGAGAACCGAGAGATTGCCCAGTTGCTGTCCAAGTTCTTCAAGGTCCGAGTCTTCTTCATCGCATCGTCCAAGGGATAAAGTGATCGTCTTCTAGATCAGATTCCTACAGTTGTAATTTTCTCAGAAACATAATAAATAAATAGAATTTATTTATGGAAAACAATGGCGGCAATGGCCGGGATGGCATGTGGTTGTGGCCGCTGTAATGGCAAAGAAGCATGCACGGGGGTGGTTGGGTTCGTCTGACAGAAAGGAGAGAAGGGGCAGGAGGAATGGCAGAAAAACCGGGGTAGCGATTATGGTGGTGTCCGGGATTGTCGGACGCGAGAAAATATTGTATATGTGTTAGAAAAATTTTAGTGGAAGGGGCAGAGAACACGGATATGGACACGATGCACGAACTCTAGTTGTGGTGGTAGAGAATTTTTGTGGAATAATTATGTGGAGGAGTATCTCTCCTTATATAGGAGGTGGGAATTCCCAGTTGGATAATGATTAGGATTTTAAATTCCCCATTTAGATAAATCACTATTTTAGTTTAAATCAATCAATTAAATCAAGTACAAATCTAAATCCAATTCAAATCCAAATAAATCTAATCAACTTATATATAGTTAATTCACATAAATTATACTATCAATTAAATAAAAAAAATTCCAAGTTTAAATTATCATAATAAATTCAAATAATCTTTTCTATAAATAATAATTAATTAATTTCGAAAATGATAATAAATACTAAACTATTTGAAATACCTTTTTAGTAAGTTAAAATAATTAATAAAATAAATTCAAAAATCAATTTATACATAAATTACAACTTACGTATTTGCATGAGAGGAAGGTATTTTTATGAAACATAGTTTTCTAAATCACCAATAAAATAAACTCGCATTTTTATAATAATAAAATTTAATAGTGTTTTTGAAATCTACGTTTTTCACAACCTTAAGTAATTAAAAGTAATTACTATTTATTATTTTGAAACTATAAAATAGAAAAAATATTTTTCTAAATATATGTACGCTCGTACATATTCGCACTCGTCGAGCAATTACGAAAAATAAAATTTTGTGCGCGACGTACAATACAAAATTTTAAATCAGTACCAAATTTAGTAAAAAAATAGTAGAATTTTAGGGGTTTTACAATGTGGACTTTTATGAACTTTTATTTTGTTCTCAGTTTTTCTGAGAACTATTTCCTGAGATTTTGTACAACACCCTTACTGTTACACACACAGGTTTCCTATTAAAAGTACACAGACACACACAATGCCTTGATTTCAGTTTCCTGAGACACTGTACACTATTAGCATAATTTGAGAATCACTTTTGACACACTCCCTATCTAGAATCCTGAGAACACTACACACACCTACAGTTTCACTCACCTTGTACTGATTTCCTGGGACACATGGACACACAACACTATTCCTACTACACTAATTAGCCATACTTGAATACATGTTACACATTGACACACATTATGTTACAAACACTACTCTAAATCTGAGCACTGTCACTCACATTGCACTGTTATTCATGTTTTCACATTGATTTCCCTATGCCCCTACACACACATCACTGTATCCTATTACACTAACTGTCATGTATCCTGAGAACATGTTGGAATCACACACACACCCTAGCCAAAATGCTACACACCCACACACTAAAAAACTGTTTTCCTATTTTCACTCACACACACATATGGTACACCAACACTCACACATACACATGTATCTATCTCCCTATATGTAATATATGCAAATGGCCTATATGTTATATAAATAAGTTGCCTATATTAATTTAGTATATAGATAGATATATATAATGTATGGGAATGTGTGATATAGACTATATGGCCTATAGGCTATATATATGGCACATAGCCTATGTGTATGGCATGAATGCTCATGTGGATGGGTGTTGATAGACTAGTATGACTTGTGATGGTGTGTGCTTGCTAGGATAGACATGGCTAGGCTTAGTGAGACTTGTTTGGGTTAGGCTTGACCTAGTTGACCTAGTTTGACTAGTATAGTTGACTAGAGTTGACCAAAGGTTGACTTTAGCCTAGATTGACCCTAAACATCATGTAGATGCATTGTAGCAGTCTATTTTACTATTTTAGACATGTAGTAACTTGTACTGTTCTATAGGAGCCAGACACCACTCCTCGGACAGTATATTCTCTTCAGATAGTCAGGATACCAGGCGAGTACATTCTCTGATCATTTCATATCTTGTTTAGGATTATATTTCCTGCTTTAGATTACTTTACTTGATGCTGACACGTTGGTAACATGGATTAGTACTATATGGATCTTGTCGTGCGATGTTATCCCCTTAGCGGATACATCGGATATTTTATGTTCGTGTACTTTATCGTGAGCATCGTGTAGTCCTTGTATTCGTGACATTCGTGTATAAATCATGTGAAATCGTGTACTCTTATGTGCTCACATGATCTTCGTGTATATTCTTCATCGTGTGCAATAACATAACTTGACTGGATCCTTGTGTATTGATTGGGGACAGGGGAGTAGAAGTGGTTATGTACTCAATCTTGTAGCTTACTCGTGTATAACCTCTGTAGATTACTCGTGTACAACATCGTGCCGTTTACATAACCATCTTGTACTCTGAATCACTAGCACTGATTAGTTCTCTTATATATTGTAGCTATTTACTTACAATCTCTCTTTTACATCATGTTGTTCTTTCAGTTTCATGTATCTTACTCTCTAGCATGTTTATATTTCCTAACCTGTTATGATTTGTTGAGATGTATTGTGCTCGCTCCTGTCCTGACTGGACCTGTTGAAAATATTACAGAGGACGAGGATACTCTGTTGTCTACCTATTATGGTGCAGCTATAGACAACACTTGTGACTTGGACCCACTTGCTGTAGAGGATCTGCCACCAGTGGTTTAGAGTACTGCTAGCTTAGACTCTTACCTTATCTTTCTCATTGATACATTATTGTATATATATTAGGAGTTTGTTTTATCTGGATGTTTGTGGAGATGTTATCATAGACACTTAGACTTCTATCTATTGTATCTCTTGTGTGGATTCGTTTATATCTATCTATCTTATCGTATTCTACCTTAGATGTGATTGAGACTGTATTCTACTATGTCACCTCCATTCAGAGTGTATATACTGTACAGGTACCTTATATTGTTAGATGTTGTGACCTATGACAGCGTTCTACCACCGACACTGCGGCATAGGATAGACGTACCCACTTCTCGTGCCCTTACTCTAGGGTACGGGTCGTGACAATTGTACTCTTTTCTCCCCCTTTGTCAATAAAAAAATAGCTTTGGCTCCCCCGTAATATGTGAAGCTAACAGATAAAGTGATACAAAAGTGATCACCAAATAACAACAGTTCCACACAAAGTGCATAAAAAAATAACTAATACTGAGAAAGACAAAAAAAATCATGCATAACAATGTCTAACTGAAAGGAAAGATACAATCATCATCATCATAAAGTGCTAATAAAATGTCTAAATGAAAAGTTTAGACATAACAGAAAAACTACATCAAAAGATCATCATCTAACAGCCCTATCCACTATCCACCAGCTCAAGTCCGCATCACATAGTAGGGTCGTCACCGCCAGGAGCATCCGGAGGAAAGTAAGCAGCAGTTGGATCGAAGTAAGGAAAAGTTGTCTCATCTCCGAACCTGGGTCCTGGGAAGCCAGGGTGAGGAAGTATGGTCACTGGATGCGATGGGTCATGGGAGAGACTCCAGTGTAGATCAGCAATGCCATTCCGCAACACCTGAGCCTGGGTGATGTGGCGGAACTCTGAGTCAAGGTAGCTCTGATGACGTTGCGCAGAGAGAGCAATAAAGTCATCAAACCGCTGATAAAATCTAGGGTCAAAACCCGGAGCAGGGGCTGGAACAGGAGCATCATGAGGAGGAGCCTCAGCGTCAGCATCTGGAGCAGGCTGAGCTCCAGGAGGCAGAGGAGGAGTAGGGTATAGTCGAGACCTGCTGAGCTCTATGGCTGTGGAGGAGTAGGCACAGGTTTGAAGATCAATTTCAAACCTTCGAAAGATGGAGGCCAAGTGCATGGGATAGACCAGGTTGCGTCCTGTATTTCTGCAGTTCAGCATCCAAGCCATCATGGTCTTGGGAACAGAAAATGGAATGCCAAAGTGGATATGATACATGGCGGACAATTCCAAGAAAGTGATCTCATCAGAGGATCCTTTCTTTTGAAGAAGAATTGAGAAAATAAACCTATGTAGTTCATAGAAGTTTTGGTTAAGATTTTTAGAAAAGACACTTCTAGAAACATGTCTTGGATGGCAAAGCAGTTCTTTGAAAGAGTCGAGAGTGACACATTCAGGAAATTGGATGTGATGGATATCCACTAATGCTTCACCCACATCAGGAACATGAAAATATTCACAGATGTCGGTAGCGCTGAATTCTAATTCTTGCCCAGCAACGCAATAATAGAAGTTTCTATTTGATTTTACTTACAAGTTACAGTAAAACATACGGACAGCATTTTCATAAATATTCTCGGCTACTTCGAAGAAGTCACGATAGCCAAGACGGTCAAATGTGGGAGCGTATTCAAAAAATACAGTAAAGTTCACACAAGCTCCAGCACATATTCTTCGACTAGAAAAGGAATCAAACCAAAGGTCCAAAATTTCCTTATCAGGAAATAGACCGGAATCAAAATCATCAGAACCTACGGGTCTAGCTGGACTGAATACATTAGTGGGGACGTAATCAGAAGAGGAAGATCCTGCATGAGAGGAATCCATCCTTCTTTTCTGACTCTTGGGAGCCATAGATGAGAGGAAAAGAAAATTGGAGTACCTTAGAAAGATGGAAGAAGAGGGAGAGGAACAGCCCGCTGAAACTCCGAAGAAGCTTGAAGGGAAGGAGGAGGAAGTGTTCTTAGGGGTAGTAGAGGGTAATTCTCGATTTGGATGAGTGAAAAAGAAGGAAAGAAGGGTTTAAATAGAGCTAGGGCCGGCTGTTCGGTTCTGGAAGCTGAACAGCGCCGACCGAACTCGGTCCGAACTCGGTGAGAGTTCGGTCCGAGTTCGGCTGCTTGTATTTCCGAGGCCAAAAATGCAGTTTTGGTGTTTAAATTTTAACTTTATGATTGTTGACTTCTATATTTAATAACCTCTATTACTTTGGGTTAGCTGTAGGGGGCAGATCCCAGCTAGCGGTAGTCCGAAGACTAGTGCACCGTGTCGCTTCAGGCTATTTACACCTGTATGACAGAAGGGCCCTTTCGGCTTGTAGCCAAAATAATTTCTGTTTAAATAAATTACGAAGTTTCAAGTCATAAAAATAAATTTAATTACCATAGTATACTATGAATATGAAAATTCAAGTATGCCGAGCTCTCGTCTCGTTATGTTAAAACGGTCTTCCGCCAGTGGTTTTATGAAAATGTCTGCTAGTTGATGATCTGTGTCAATAAACTCTAGGCAGATATCTCCGTGTTGTTGGTGATCACGTAAAAAGTGATGACGAATCTCAATGTGTTTTGTGCGTAAGTGACATACAGGGTTCTTAGTCAGGTTAATAGTGCTAGTGTTATCACAATAAATGGGAATCTTAGTGTAGTGGAGATTATAGTCTTCTAGGGTTTGCTTCATCCACAAAATTTGAGCACAACAATGTCCTGCGGCGATATGCTCAGCCTCAGTAGTTGATAATGCTACAGAATTTTATTTCTTGCTAAACCAAGAGACTAAAGTCTTTCTGTAAACCCCCATAGTTTATAATTGATTTTTATAATTTAATTAATTTTCGTTACGCATTTCATTATTTATGGATTTATTTACTACTAGTTTATTAATATAATTAATGTATGTGTGTATATATATATTATTATATGTGTACATGTTCGTATTTCTATTAAATAAGGAATATAATAAAATCTATGATTTTTAGAAATTTATTTGTAAATTTTTTGAGAAATTTTGCTATATATATATATATATATATATATATATATATATATATATATATATATATATATATATATATATATATATATATATATATTAAAAATATATATATAAAAATATATATATATATATTTATATATATATATATATATATATATATATATATATATATATATATATATATATATATATATATATATATATATATATATATATATATATATACTTAACTTTTCGGTAATAAAGAAAAGAAAAGAAAAAGATAAAGAAAAGAAAAAAAAGGAGCTGTAGCCGCCTATGTATGTGGGCGGGCCCACCCCTGCGTCAGCAGCGGAACAAAGCCCCCCCCCCCCCCCCCCCCCCCCCGTCCCCCCGCGCGAGTCAGTAAGATTGTGGGAATTTGAGAAATCCGAAACCCATTAGTATTAGGTTTGGCTGCAACTTGTTTTATATATAACTTTTTCCACAAACCTCAAAACCCTAAACTTCCAAAACGAAAGTTGCGGCTGATCATACCCTCTTCGCCTACGAGTTCGTTTCACCAGCGACGGTGTTTTGTGCGCGACGAACGGAGCATCGGAAGTCAGCCACTCGTCACCCCGGAGCAGTTTTCCCACTCAAGGTACCCTACTTCCCTACGACGTAACTTTTTACTCGTAGCACCGATTTTTGATCCGTAAGATTTTCTGGAAAGTAGACTTGACCCTCTTCGAGATCCTCTAGGTGGATTTCGAAACAACCCATCGACTTGCTCGAAAAATCGAGACGAAGTTGAAGAAAAACCTATTTTCTGTAATACTAAAAATTGCTGTAAAATGACAACTCGTCGGCCAATTTTCTTGCTGTGCAGTGAAGAATTGTAGAAACTAATTAGAAACAGTAAAAGACAACATAACCGAGATCGCAATGCATCTTTTGGATCGTCATTTCGATTAACGTGTAAAAAGTAAATCGATGTTGAAGTTGAGAAAAAACCTGTATTAATTCATATAAAATTTTTGAATTTTTCTCGATACGGCGTGCGCCCCGACAAACTGGGCGATGTGGTCGCATGCTATATGCATCGAAAGGCGCGTATGGACGTTGTCGACGTGTGGAAACTGACGGAACTCAGTTTCGTCGTGTGTGTGCGACAAAATCAGTCCGTATCCGTCGAAATACCCACGTATCGCCAATTTGCAAATTTTGCCCTAACTTCGTGTACAGTCGTCGATTCGTAATGAAACTTACGCCAACAGGTCCAAATCGAAATTTTGGTCCTGTGTGCCATGTTTGGTTCGATTCTGAGAAGGTCGAATCGGAACCCCTTTTTGGCGGGCCCGCGACCCACTCAAACGGGCAATTTTGTACACGGTTCATCAGAATCCAAAACTGGACATACCGTTGAGTTCCTCTCCTCAAACTAAATTCGTAGACATATAGTTTGACGATTTTAGAGACCCTAGACTTTGGCACGCATTTCGGTACAAAGTGGGTCCAACGGCGGACATCGTTTTGACCCAAAATTACGATTTTGCCCCTGTTCCAGAATTAGACTTTGGACAGGTGTTTCCTAGGTATATCTTTTACACCGAGTACGTTTTTGATGTTTGTTTCAGCATCCGGAGTTGTTTGGAGATTGTGACGTTTCTTGGCTGACATTGTGATTACCTTGACTTGCCACTTTGCACCATCAGGCAAGATACCTTGCCACCATATTCTGTGATTATTATATTCTTATTTCCAGTTGTTATTTTTAGAATTTCTTATTACTTGATATTTAAACTGTGCGTCCAAGTCACACTTGGGTGCAAGCGACTCTATCGGTCGTTTTTTATGCTTTTATTTATTTCTCTTACATTGACTTAGTCTAGTGACCTTCCATTGATGACGAGGTATTGGTATATCTCATACGGCCTTGAAACTTGCTTTACCACGTGTTGTGAGTCACATGTAGGACACATACCCGCGTAGTTGGCTGGCCACCGATACGTACGGAGCGTGCGACGGATAGGAGTAACTGCCAATAGAATTGCATATTAGAAGACTTGGCGGTTACTAGAGGTTCATATCAGTCATGGAGATGATGATACTAGGCATTGGGTGGGGAGAACAATACCTGACGTATGGGCTTCTTTGCACTTCCCTGATTACCTGTGTGCTCCTCTGGAGACGCAGGCTCCAGGCGCCCTCTGACGTTTCCCAGAGCGTTATGGACGTAGCCCCTTGCACATGGTGCCCTCTGACGCTTCCAGAGCATTATGGACGCAGGCCCCTGGTGCCCTCTACGGGAACTATGTCGATCCCATTTACAGCCAGGGCTCATGCGTCGAAGGATTGTATCTCAACTGCATATCCACAGTAGAATGGTCAGGAACCCGATTGCATGCATACCTGTTTCTCTTATTATATTATCACAGTTTATATGGCATGGTATTTTCTTGTATCTTGCTACGTCCCTCTGAGGACCTGGTTATCTCTCCAGGGTTAGACGATTTTCTACAGGAGTACGGAGCAGCGTTGGAGCTATCCTACGTTGATGACGAGGCAGTCCCTACTGATTTCTAGTCTATTCTTTATTTGAGACATTAATGGATATTATTTTTACATCTTTTTTCTTTTTATTTTGCGGAGGTTGGACTCCGATCTTTTGAGGCTATTTTCATAGCTGTTTGGAGTGAGCATGTTCACCCGGCTATCTTTTGATACTCTTATTTATTTATTTGGACTCTATTATCTTCTGTGTTGAGCTGTGATGAGATTAGATTATGTCATTCTGGCCTGTGATTATTTATTTACAGCTTATGTGTATATATGAGGATTCCATATATTGGAGTATTCTTCGTATATGTACAGCTAGCATGTTCACGTACTTGGTCCTACGTATTTTGGGACTGGTGCGTTACATGTTTTTGTAGTGGTCCATGCAGGTCAACGTTAATATTGTTGGGTTACATAACTGTGCCCAACAAGCCTCCATATAGAAATATGAATATCTCATCCAGAACTACTACTACCTCTTGACTTCTAATCTTTTCGAAACTTTCTTGATTATTTAATTTACCTTATATCTAATCTTTCCTAATATCAACTTATCTTCCTCGTGCCAACAGTATGCATTTAAGAAGCGGACGCACTTCTGTCTTGGCCCTCACATCTGGAGAGGAGGCTACTCCGGAGGGACAGAATCCTCTCATGACTCCAGCGACACCATACCAGCCAGGACAGTCGCAGCCTACTACGACACCGACGACGGAGTACCCAGAGATTGTAGCACCCCCAGGTAGCCAGGCTGGACAGACTACTACCATGCCACCAGAAGGGAATGTACCACTGTCTCCACCACCACCATTCCCTCAGCAGTTTTCCCCATAGTCGGAACCTCAGATGCCTCCACCACCGACTGATGGGAGCCCTACTTCTCAGTTTTTATACGCCATGATGCAGGCTCAGTGGCAGCAGACTGAGCTGATGAAACAGACGATGATGGCAGCATTAGCTAGACCTCCACCACCACCTCCAGTACCAGCACCAGCACCAGCTCTACATCCTTATGAAGGCTCTATCAAG
The DNA here is from genome assembly GCA_029216955.1 of Iris pallida. Classification (NCBI taxonomy): domain Eukaryota; kingdom Viridiplantae; phylum Streptophyta; class Magnoliopsida; order Asparagales; family Iridaceae; genus Iris; species Iris pallida. The sequence continues at coordinate 1,282,409 of JANAVB010040819.1, forward strand.
AATTTCACGGATATAAACCCCAAGGCCTTTAGAGGAACGGAGAAGCCATTAGAGGTGTCACATTGGCTTATTAGTACAAAGAAGCTACCGAAGGTATCCCAGTTGCCAGCTCGAGATTGGATGACAGCAGTGGACCTACTGTTAGAAGATAATGCTCACCACTTGTGGAAGGCGGAAGAGAGATGATTAGGCACTGGGATCACCTGGAAGCAGTTCTATGATGCATTTTATGAGAGATTCTTCCCTATTCATGTTCGAGATGGTCTTTATGACCAGTTCTTTCATCTGAAGCAAGGGAATATGACAGTTGATGAGTATGACTCAGAGTTCAATCGCCTGAGTCGCTTTGGTGCGGGATTGATTCCGACGGAGTTAGAGAAGGCAAGGAGATTTTACCAGGGGCTTGCACCAGAGCTCAAGTCTTATACGACTACCCAGTCTCGAGTCTCCCATTCAGCTGTCCTGGAAGAAGCTCGTGCTCAGGAGATTCTTCGCAAGGAGCAGCAGCAGACATCGAGACGTCATACACCAGCAGTTACACCAGCCCGAGCTATACAGAGTGGACCTATTAGGAGGGCCACAGGACAGTTCCAACAAAGGCCCTCACCTTACCAGAAGCCCGTTTTCCATTACTGCAGAAAGCAAGGACATCTCCAGAACAACTGCAGGACTCGCCTTGGATTGTGCTTGAGTTGTGGATCCAATCAGCATATGCTCAAGGATTGTCCGGAGCAACAGGCGATAGTACATGCTCGGCAGAACCCGAGGCCTACAGCCCCAGCCCTTCCAGCACCACGACCTGTAGCAGGAGCACCTCGTCCACCATTGCCTCCCCAAGGCGTACAGTACAACAAGGCCAGAGCTCAGGGCCCAAGACAGAATTATGGGCAGGTATTCTCACTTGCTGTTGAGGATATAGAGACAGAGGCAGAGGTTATAGCAGGTATGGTATTAGTTGCATCTTTTCCTGCTATTATATTATTTGATACTGGAGCCACGCATTCATTTATAGCCACTAGTTTTGCCACTAGACACAGCATTCCCATCACACCCTTAGCTAAGAATGTTAAAATCCTCACTGGAGGAGGAGTTGTACATGTTAGTGGTGTTTGTAGACTTTGCCCTGTAGTGATAAGTGGCAGAGAGATGATGGCACGACTTCTTGTATTCCCTATGCCGACATTTGATGTGGTTCTTGGAATGGACTGGTTGAGCCAGCATTTCGCTCTCATAGACTGCCATAGGAGCAGTATTATCTTTAGACCACCGAATACGGCAGAGTTTAAGTTCACCAAAGAAGACAGAGAGAGTTGTGATGCACCCGCATCGGGGACTCATATGATGATGCATGACATCCCTCAGCACCCTATTATCACCGAGTTCGAGGATGTATTCCCCGAGGAATTGCTAGGACTGCCACCTGACCGAGACATTGAGTTTTCTATTGAGCTTATTCCTGGAGCCGAGCCTATTTCATCTCGAGTATATCGTCTGGCACCCAAGGAGTTGGTAGAGATGAAGACGCAGATTGATGACTTATTGGAGAAGGGCTTTATTCGTGCTAGTGCATCACCGTGGGGAGCACCCATTCTTTTTGTGCCTAAGAAAGACGGGACAATGTGCATGTGCATCGACTACAGAGCATTGAATGCAGTGACGGTGAAGAACAAGTATCCCTTGCCGCGTATAGATGATCTATTCGATCAACTGAGTGGAGCAAAAGTATTCTCCAAGATTGACTTACGATCAGGCTATCACCAATTGAAGGTTCAAAAGAAAGATATTTCAAAGACAGCTTTTCGATCGAGGTATGGACACTACGAGTTCTTGGTCATGACTTTTGGTTTGACCAATGCTCCCGCAGTCTTCATGAATTTAATGAACAAGATCTTTCACCAGTACTTGGACAAATTTGTAGTAGTCTTTATAGATGATATCTTAATTTACTCCAAGAATCAAGAGAAGCATGAGCAGCATCTACGGATAGTTTTAGGAACGTTGAGGAATGAGCGACTTTTTGCGAAGCTTAGCAAGTGTGATTTCTTTCTCAAGGAGGTATCATTTCTTGGTTATATTGTTACGGGTGATGGTATATTAGTAGACCCTGAGAAGATCACAGCAGTCGAATCATGGCCCGCTCCCACATCAGCTTCTGAGGTGAGAAGTTTCCTTGGACTTGCGGGTTACTATCGACGGTTCGTAGAAGATTTCTTTCGAATAGCGGGGCCTATGACTCGATTAACTTGCAAGGATCAGGAGTTTGTATGGACAGACAAGTGCCAAGCCGTATTTGATGAGTTAAAGAAGCGATTGACCATAGCACCGATCTTGACACTACCATCGGGCCCGGGAGGATTTGTGATCTACAGCGACGCATCCGGAAAAGGATTAGGATGTGTATTGATGCAACACGGTCGTATAGTAGCATATGCATCGCGACAGTTGAGGGTGCACGAGAAGAATTATCCGACCCACGATCTAGAGCTCGCAGCGGTTATCTTTGCTTTGAAGCTATGAAGACACTACTTATACGGCGAGAAGGTTGATATCTATACTGATCATAAGAACCTCAAGTACGTGTTCACACAAAAAGAGTTGAATATACGACAGCGACGTTGGTTGGAGTTGATGAAAGATTACGAGATCGAGCTTCATTATCATCCGGGCAAGGCTAATGTCGTGGCAGACGCATTAAGCCGCAAGCCCATGGTGCACTTTTTGACTACACAGAAGGAGTTGATTAGAGACTTGGAGTAGCTTGGTATTGAGGTAGTATTGCCTGGAGCAGACGGCGTATTAGCCAACCTCCAAGTGCAATCCTCATTGGTAGAGCGCATCAAGGCAGCATTGCCCAATGATGCTAGATTTCGACGGCTCAAAGAGAGGACTGAAGCCGGAGAGCAGACAGGATTGAGGATACATCCCGATGGGACATTGCGATGTGGTGATCGCATTTATGTTCCCAATGGAGAGCTACGGCAGGAGCTGATGGCAAAGGCTCACAGTTCGACTTACTCTATTCACCCCGGAGGAACCAAGATGTATCGCAATTTACGACAATATTATTGGTGGCACGGAATGAAGCGAAAGATAGCTCGTTTCGTTGCCAAGTGCTTGGTATGTCAACAAGTGAAGGCAGAGCACCAGAGGATGGCCGAATTATTGCAGCCGCTACCCATTCTCGAGTGGAAGTGGGAGCACATTACTATCGATTTCGTCACGGGTTTTCCTCGAAGTCCGAGGGAACGTGCGCAGTATGGGTGATTGTGGATAGACTTACCAAGTCAGCCCATTTCTTACCTTTTAGAGTAGGCCAGTCGACAGAGGTATTGGCAGAGATGTATATGGAGCAGATTGTGAGATTACGCGGTGTTCTTGTTAGTATTGTGTCGGACCGTGACTCGAGATTTACCTCACATTTTTGGAAGAGTATGCAAGAGAGTTTGGACACACGGTTGAAGTTTAGCACGGCGTACCATCCGCAGACAGACGGCCAGTCGGAGCATACTATTCAGACACTCGAGGATATATTGAGAGCGTGTATGTTTGACTTGGCGGTTCATGGGAGGACCATCTTCATCTTGTCGAGTTTTTCTACAACAATAGCTATCAAGCGAGCATTTAGATGGCTCCGTTTGAAGCATTGTATGGTAGGAAGTGTCGGTCTCCTGTTTGTTGGAGCGATATAGGAGAGCGACAGCTATTGGGTCCCGAGTTGGTCTTGAGCACAGTGGAGACAGTAAAGAAAATTCAGGGCCACCTGCGAGAAGCGCAGGATCATCAGAAGCAGTGGACAGATAATCTTTGTCGTCCCTTGGAGTTCAAAGAGGGCGACCATGTATTCTTGAAGATATCCCCCACTAGAGACACGATTCGATTCGGAGGACGTGGCAAGTTGAGTCCAAGGTACATCGGGCCTTTCGATATCTTAGAATATGTTGGAGAGGTTGCCTATAGATTAGCCTTGCCACCGTCACTAGAGGGAGTGTATGACGTATTCTATGTATCTCAGCTGAGGAGGTACGTGGCGGACAACAATCATGTGCTTGATCACTCCGAGATCACCGTTGGACCGAGCTTGTCGTACGAAGAGCAACTAGTAGGCATTCTTGATCGTCGAGTGAAGATGTTGCAAAATCAATCTATTCCATTAGTTCGCGTGGCTTGCAAGCATCACTCGCCAGGGGAGTCTACTTGGGAGTGTGAGGACGACATTCAAAATTGTTACCCGCATTTGTTCGACAACCAAGGTATGTCTTGCCCGTGTTAGTTCCTTAATAGTTCATTCTTGCAATGCATTCGACCCCCCTACCTTAGTTTAATTTTGAGGATGAAATTTTCTTTAAGTTGGGTAGGATGTAAATCCCTATAGTTTATAATTGATTTTTATAATTTAATTAATTTTCGTTATACATTTCATTATTTATGGATTTATTTACTACTAGTTTATTAATATAATTAATGTATGTGTGTTTATATATATTATTATATGTTTCATGTTCGGTAATAAAGAAAAGAAAAGAAAAAGAAAAAGATAAAGAAAAGAAAAAAAGGAGCTACAGCCGTCCACAGTGGGCGGGCCCACCCCTGCGTCAGCAGCGGAACAAAGCCCCCCCCTCCCTCGCGCGAGTCAGTAAGATTGTAGGAATTTGAGAACTCTCTTCGCCTACGAGTTTGTCTCACCAGCGACGGAGTTTTGTGCGCGACGAACGGAGCATCGGAAGTCAGCCCCTCGTCACCCCTGGAGCAGTTTTCCCACTCAAGGTACCCTACTTCCCTACGACGTAACTTTTTACTCGTAGCACCGATTTTCAATCCGTAAGATTTTCTGGAAAGTAAACTTGACCCTCTTCGAGATCCTCCAGGTGGATTTCGAAACAACCTATCGACTTGCTCGAAAAATCGAGACGAAGTTGAAGAAAAACCTGTTTTCTGTAATACTAAAAACTGCTATAAAATGACAAATTGTCGGCCAATTTTCTTGCTGTGCAGTAAAGAATTATAGAAACTAAATGGAAACAGTAAAAGTCAACATAACTGAGATCACAACGCATCTTTTGGATCATCGTTTCGATTAACGTGTAAAAAGTAAATCGATGTTGAAGTTGAGAAAAAACCAGTGTTAATTCATTTAAAATTTCTGAATTTTTCTCGATACGGCGTGCGCCCCGACAAACCGGGCGATGTGGTCACGCGCTATACGCATCGAAAGGCGCGTATGGACGTTGCCGATGTGTGGGAACTGACGGAACTCAGTTTTGTCGTGTGTACGCGACGAAATCAGTCTGTATCCGTCGAGATACCCACGTATCGCCAATTTACAAACTTTGCCCTAACTTCGTGTACAGTCGTTAATTCGAAACGAAACTTGTGCCAACAGGTCCAAATCGAAATTTTGGTCCTGTGTGCCAAGTTTGGTTCGATTTTGAGAAGGTCGAATCGGAACCCCTTTTTGGCGGGCCCGCGACCCACTCAAACGGGCGATTTTGTACACGGCTCATCGGAATCCAAAACTAGACATACCGTTGAGTTTCTCTCCTTAAACTGAATCCGTAGACATGTAGTTTGACAACTTTACAGACCCTAGACTTGGGCACGCATTTCGGTACAAAGCGGGTCCAACGGCGGACATCGTTTTGACCCGAAATTACGGTTTTGCCACTGTTCCAGAATTAGACTTTTGGAGAGGCGTTTCATAGGTATATCTTTTATACCGAGTATGTTTTTGATATTTGTTTCAGCATCCGGAGTTGTTTGGAGATTGTGACGTTTCTTGGCTGACATTGTGATTACCTGGACTTGCCACTTTGCACCATCAGGCAAGATACCTTGCCACCCTATTCTGTGATTATTATATTTTTATTTTTAGTTGTTATTTTTAGTATTTCTTATTTCTTGATATTTAAACTGTGCGTCCAAGTCACACTTGGGTGTAAGCGACTCTATCGGTCGTTTTTTATGCTTTTATTTATTTCTCTTACATTGACTTAGTCTAGTGACCTTCCATTGATGATGAGGTATTGGTATATCTCATATGGCCTTGACACTTGCTTTACCACGTGTTGTGAGTCACATATAGGATGCGTACCCACGTAGTCGGCTGGCCACCAATACGTACGGAGCGTGCGACGGATAGGAGTAACTGCCAATAGAATTGCATGTTAGAAGACTTGGCGGTTACTAGAGGTTCATATCAGTCATGGAGATAATGATACTAGACATTGGGTGGGGAGAACAATACCTGACGTATGGGCTTCTTTGCACTTCTCTGATTACCTGTGCGCTCCTCTGGAGACGCAGGCTCCAGGCGCCCTCTGACGTTTCCCAGAGCGTTATGGACGTAGCCCCTTGCACATGGTGCCCTCTGACGCTTTCAGAGCGTTATGGACGTAGGCCCCTGGTGTCCTCTACGGGAACTATGCCGATCCCATTTACAGCCAGGGCTCATACGTCGAAGGATTGTATCTCAACTGCATATCCACAGTAGAATGGTCAGGAACCCGATTGCATGCATACCTGTTTCTCTTATTATATTATCACAGTTTATATGGCATGGTGTTTTCTTGTATCTTGCTACGTCCCTCTGAGGACCTGGTTATCTCTCCAGGGTTAGACGATTTTCCACAGGAGTACGGAGCGGCGTTGGAGCTATCCTACATTGATGACGAGGCGGTCCCTACTAATTTCTAGTCTATTCTTTATTTGAGACATTAGTGGACATTATTTTTACATCTCTTTTCTTTCTATTTTGCGGAGGTTGGACTCCGATCTTGTGAGGCTATTTTTATAGCTGTTTGGAGTGAGCATGTTCACCCGGCTATCTTTTGATACTCTTATTTATTTATTTGGACTATATTATCTTCTGTGTTGAGCTGTGATGAGATTAGATTATGTTATTCTGGCCTATGATTATTTTATGTACAGCTTATGTACATATATGAGAATTCCATATATTGGAGTATTCTTCGTATATGTGCAGCTGGCATGTTCATGTACTTGGTCCTACGTATTTTGGGACTGGGGCGTTATACTTTCCTAGGAAATGATACGTATCGTTGGTACTTTTACGGTCTACTTTGCATCCTGCAAAATCTGCATCCGAGTAACCTATCAGGTCAAAGGATTTGGTTTTAGGATACCATAAGCCGACTGTAGAAGTTCTTTTAAGGTATCGAAAGATACGCTTAACGGCACTTAGGCGTGATTCCTTAGGATTTGCTTGGTATCGTGCACAGATGCAAACATTGAACATAATATCAGGGCGACTAGCAGTTAAATATAATAAGCTACCAATCATACCTCGATACTTACGCTGATCGACAGGTTTACCACTTTCATCAGAATCAAACTTTGTGGATGTAGCCATTGGAGTTCCGATAGGCTTTACATTATCGAAGTCATACTTTTTCAGTATGTCCTTCACATACTTGGCTTGATTGATGAATGTTCCCTTTGAATGTTGTTTGATCTGGAGTCCTAGGAAGAAGTTCAGCTCTCCCATCATACTTATCTCAAATTCACTATGCATACACTTAGCAAACTCTTGACAAAGTTTTTCATTAGTAGAACCAAATATGATGTCATTAACATATATTTGCACAAGAAGAATGTCATCATCTAAAGATTTGATAAACAAAGTTGTATCAACTCTTCCTTTTGAAAAACCATTATCAAGTAAGAAAGCACTTAGGCGTTCATACCAAGCACGAGGTGCATGTTTGAGTCCATAGAGTGCTTTCTTAAGCTTGAAGACGTGATCAGTGTCTCTGGATGATCTAGTAAGAATTTTAATGAATCAAATTTTTGAGTCAGATCCTCCACAGGACTCTTCTCGGTTTTTGCTTATACACCTTCATCATCACTGTCGCTAGATCTGTGACTATTGAGCTCATCAAAAGTAACGTTAATAGATTCTTCAACAATCATAGATCTTTTATTGAAAATTCTATATCCCTTACTCTTAGCAACATATCCGAGAAATATCCCTTCGTCTGCTTTAGAGTCGAACTTACCCAAGTTATCCTTGGTGTTCAGGATAAAACAACGACATCCAAAAACTTTGAAATAAGAAATGTTTGGAATCCTTCCAAACCAAAGTTCATATGGTTTTTTATTCGAAATAGGTCGAATTAACACCCTATTTAAAACATGACAGGCTGTACTAACAGCTTCTGCCCAAAAATATTTAGGAAGATTATACTGATTCAGCATGACTCTAGCCATTTCGCGTAGAGTACGGTTCTTCCGCTTCACAACACCATTCTGTTGAGGAGTTCTAGGACAAGAAAATTCGTGGTAGTACCCACTATCATCATAAAACTTTTTGAAATCAGAATTTACGAATTCGTCACCATGATCACTTCAGATACGAGTAATCATGAAGCCTTTTTCATTTTGTACCTTTTTGCAAAATATTTGAAATTCAAAAATAGCATCACTTTTGTTTGATAAAAAGTAAACCCAAGTAAAACGAGAGAAATCATCAACAATAACAAAGGCGTAGAGCTTACCGCCAGACTAGCGACTCTACTAGGACCAAATAAATCCATATGTATCAACTGCAAAGGTCTAGAAGTGCTTACAGCGTTGATGGATTTAAATGTAGACCTATGTGCTTTGTTCTTTTCACAGTCAGCACATACCATATCTCTTTTGAATAGAATCTCGGGGAGTCATTTTACCAACTTCTTAGTGCTCAATCGTGAGATAGTGTCCATATTTGCATACCCTAGTCTCATGTGCCATAGCCAGCTTTTATCTAAATTAGCTACTAGGCATCTCCCTGCATTATTAGTACTCTCCAAAAAGAAAACATAAATATTGTCTTCTCTAATCCCTTCATATACGGGATTACCAGATGACATATCATATATGGTATATTTATCTTTTACAAAGTTGATACCATAACCATTATCAGCCAAATGACTTATGCTTAGTAGGTTATGTTTCAATTCTGTGACTAGACAAACATCATTTATTACGGGATAAGAAGATATACCAACAGTGCCATTTCCAATTATATCACCTCTCAGGTTATTTTCGAAGGAGACGTATCCTTCTTTCTTCATCGATAGCGTGGTGAACAAAGATGCATCACCAGTCATGTGCCGCAAACATCCGCTATCGAGGATCCACTTGCTTTAGCATGAGAGGGTTGAGGGTCCACCTACAAGCAAGTAGATGAATCCTTTGGTACCCATTTACTGAAGGGTCCATATTGATTAGTCTTAGGTCTCCAAAATAAAGTACAATTGTCAACAAGTTTTCTTGCTAAGCAATACTGTGATATGTGTCCATGTGTACCATAATATGTGCAAGTGAGTTTAGAACCAGTGGTAGTTGAAACTGTGTTGACATGTTTGTTTGGTTTCTTGGAAAACCTATAAGTGAAAGCATGGTGATAGTCGTGTTTCTTTCATGCTTTCTGATTTTTAGTCCTCTTAGGTGTATGCATAGCATTAGGACTAAACTTAGGCTGTGTCATAGGTATTGCCTGTTTGTCTAACTTGATTTCTAACTTTTTAGAAACCGTAACAGACTTTTTATATTTAGCAGTCATATCTAAGAGTCTTTGTTCTGTGACTAAGTGCTTCTTATTCTCTATGTCATATAACTTATGTATTTTGACATAGTCTCTTTCTTTCTTATCAACCTTGAGGATAGCCTCATGATAGTCTACTTTGAGTTTGGCTATCTCTTCCATGTTACCGGTAGTAGACGTCTCTTTAATATCTTCAATAAGACTGGACAGTCTAGCTAACTCAGTTGTGTATGCCTTAATCTATTTTCGAGATTGCTTATACTTGTCAAGCACAGTTCTGTGTTCTTCAAGTAATTCGTTAAAGGCATTTTCTAATTTATCGAAAGTAAAGTCATCATACAAAGGGTTTGAGGATACCTTATCAAAAGCCATAAGACAGACATTAGCATTTCTGCAGGGTCTGTCTTCTTCCTCTGTATCACTGGCATCACTTTCATGCCAAATACTTGTGTTAGCATACTTTCGACTGATTGTTGCTTTTCTGCTTGATCTTCATCTATCGTATGGACTGCTTTTCTTCGATGTTGGACAGTCCTTTTTCATGTGCCCTGACTTCTTGCATCCAAAGCATATGGTTTCATCTTTATTGCTTTCTTCGATATCTCTTTTCCTTCTGTTTGATTTCTTAAACTTTAGGAATTTCCTGAAGTTATTCACTAGTAGGGCTTGTTCATCACCACTTGATGATTCTTTATCAGAATCATTGCATGTAGATTTTCTGGCTTGAGCTTTGAAGGCAATAGACTTTTCTTTTGGGGTTGCTTCTTTAAACTCTTGCAGATCAAGCTCATGGGTCATGAGCTTGCCCATCAGTGTTTCTAGAGACATGGTGGTGAGATCGTATCCTTCAATGATTGTTGTTGCCTTCGGGTTCCAGTTCTTGGTTAGAGCCCGTAGTACTTTTCTGATCTTCTCATAATTACTGTAATCCTTACCAAGAGATTGCAAAGGATTAGTAATATCAAGAAAACATGTGAACATCTGTGTAATTGACTCACCAGGTTTTATTTTAAAAGATTCATACTCCTGTGTTAGTCTACTGATTTTGGATTCCTTCACTTGGGAAGTACCTTCATGAGTTACCTCAAGAAGTTTCCAAATCTCGTGAGACGTTTTACAGGTTGAAACTCTGTTGAACTCCGTTTTGTCAATTGCACAGAACAGTGCGTTGATGGCACGAGCATCTAGACTAGCCTTTGCTTTTTCAGCCTCTATATATTTGTCATGAGGCTTGTCTACAAGCTGGCCGTCAACCATTGTAGGTGCCAGTTTCTTATAACCTTCAACCACTATAGACCAAAGATCAAAGTCAAGAGACTTTAAGAAGAAGGTCATTCGTGTTTTCCAGTAGGTATAATTTATACCATCAAATAGTGGGGGTCTATTTGTGGATTGCCCTTCACCGTTGAATATTGATTTCACGGCTGCCATATATACTCTCTGAGGTTTGTTATATTAGAATATAACCTGCTCTGATACCAATTGTAGGACCGTTGAGCAACTCTAGAGGGGGGTGAATAGAGTAAGTGCGAGTGCAGCAGAAAATAATCACCAATTAAAAAATTTAAATAGATAACTATGGCAGTAAATAAGAGACAGTAAATAAATATAGCAAGAGATAGAGAGATCAAACTCAGTGACACAGCGATGTATACTGGTATCCCTCTGAGAAGACTAATCCAGTCTCGAGTACTCTTGCTCGATGTTAATCCACTAAGGCACAAGCTAATTGAGAGCTTGCAGTCTCTTACAACACCGTGCTTGGTGATGAGCGCATGACTGGCTCCACAACAGAGATAATTTCTGTACTTTGAACAACCTCTTTTCAACTCTTGAGAACTAAAAGACTCTAGATCGAAATAGGTATTACTGGCTTTTGGCTAAGAGGAATGTAGGTATGATATGAAAACTTTTGATCGGATGAAAACACTTATTGAATAGAGAAAAGAAGATGAAGAATGAATGAGTGATTTGAAATAAAAAACTCTCTTCTATTTATAGGTATTTTTTGGACCGAACTCGGGCAGAGTTCTGGCAGAGTTCTGATGCAAAGATTTCGCATATGAACGTTGCATCCATATTTGGAGGCATCCAATGTTTGAATTTAAACTGACCGAACTCGGGCAGCGTTCGGACCGAACTCGGCCAGCGTTCGGATCGAACTCGGGCCGAACTCGGTTTGAGTTCTGTCTAGGTTTAATATTGAACATTTGCCAAATTCTGTTACAAAAATAAAATTAAACTTTTTGGTGGATGGAATATGAATATGTAGGCTTTATAGAAAAATAGACTGAGATTAACCTAAGCCAGTATTACCTAGTCGATCTTACAATTTATATCCTAGACTCAATAAAGATAAAATACATAATAAATTATAAAATGACTTAAAATGGATTCCAATAAGAGTAAGCTTCAGGTTGATGATTTATGTGCTTGATGATGCAGTAGTACGACGCTTTTTGATATTGATTTCATATGTCCTGAAATGATTAGCAGCAGTTCGTATATTTTGCGTATTGACTTAAGTTCATCTCGATTATTAAAATCGGGTGTGACCATGGAATGGGCCAACAGCTTCAAGCGCCTGAACCCTCCTTTCTTTGACGGCAGTGAAGATGTTATTGCTGCCGATGCTTGGCTACAGGATATAGAGGTTATTCTGGAGACAGCTCGGATTCCAGAAGAAGGAAAGGTGGCCGTCGTACGCCTGCAGTTATTGGACTTAGCCCGTAGCTGGTGGGCGATGCAAGTAGTTGGATTGACGACGCCTGTCTTGTGGGCGGTATTCAGTGACAAGTTCCAGATGAAGTACTTTACTGCAGTAGCTTGGTATGATCTGCAGACAAGGTTCAGCAATCTCAAGCAGATGGAAAGGACGGTCGATGGATATACGGCCGAGTTTTCGAGGCTTAGTTGGTTTGCTACCATCTTGGTGGCGAGCGAATTGGACCGAGTGCAGCGATTCCAGCAGGGACTCCACCTAGAGATTATTCTAGCAGTGGAGCAGTTTGAGCACCAGACATTTGATGCAGTTTTGCGAGCAGCTAGGAGGCATGAATATACCTCCCAGAGGATAGTAGATCGAAATGAAGGACGAAAAAGGCCTCATGGTCAGTTGTCTCAGTCATCAGCACCAGCCCCGGCAGCTAGGGCCTTGACCATTGGAGCTCCTAGGAGGGCGACTACAGTTTTGTCGGTTCAGAACTCGATACCGACGTATCCTCAGCAACAGAAACAGAAGCAATCTTCCGTAATGGGCTGCTCTCATTGTGGGAAGCCTGGGCACGTGGTTCCAGAGTATCGCAGGGCACAGGGATTGTGCTTGGCTTATGGGGCATCGGATCACAAAATTGGGTCATGTCTGCATAGAGCCAATTCATCTTCATCAACACTAACCAGTCCATCGATTAGGGCACCAGCACCAGTGCAGCAGCAGCATCAGTAGTACCAGCCTCCGAGACCGTTACCGCCTCAGGCTCAACATTATGCTCAGGCCCAAGCTTAGATTCAAAACAGGCAGAGAGGTCACCAGCAGAGGGGACCAGCACCAAGGGGACATGGTCAAGCTATGGCTCTGACAGTGGCAGAAGAATTGGCATCAGGTGAGGTGGTGGCAGGTATCATTCTCGTCAACTCTTTTTCAGCATCAGTATTATTTGATTCGGGTGCATCGCATTCATTTATGTCTGTACGATTTGCTACACGGATAGGACTGGATCCCGAGTCATTATCAGTAAGGCTCAATATACTTACTGGTAACGGTCTTGTGGGAGTAGATAGAGTCTTTTTCTTGTGTCGAATAGTAGTTAACGGCAGAGAGTTTTTTGCTAGATTGATAGAATTTTCGATGGCCGACTATGATGTGGTCCTAGGAATGGATTGGTTGAAGGATCAATACCCAATAATAGACTGCCATGTTGGCAGGATTATTTTTGGTATCCCCGACGAAAAAGAGTTTTTATTTTCCAGAGGTGAAGTAGAACATTCTCTACCAGTCTTGTGGATGGCAGTAGCAGAAGCAGTTCAGTTTCCCAGAGTAGTAGAAGAATTTCTTGACGTATTCCTCGAAGAGCTTCCAAGCATGCCGCCAGAGAGAGAGATAGAGTTCACCATTGATTTGATTCCAGGGACAGCACCAGTGTCAGAGAGAGTCTATAGAATGGCATCATCAGAGTTGGAGATCCTGTACAAGATGATTGAAGAACTCAGAACCAAGGGATTCATTCGTGCTAGTGGATCACCTTGGGGAGCCCCGATGCTTCTTGTGAAAAATAAGGATGGTACGTCAAGATTATGTATTGATTATCGTACCTTGAATTCTGTAAGAATTAAGAACCGATATCCCCTACCAAGGATAGATGACTTATTCGATCAACTCAGTGGAGCAGCAATATTCTCGAAGAGTGACTTGCGATCGGGGTACCATCAGATCAGAGTGAGAGAGCAAGACATCGCGAAGACAGCATTCACATCTAGATATGAGCATTCAGAGTTTCTCGTTATGCCATTCGGGGCAACCAATGCGCCAGCAGTACTCATGGATCTCATGAATTGTATATTCATGCCTTATTTGGATCAGTTCGTGATTGTGTTTATAGACGTCATCTTTGTCTATAGCAAGAATGAAGCAGAGCATGAGCAGCACCTGTGAATAGTCCTTCAGATTCTCAGAGAGCACCAGTTGTATGTGAAGTTCAGTAAGTGCAAATTTTGGCTTGATCGTATTTCGTACTTAGGTTACATCATCACCAGAGGTAGAGTGGAAGTGGACCCCCAGAAGATAGTAGCTATAGAGACATTGCCACTACCCAGTACTGTCGCAGAAGTTCACAGTTTTCTAGGATTGGCCGGCTATTACAGATGATTTGTGTCAGACTTTGCTCGGATTTCAGCACCATTGACGCAGTTGATGTAGCGCCCCGCTTTCGATAAGCGACGGAACTTCATAATATGCTAGCGCCGAGTCAGATCGGTCGGGAACTTAGATGGCCATCTGACTCGATCGCTAAGCTTGGTAAACGTTAACGCCTTGCGGCATCGATTCAATTCGATTTGGACGGAAGATACGAGAATCGATCCAACTAATGGAACGACTTCTGTTGGAACAAGTCCTAGATGCAGCGGGCTGCGTCTCGGCGCGCGAGCTCTCTATAAGAGTCCCTTCGACGGGACCGGACCGCTGTATGGTTTTCTTGGAGCTTTGCCGCTTGGCTTGATTGAAGTGCTTTCGCGTCGTTTTCAAGGATGCAATTACAAATTTCGATGCAAGGGAAAAAGAAGGAAATCTAACAAAGTGTTGATGCATTGCAGGAGCTCGCGTAACTAAGGATTGACGTTGCACAGCGCTTCGACGACCTGCACAAAGCAAAGTGATCGGTGGGTGATTCGGCCCCTTCTTTTCTACTCTGTCCCGCAAACTTATTCCTTGCTTCGAATTCATTCAAATCGAACGATGCCAAGTTAATTGCATGCCAATCCACTAAGTCCAAGAACTCGGGAAAACGTATTGACTTAGAGAAATTTACTCTGAAAATACAAGTCTATCACATAAACCAGAAAGTTTAAGGTTCTAGTAAAAAGATAGACTATTTTACGTGCTGCAAAATATTATGAAACGTCGATCGTGGGTTATGATGCCTCGGACAATTTGGTGCCTACGAGACGCTAAATCGGAGTACGGCTTGGGGAAAATGAAACGTTGCATGAGTTGGGGGAAATGATAATGTCGTCCTATACTGTCCGCGCTATACAAAACTGGTTGCATATATAAACTGTTCACGCATTGGCATGGTCATGGACGGCTTGTGCACAAGTTGATATTTTCCTCGAATCGATATCCGGGGCATCGGAATCGACTCGACCTAGGGGGAATGAATAATCGTGCTTCGGCACTGATGCATTTCGGGACCGTCAGTCAGGCTTGCAACCTAGACTGAGCGGGCCGAAATGCCGTTGAGATAGTCCCAAGTGATGTGTAACATCAATGACCGCATATAAGATAGTAGCATGCTCACCTATTGTCTTATGCAGGGTAAATATTATCTCTGTTTTTCATGCAGGGACGAGCACGGCCGTGGTAAGAAATATGATAAACTGCTATGTTTTACTGTATGCTTATTACGCAAAGATGGCTATCGAATATGAACTGAATTCATTTAGTTCTAATAGAAAGACAACTCTAAAGCATGCCTACCCTAACAATCAGAGTCGGTTTAGACGAGTGGGTTCGTCTCGTCCACTTAGCAAGTGTGCTAATCCCATTCCCCCAATTTCCCCAGGTGCGACGGGCGCGCCCAACTAAACTGGAGCTGAAGTCCGGAGAGGCGTTTTGAAGCTCTTCCTATGCAGAAGTATTTTGAAGCCAATTCAAGTCGACGGCTTTGTATAAAGGGGCGAATGTATGGAACGGCAAGCGTTAGTTCAGGCAACTTGTCGAATGTATCTTCTTTCTGTTTTCAATCAATGTAGCCGCAACGGCATCCAATGTAAATTATGACTTGCACTTCGTTGCAAGCTATGAATGAAAAGCATTTCTATCTTCCTATACTGCGTCTTATATTCTGATGTGAATTGTGAAGTTTCGACTTGGCGTATTAATATCAAAATTTAACGATAACCAATTGAGAACTTGTCATCTTGCCTTGCACGAGCGCAACTCCAGGCTCGTGCGGCATCACGCCTTAGCGAGGACGATCGAATCGGCAAAGTAACACCGGGGACGAACGGTTTGTCGACTCGGGGCGTGACAAATTGGTATCAGAGCACAGTTATGTTTCCTCGGATTTTCGAAAGATGTTTCATTATTGGAATGTCCGTTGCGATGGCTCGATTGAATGCTTGTCGGCATGTTGCGTGAAATAAAAGTTCCATACAGGTAAGCCCGTAGATATTTTTGAAAAATACTAACGGGTTTACTCTGTTTTGTAGGAATGACTAAGAAAAGGAACAATCCCGTCCCAACCCAAACTGTAGATAGTACGTCGAGCACAAAAAGCACCGAGCCTAGCGAGACGACTATGCAAAAGATGCTACAGTTGATGGAGCTGCAGCAGCAGCAGCTTCAGACACAATTCAAAGCCCAATTCGAAGCGCAACAAAAACAGATGAATGCCCTGACTCAAATAGTCAGCAGAATGGCGGGCAACACGAAGACGACGGACGAAGAGACCGAGGGAAACCAAGGCAATCAAGAAGAAAACGAGGAAGAAGAGACTCAACCGCAAATGATAGATTCTTCTTCCTTGTTCAAGGCAAAGGAGTTCCGCAAGATGAATCCACCGAAGTTCAACGGCCGAGCGGAGCCCGATGTGATCGTAGGATGGCTCGCGGAGATGGAGGACCTGTTTAATCTGCTTAGCATCGAAGGGTCCCAGCGGGTAACTTGTGCGGCGTTACAGTTACAACTGAGGGCGTATGACTGGTGGGCCGCTAAAAAGCAGGAAATCTATGAAGCAGATACAGACGCCACGATTTCCTGGAAAATGTTCAAGGAAGCCTTCCTCGAACAGTACGTTCCTCGCGCCGTCCGTCAACAAAAAGAAGACGAGTTCATGATGCTGCGACAGGGAAATATGTCTGTCGACGATTATGATTCGAGCTTCTCAAAGTTGGCAAAGTTTGCCGGCGCCTTCCTGCCCAACAAGGACGCATGGTGTGAACGCTTCCAACAAGGCCTGAATGACGAACTGCGAAGGGACGTCATGAATCAGAGGTGCCGAACATACCGCGAATCCTATAATGCCGCTCTTAACAGTGAGCGCGTCTTTGGCCGTATGTCGAGTAGAGGCATTCGTAACAACTTCAACAAGCGTCCTAACGACGCCGGCGCCGGGGGATCGGGAATAACAAAGCGTCCGAACAGGTTCGATGATCGAGGCCATGGCAGTCAGCACTGCACCAGGTGCGGTAGGCGTGGGCACCGAACCGTCGACTGCGTCACGAGATCTTGCTATAAATGTGGCGAGGTAGGCCATATAGTTACATATTGTCCGTACAAAGGTTCGAATCAACACAACCCACCGAGGAACGTCCCGAACCCGCATAAAGCGCCGATATTGCAAGGCGCAAATGCGGTGCCCGTCAACCAGCAGAACCAACGCCACGGAGCTCAAGGCCGAGTTTATGCCTTAACTCGGGACGAGGCGCACGCGTCCGATACTGTTGTAACAGGTATATTACTCTACAAAAGTATACCTGCACGAGTCCTATTCGATTCGGGTGCGACGCATAGCTTTATATCTGCTGATTTTGCGAAAGAAAATAAAATAACCATGCAATCACTAGATATAAATATTAGCGTTAGCACTCCGTCGGGAGTCGATATGCCTGCAAACTTTATTTGTAGGGATGGCCACATTTGCGTCGGGGGAAGATATCTATCCTTGGATGCCGTCGTGCTAGACATCAAAGACTACGATATAATCCTGGGCATGGATTGGTTGGGCGCTTGTCGTGCAACGATCGAGTGCGCGGAGAAGAGAGTGGTGTTTCGCCTTCCTGGCGAGACAGAGTTCTCATTTCGTGCGGTACGGCCTCGAAGACGGCGATGATGGTGTCGGCAATCTCGGCAAGGCGTATGCTGCGTTCCGGCTGTGCGGGATACTTGGCATCAGTTCGAGATATGCGGACGGATAATACAAACACAATGCAGACTGATGTTGTGGCAGATTTTCCTGACGTCTTTCCTGACGAGATGCCCGGGATGCCGCCGGATCGAGAAATAGAATTCAGCATCGACACCTTTCCGGATACGCGGCCGATATCAAAGGCGCCTTACCGAATGGCTCCAGCAGAACTGAAGGAGCTGAAGGTGCAATTACAAGAGTTGCTAGACCGCGGATTTATTCGCCCTAGTGTCTCTCCGTGGGGAGCTCCCGTACTGTTCGTGAAGAAGAAAGATGGGTCGTTGCGGCTATGCATCGACTATCGGGAACTCAACAAGGCGACCGTGCGGAACAAGTATCCTTTGCCGCGAATCGACGACTTGTTTGACCAACTGCAAGGCGCGGCGATATTTTCAAAAATCGATCTTCGTTCAGGCTATCATCAGTTGAAGATCAAGTCCGACGACATATCGAAGTCTGCCTTCCGCACTCGATATGGTCATTACGAATTCCTTGTCATGCCGTTCGGTTTGACGAATGCCCCTGCCGCTTTCATGGATCTGATGAACCGAGTCTTCCGACCTCAAATAGATAAATTTGTAGTCGTATTCATCGACGATATCCTTGTCTACTCAAAGAATCGGGAAGAGCACGCGGAACATTTGAAGACGGTACTGCAGATTCTGCGTGAAAATAAATTGTACGCCAAGCAGAGTAAGTGCGAGTTCTGGATGAGTAGCGTGACATTCCTTGGGCACGTAATCTCTGCCGAAGGTGTCGCGGTGGACCCAAAGAAGATTGATGCGGTGGTGGATTGGAAACGACCTGCCTCGGCTAGCGACATTCGGAGCTTCCTGGGCTTAGCGGGCTACTATCGTAGATTCGTGCGAAGCTTCTCAAAACTAGCGTCGCCTCTGACTCGCCTCACCCAGAAGGGAGTAGTATTCGAATGGAGCGACGACTGTGAATCCAGCTTTCAAGAGTTGAAGCAACGGCTCGTCTCAGCTCCAATCCTTGCACTTCCAGACGGTCCCGAAGGCTTTCAGATATTCAGCGACGCGTCAGGAACTGGCCTCGGGTGCGTACTCATGCAGAGAGACAAAGTCATCTCCTACGCTTCACGGCAGTTGAAGCAGCACGAGAAAAATTACCCGACGCACGACTTAGAATTGGCGGCGATCGTCTTTGCATTGAAGTTATGGCGGCACTATCTCTACGGTGTAGCATGCAGAATCTACACAGATCATAAAAGCCTGAAGTACTTGTTCACGCAACGGGAACTCAACCTACGACAGCGACGATGGCTCGAACTCATTAAAGATTACGAGCTAACGATCGAGTACACGCCGGGCAAGGGAAACGTGGTGGCCGACGCACTCAGCAGAATGTTTATGGGAACACTGGCCATAAACAAGGAAATACGGCGAGACCTTGAAGCGATGGGTATCGAACTCGGAATTGAGTATCGACACCTGCACCTAGCTCAACTGAAGTTAGGATCGAGCCTGCTTAGCAAGATAAAGACCGCACAGGAGGACGACTCATTCCTGAAGAAGATGCGCGAGCTAATTTCAACGGGAAGGGCGACTGACTTTGCGGAAGACGGAGACGGGACGATGCGACTAAGGGGAAGGCTCTGCATTCCTGAAACTGCCGAACTCAGAAAAGAAATTCTGACGGAGGCGCATTATGCGAAGTACTCGTTACATCCTGGGAGCACCAAGATGTACAAGGACTTGCGCACAAACTTTTGGTGGCACGGCATGAAGAAAGACGTGGCTACGTTCGTATCGCAATGGATGGCGTGTCAGCAGGTGAAGGCAGAACACCAGAGGCCCGGCGGAGAGCTGCAGAACATCCCCATTCCCGAGTGGAAGTGGGACAATATCTCGATGGATTTCATTGTGGGATTTCCGAAGACGCCGCGGGGGAATGACGCGATTTGGGTCATTGTTGATAGATTGACCAAGTCGGCTCACTTCATCGCAATTAAAGTAGGATGGAGCGTCGATCGGTTAGCGCAAATCTACGTCGATGAGATTGTTCGACTGCACGGGGTGCCGGCCTCAATAATTTCGGACAGAGACGGGCGATTCCTATCGCGTTTCTGGACGAGCCTCCAAGCGGCGATGGGAACCAAACTGAACTTTAGTTCGGCGTACCATCCCCAAACAGACGGACAGACGGAGAGGGTGAATCAAATCCTAGAAGACATGCTGCGTCTGTGTGCGATCGACCTAAAGACTAGTTGGGATACGCATTTGCCGCTTGCGGAGTTTGCGTATAACAACAGTTATCAGTCGAGTATTCAGATGGCTCCCTATGAAGCGCTCTACGGGAGGAAGTGCCGTTCGCCGATATGCTGGGATGAAGTCGGAGAGCGACAAGTGCTGGGACCGGAACTAGTGGAGCAGGCCGTCGAAAAGGTCCGCTTGATTCGAGATAGACTCCGCATCGCGCAAAGTCGACAAAAGAGCTACGCAGATCTTCGTCGACGACCGCTAGAGTTTTTGGCCGGGGACCATGTGTTTCTGAAAGTAACGCCCATGCGCGGAGTGATGCGGTTCGGCGTTAAAGGCAAATTGAGCCCGAGATTTGTAGGCCCCTTCGAGATCATCGAGCGAGTTGCGACGGTTGCTTATCGGATCGCGCTACCTCCTGCCTTAGCCGATGTGCACGATGTTTTCCACGTTTCACAACTTCGAAAATACGTACACGATCCAAGTCATGTGGTTAGCTTCGATCAGTTGGAGCTACGTACTGACTTGTCTTACTCGGAGGAGCCTATTCAAATTTTGGACCGCAAGGAAAAGGTGCTGCGAAATCGGTCGATGTCCTTGGTCCGCGTGCTTTGGCGGAACCATACAGTCGAGGAGTCGACGTGGGAGATGGAGGCAGAGATGAAAGAGAAGTACCCCGCGTTGTTCGTCTAAATTAAGGTCAGACCCTTGTTCTTAAGTTTCGGGACGAAACTTTTTCTTAGTGGTATATTATGTAGCGCCCCGCTTTCGATAAGCGACGGAACTTCATAATATGCTAGCGCCGAGTCAGATCGGTCGGGAACTTAGATGGCCATCTGACTCGATCGCTAAGCTTGGTAAACGTTAACGCCTTGCGGCATCGATTCAATTCGATTTGGACGGAAGATACGAGAATCGATCCAACTAATGGAACGACTTCTGTTGGAACAAGTCCTAGATGCAGCGGGCTGCGTCTCGGCGCGCGAGCTCTCTATAAGAGTCCCTTCGACGGGACCGGACCGCTGTATGGTTTTCTTGGAGCTTTGCCGCTTGGCTTGATTGAAGTGCTTTCGCGTCGTTTTCAAGGATGCAATTACAAATTTCGATGCAAGGGAAAAAGAAGGAAATCTAACAAAGTGTTGATGCATTGCAGGAGCTCGCGTAACTAAGGATTGACGTTGCACAGCGCTTCGACGACCTGCACAAAGCAAAGTGATCGGTGGGTGATTCGGCCCCTTCTTTTCTACTCTGTCCCGCAAACTTATTCCTTGCTTCGAATTCATTCAAATCGAACGATGCCAAGTTAATTGCATGCCAATCCACTAAGTCCAAGAACTCGGGAAAACGTATTGACTTAGAGAAATTTACTCTGAAAATACAAGTCTATCACATAAACCAGAAAGTTTAAGGTTCTAGTAAAAAGATAGACTATTTTACGTGCTGCAAAATATTATGAAACGTCGATCGTGGGTTATGATGCCTCGGACAATTTGGTGCCTACGAGACGCTAAATCGGAGTACGGCTTGGGGAAAATGAAACGTTGCATGAGTTGGGGGAAATGATAATGTCGTCCTATACTGTCCGCGCTATACAAAACTGGTTGCATATATAAACTGTTCACGCATTGGCATGGTCATGGACGGCTTGTGCACAAGTTGATATTTTCCTCGAATCGATATCCGGGGCATCGGAATCGACTCGACCTAGGGGGAATGAATAATCGTGCTTCGGCACTGATGCATTTCGGGACCGTCAGTCAGGCTTGCAACCTAGACTGAGCGGGCCGAAATGCCGTTGAGATAGTCCCAAGTGATGTGTAACATCAATGACCGCATATAAGATAGTAGCATGCTCACCTATTGTCTTATGCAGGGTAAATATTATCTCTGTTTTTCATGCAGGGACGAGCACGGCCGTGGTAAGAAATATGATAAACTGCTATGTTTTACTGTATGCTTATTACGCAAAGATGGCTATCGAATATGAACTGAATTCATTTAGTTCTAATAGAAAGACAACTCTAAAGCATGCCTACCCTAACAATCAGAGTCGGTTTAGACGAGTGGGTTCGTCTCGTCCACTTAGCAAGTGTGCTAATCCCATTCCCCCAATTTCCCCAGGTGCGACGGGCGCGCCCAACTAAACTGGAGCTGAAGTCCGGAGAGGCGTTTTGAAGCTCTTCCTATGCAGAAGTATTTTGAAGCCAATTCAAGTCGACGGCTTTGTATAAAGGGGCGAATGTATGGAACGGCAAGCGTTAGTTCAGGCAACTTGTCGAATGTATCTTCTTTCTGTTTTCAATCAATGTAGCCGCAACGGCATCCAATGTAAATTATGACTTGCACTTCGTTGCAAGCTATGAATGAAAAGCATTTCTATCTTCCTATACTGCGTCTTATATTCTGATGTGAATTGTGAAGTTTCGACTTGGCGTATTAATATCAAAATTTAACGATAACCAATTGAGAACTTGTCATCTTGCCTTGCACGAGCGCAACTCCAGGCTCGTGCGGCATCACGCCTTAGCGAGGACGATCGAATCGGCAAAGTAACACCGGGGACGAACGGTTTGTCGACTCGGGGCGTGACAGTTGACCCGCAAGGATGTGCAGTTTTCTTAGACACTAGAGTGTCAGAGTTCATTCGAGAAGTTGAAGCAAGGATTGATGACATCACCCATTTTCACGCTTCCAAATAGGACTGAAGGATTTTTAGTTTATTGTGATGCTTCAGACAGAGGATTAGGATGCGTATTGATACAGCATGGCAAGGTAGTAGCATATACACCATGTCAGCTTCATGATCATGAAAGAAATTATCCAACCCATGACTTGGAGTTAGCAGCGGTAGTTTTTGCACTTAAGCTTTGGAGACATTACTTGTATAGAGATCGGGTAGAGATTTTTACCGACCACAAGAGTCTTAAGTATGTGTTTACCCAGAACGATCTTAACATGCGTCAGAGAAGATGGCTAGAGTTGCTAGTGGATTATGATATCAACCTGCAGTATCATCCTGGGAAGGCCAACGTAGTTGCAGATGCGTTGAGTAGAAGAGCATGAGCTTATTTTCTAACAGAACAGCCAGAGTTATTAGCAGATCTTCAAAAAATGGAAATAGAGATAGTTCTTCCTACCAGTATGGCATTGATGGCCAGTATGCAAGTTCAGTCTAGTATAGTTGAGAGGATCAAGATAGCTCATTCAACGGATTCTAAGCTTCAGTGGCTTAGGACAGAATGTGAAGCAGGACGAAGAGCAGAGTTATGTATTCACGAAGATGGCACGCTCCGAAATGGAAGGCGTCTTTGTGTACCCAGTAGTGACATCAGTCAAGAGATCATGACAGAAGCTCACACAGTTTGCAGTATTCAATTCATCCTGATTGTACGAAAATGTATTGTGATATCCGTCAGCATTTCTGGTGGAATGGCATGAAGAGGAAGATAGCTCGGTTTGTAATGCCCAGTCCCAAAATACGTAGGACCAAGTACGTAGACATGCCAGCTGCATACATACGAAGCATACTCCAATATACGAAAACCTCGTATGTATACATAAGCTATAAAATACAGTAACCATGAAACTAATCTCATCCACAAATAAATATATATTAAAATCAACTTATAAATGTCATTAGTACAAAACGTTGGGCGGAGACAAATCCATTGCCAACAAAAAGAGAGAAATATATAGCAACGATGGAAGAGTCGAACGAAGCGAAAGACGATCCGAAAGCTAGCATCGCGAAGATAGATTGTAAACTATGTCCTTGGCTAGAGCACCTGCAAAAATTACCAACACACCTGGATAGATCATCAGGTCCTCAGATGACTAGCAAGATACATAATATACAAGCCAAAAAGTAACAATACAAGTATGCAGAGAAGTAAAAATAATAAAAGAAATCAACCGAGTTAGAATAACTAAGATACCAAGATCTAAGACACAAATATCCTATGCCACTGGCATGCCATACTAGTCGTGGCTAATAGGTCAAATCTATAGACTGTAGTCAAGGCAAGCACTCCCAATCTTTAGTGTCTCAATCGAAGTCAAGGCAAGCACTCCAATTGAGATGGTAGCCATTCCTAATAAAATAATCCCATAGACCGTAGTCAAGGTAAGCACTCCCAATCTATAGAATGTCGAAGTCAAGTCATATCAAGTCAAGTCAAGTCAAATCATGAAAGTCAGTAGTGTAGGACTAGACGAATCTATCACAAAACATGAGTGATCACGAAGGCAATATAACACACACTAGATGTATATAAAGAATGTAATGTACGCTAACAAGATAAGTAGAACTGAAACAAGGTAAGTAACCGCAACTCAAGATAAAATAATCATGAATATGATGGGATAAGCAACACTAAGGAATTAAAGAACAAGCATATAAAAGGTACTATACGATTTGGCAAGGTATACTTGCCTGATGTCCGAGTAAGGTAAGATGATGTCCTAGCGACGAATCAACAACGGCGCACAAAGAGGAAGGTGTAGGAACAACTTCGGATGCTGAAAATAGTCTATTATCTAATTATAATTAATACTGCACCTATTATATTTATTTAATAAATTTTGAAGTTAGGCTATGGTATAGGTTTTCGTATCATCTTTTCGAAAAACTAAACGGATCGTATTTTCGTTTCTGAAATCTCCCTTAATCGTAAAAATACCGAAACACGTTTATTTTTTGGACACTAGATACTCAAACAGTTTTGCAAAAATTTACAGAACGAATTTTGTCTACTAAAATATGTTTTTGGAAACCTTATCTCGATACGCTTCTTTTAAAAAAGAAACTGGAGGCGAAACGGAGTTCGAAGATAGGAGATATTGTCGTTCCAAGTTGCTCTTGCTGCTAAAAAGCGGGGCTGAATTCTAATGACGAATTTTAGAGTTTCTATTGGATTAAAAATAATTTCGAATTATGGCTGATAGAAGGGGATTGTATTGAATTTATATAGGTATTTATTTTATATTTATCTCCTAAATTAGATAGGATTTGATTTAAATTGATAGAAGTTACTTTGTTATGATATAATATAGATAGGGATGCTTTCCTATTAGACTTAGGATTATGATTAACTTAAAATATAGTTAATATTTATCTAAATTATCTATAACATTATTTAAAATTACTATAGATAATAAATAGAGTTAATATTTATTTAAACAACCTTCATCTAATCTCATTTATACAAGCTAAAATATTTAATACTAATTTGACATTTATTCTATATTATGTAAATAGTGTACATTATAAGTAACATGTAAAAAGTAATAAAAGTTATGAAATAAATCCTAAAATTTTGAGAAAAAATGTATAATATAGTTTAGATCCTTAATGTACTAGAAAAATAGCTTTATATATTTTTATACTAAATTCACTAATGAATACTATACTAAATATATGTAAAATAATAAAAATTATATAATAAGTCAATAAATAGTTATTTAAAAATCCAAAAATTTCACAAATATTTATTTTTAAAAATCAGGGGGTTTACAAAAGTCTTATCTAGATAAGGACTAAGAAGAATTTTAATTTCCCTTGGATTTTTCACTATTTAATTAAAATTGATTTAAAAGTAACTCAATCAAATATAATCCAAGGTAGGTAGATTCTACCTCTAATATAAACTGTATTTGAATAACTTATTTTTTTTCCAACTTAAATCACCATAATTAATTACATATTAAATTAACCCATATTTAATATACTTTTTTTTGAAATAATATGATAATAATTAATTTTGAAAAATATAAATATATATACACTCGCATGCAAAAATAATACTTACATGAAACACAGTTTTTCTAAATTACTAGTTATACTTGTACCATAAAATAAAATGGCCTTTTCTAAATAAAAATAAAGTTTGGCAATCCTCGGCGCGACGCATTTACAATTCCAAATAATATAAAATATTTATCGTCTATTATTTTGAAATATTTTCTACATCTATATAATTAAAACATTTTATAAAAATATGTACTTCGCACTTATTCGCACTTGACGAGAAATTTACGAAACGCAAACTCGTACGCGACATACAAATACGAAGTACAAAAATCAATACCATATTTATTTAAAAAAATCGTAGTAGAAATTTAGGAATTTTACATCCTACCCAACTTACAAGAATTTCGTCCTTGAAATTTAGGAATAGCTAGGGTAGGGGAGATAGAAAGAGTTCATCAATACCGAAATACGATTAAATTTTTGGATGAGGCGAAGAAACGACGTTCGACACAAACATGCATTGGAAGATCGTGATTTTGATATCTGCAAAAATACATCATGGTTATGGAATTGAAGAAGGGTCGCTAGTTAAGGTAATAAAATTATGATAACACGAATTAGTGAATAAAAAAGAATTGAGTAGGTCAAAGAGAATAATTTAGACATTTAGGAGAGATGGTTTCTTGAGCGAATATAGTCGTCTATGTTTAAGGTATGGTTAAGAAAATGATTTGAATCCTTTTTAAGTTTCAAGGACGATTAGAAGGTTGCGATAATGAATCTAGGGTAGAGGAAAATGGTAACTCAATACGGGAATATTGTCACATTGGTTGGTCAGTGGTTAACTATCTTGGCAATAGATGGTGGCCAACTAAGGGGATATCAAGTACGAGTGTTTATCTTTGTAATATAGGCAAAAGACGAAAATAATAATGAGTTCGAAGAAGATATTATCGAATACGAATAAGTGGTTCAAAGACGATTGAAATTTTTTAAAAAGAATTGCCAAGGCAGTCGCGGATGGAATTCTAGAGGTCAAGTTTAACTATGTCTCGATCCACATCGAACAACATATAAAAAGCGAACCAAGTGCACTAGGTTGATCAGACCATCATGCACCGGTTCTGATTAGACAATGTATTAGTGGACGTCCCCAATAACGCATATGTCGTGAACAAGCTCGATAAAAGAATAAGCTTGCAAAACTAAGGCTAAATTAGCATCATAAGATAGTCAAAATATAAGTAAGGAATACTAATGAAGAAAATTAAATAGTCGAAGATCCATTAAAATCTAAGTCTTGCCCAAAGTTTGGGCTTATGCAGTCGTCCTAGTGTTTTCTTATCTATGGCTTGGTTGACTTGATAAGTTAGGGTCCTCTGAATTCTATAGTCTAAGTAAACTTATCAATATGGGTCACAAGGACAAAGGTTTGTTAGGTCATGAGATATTCTACCCAACTTACAAGAGTTAAACTGGTAGTGTGATGGGACAATGGGTCAAGCAATCAAGATAAAGCACAAAGTTAAGCATTTAAGGAATCAAGTAGAACAAAATCACATATCGGATCGAAAGAATTGAGTCGAGGTTGAGTCCCTATCCTTGGTCAAAAAATATATCGGTATCATGATAAAGGTTATAGTCTAGTCTTTATGACCCGAAAGTCATATCATAAAAATAGAGTACCAAGGGACGTGTTTGAGTGAGACATGATATACCTACATGAAGGTGAGCTCGTATAGGTCTTACATATGAGATTTGTTGGAAGGTAACAGCTAGTATTACACTCCAAATATCAAAGTCACGGTAAAGGACACAAAAAGATCTAAAATAGAAAGTGGGAGTTCATGAAGTGACAATTAATGCACAAACATTAAAGAAGATCAAGTTGAAGCATGAAATAAATTAATTAAGGAATCTGGTAAAATAATTTAGGGACATAGTTTTCAGAGAGAAGATAGTCTTCTAGGTGGATACAGTCAAAGAACGATTAAATCATTTCTCAAATTTCAAACGGTTAGAAGGTCACAATAAAAGATCTGGATTTGGGGAAGGTCGAGTAAGTCAAAATTGAGATATAGTCACATGGTTTGGTCGAAGACTAACTATACTTGCGTATATACAACTATCTTGGTCATGGATGGAATGTAGAGTACCTCTATCTCATTAGGGTGACCTTGCCTGCTTCTTGGTTCTCTATCAAGATAAGGTTTAATCCCAAAATTTGAGTTCCCAATATGTATTTCAGAGCTTGACATAAACTACGATATTCCAGCATAATCATAAAAATAATTCAAGTCTTTAATAACCCTAAGATAATCCTTAGTATGACAAAAAATATATATATTTTTCCTCCAATATGCACAAACTAAACTTTTTTATTCTCTAGTCGGTTAAGCTCATCCATCATAACTTAAAAAAATTTAGATTCCTCTAATCAATCTCAAAATAAGCTTTATCATATCTCTTAATAATTTTTCCATAAAATCGCAATATTATAAATCCAAACTTTAAACTCAAGATTTAGATAATCTTATCAATCGTGAATTATGCGACAAAATTTGAAGATTTTTTTTTTCAATTGAAATATTAAACTCAAAATCTAAATAAATTTATCAATCATAGATCGTATGATATAATTCAAATTTTAAAATTTTCCTTAAATCAATTTATATCCTCAAAAGATATGAATAGCTATAACCCGAAAATCGTAAATATTTTCAAAATCTTCAAAATCAAAGATTTTACTCAATCTTCTATCATCCTTTGGTGAATACTCCTAGTAGTCTCAAGATAAAATTCTCTCTGTCCTCAAAGTTGGTAATATTCCAACTACCCAACTTAGAATTAACTAATCCTTAAGATCATACTTTTAGAAAAATAAATGCCTCTATATCTTAAATAAGACCTCAATGTATACTAATTGTGAATGTAATCCTTCTAGTCACGTGTTTACCCTATGAGCATATATTAGTGTAGTCATCTTCCTAACCGACATTAAGCACGAGAAAGTAAGGATCTACGGTAGAAAGGGCTCAAACAAGACGCAATCAAGGGAGGCAAACGAGAGTTCGAAGTTTGGAGTCAAGAAAGAATGTCAAGTATATGGATGAGATCCTAGACTCTAATCCTATCTGCAGGCTCACATCGGTACAATAACGTAACCGAAGTGATAAACTTGACCTGCATGGGCCACCACAAAAACATGTAATGCTCAGTCCCAAAATACGTAAGACCAACTACGTAGACATGCCAGCTGCATACATACGAAGCATACTCCAATATACGGAAATCCCGTATGTATACATAAGCTGTAAAATACAGTAACCATGAAACTAATCTCATCCAAAATAAATATATATTAAAATCAACTTATAAATGTCATTTGTACAAATGTTGGGCGGAGACAAATCCACTGCCAACAAAAGAAAGAAATACATAGCAACGATGGAAGAGTCGAGCGAAACGAAAGACGATCCGAAAGTTAGCATCGCAAAAGTAGATTATAAACTATGTCCTTGGATAGAGCACCTGCAAAAATCACCAACACACCTGGAGAGATCACAGGTCCTCAGAGGACTAGCAAGATACATAATATACAAGCCAAAAAGTAACAATACAAGTATGCAGAGAAGTAAGAAATAATGAAAGAAATCAACCGAGTCAGAATAACTAAGATACCAAGATCTAAGACACAAAGATCCTAAGACACTGACATGCCATACTAGTCGTGGCTAATACGTCAAATCTATAGACTGTAGTCAAGGCAAGCACTCCTAATCTATAGTGTCTCAATCGCAGTCAAGGCAAGCACTCCAATTGAGACGGTAGACATTCCTAGTAAAATAATCCCATAGACCGTAGTCAAGGTAAGCACTCCCAATCTATAAAATGTCAAAGTCAAGTCCTACTCAAGTCATGTCAAGTCAAGTCAAGTCAAATCATGAGAGTCAGTAGTGTAGGACTAGACGACTCTATCACAAAACACGAGTGATCACGAAGGCAATATAACACACACTAGATGTATATCAAGAATATAAATGTACGCTAACAAGATAAGTAGAACTGAAACAAGGTAAGTAACCGCAACTCAAGATAAAATAATCATGAATATGATGGGATAAGGAACACTAAGGAGTTAAAGAACATGCATATAAAAGGTACTGTACGATTTGGCAAGATATACTTGCCTAATGTCTGAGTGAGGTAAGATGATGTCCTGGCGACGAATCAACAACACCGCACAAAGAGGAAGGTGTAGGAACAACTTCGGATGCTGAAAATAGTCTATTAGCTAATTATAATTAATACTGAATCTATTACATTTATTTAATAAATTTTAATGTTAGGATATGGTATAGGTTTTCGTATCATCTTTCCGAAAAACTAAACGAATCGCATTTTTGTTTCCGAAATCTCCCGAAATCGTAAAAATACCGAAACACATTTATTTTTTGGACACTAGATACTCAAACAGTTTTGCAAAAATTTACAGAAGGAATTTTGTCTATTAAAATATGTTTTTGGAAACCTTACCTCGATAAGCTTCTTTTCAAAAACACTGGAGGCAAAACGGAGTTCGGAGCTTGGAGATATCGTCGTTCCAAGTTGCTCTTGCTGCTAAAAAGCGGGACTGAATTCTAATGACAATTTTAGAGTTTCTATTAGACTAAAAATAATTTCGAATTATGGCTGATAGAAGGGGGATGTATTGGGTTTATATAGGTATTTATTTCAGATTTATCTCCTAAATTAGATAGGATTTGATTTAAATTGATAGAAGTTACTTGTTATGATATAATATAGATAGGGATGCTTTCCTGTTAGACTTAGGATTATGGTTAATTTAAATATAGTTAATATTTATCTAAATTATCTATAACATTATTTAAAATTACTATAGATAATAAATAGAGTTAATATTTATTTAAACACCTTTATCTAATCTCATTTATACAAGCTGAAATATTTAATACTAATTTGACATTTATTCTATATTATGTAAATAGTGTACAATATAAGTAACATATAAAAAGTAATAAAAGTTATAAATAAATCCTAAAATTTTGAAATTGTTTTTATAATATAGTTTAGATCCTTAATGTACTAGAAAATAGCTTTATATATTTTTATACTAAATTCACTAATGAGCACTATACTAAATATATGTAAAATAATACAAATTATATAATAAGTCAATAAATAGTTATTTAAAAATCCAAAAATTTTACAAATATTTATTTTAAAAAATTAGGGGGTTTACAAAAGTCTTATCTAGATAAGGACTAAGAAGTGTTTTAATTCCTCTTAGATTTTCCACTATTTAATTCAAATTGATTTAAAGATAACTCAATCAAATATAATCCAAGGTAGATAGATTCTACCTCTAATTTAAACTATATTTAAATAACTTTTTTTTCAACTTAAATCACCATAATTAATTACATATTAAATCAACCCATATTTAATATACTTTTTTTTGAAATAATATGATAATAATTAATTTCAAAAATATAAATATATACACTCGTATGCAAAATAATACTTACATAAAACACAGTTTTTCTAAATTACTAGTTATACTTGTACCATAAAATTAAATAGCCTTTTGAAATAAAAATAAAGTTTGGCACTCCTCGGCGCGACTCATTTACAATTCCAAGCATATAAAATATTTATCGTCTATTATTGTGAAATATTTTCTACATCTATATAATTAAACGTTTTATAAAAATATGTACTTCGAACTTGTTTGCCATTAAAATTGTTTGATTGAAAACTTTAATACAAACAGAACAGTGTTACAATGTAGGACTTAGATGTAGTCCTAGGAGTACACTTTTGTTTAAGCTGGATCCTTAGTGCCAATGGAGCGAGTGGTAATGCGTTAACTCCGTTGACCGGCTGACGACGGCTATCGGTTCTCTGAAGGCGTAGATTGCTCTGGGTGCTGGAGCTTGTTGAGAGGAGGAAGACGTTGAGTGTCTGTATCTGCCTCTCTGATGACTCCTTGTATGTTCGTTGTGGATTCTGTGTGTTGTCCGTGGGTGAGAAGGAAATGATCCCTCTATTTATAGTTTTGCAGGCTGGCTGCTCATGCGCGCATGTAGGATTCGCCGGTGTGTGGGGACGCCACATGGAAGTTGCTGATGGGGGCGCACGGATGGTGTGCCCTGATTGGGAGGTTGAACTCTTCATACTGCTGTTGTGAGCCGGCACGTAGCAGAGGAGAAGATCTTTCTGTTGCTGAAATCTTGAACGAGTTGAGTCAAAGGACACGTGTCATCGACCCATGGCTCGAAGATCTCGGATTTGGGGGGGTAGTGATCCGGTGAGCTGCGTCTTGGATCTGGACGCAGGAGGAGACTGCGGCTCGTAACCTTTAAGAGTTACAAACCATTTAGGGCGCATGGCTTTTAAGGCGCATGCAGGTGACCTTCCTTCTGTCTTTCGGGATCAGAGATCAGTCTGGGGTGCATGGCTTTTGAGGCGCATGCAAAGCTTCAACTGGAGACTCTTCTTCTGTCTTTAGGGATCAGTGAAGGGTCTGAGGCGCATGGCTTTTGAAGCGCATGCTGGTTTGGACGCATGGCCGTAGAGGCACATGCGGATTTGGACGCATGGCCGTAGAGGCGCATGTGGGTGGCCACGTGGCAGTAGCCGTCGGAATAGAGTCATGATGATGCTGACGTTGCCGACGCTTCGTTCTCTGAAAAAGCTGTCAACTGTTCAGACTTTAGGAAGCGTGCTGCCAACTCTGGTGTCAGTCAGCATTTAATGTTTGTGATGTTCGATGGACAGCTGAGTGGGCACATTGGTTGGTGTTCCACTCGGCATGGAGAAGTGAGGGAGGGCGCATCCTCTGTGATGTGCCGGGTACTGTAGGGCACATCTGTGTGATGCGCCTGATGCTGGAGGGT
Source organism: Iris pallida (assembly GCA_029216955.1). Classification (NCBI taxonomy): domain Eukaryota; kingdom Viridiplantae; phylum Streptophyta; class Magnoliopsida; order Asparagales; family Iridaceae; genus Iris; species Iris pallida. The sequence goes on from JANAVB010040819.1 coordinate 1,315,462, forward strand.
GCGTTCGTGTGATGCGCTGTTTGGCTGACGCATCCGACATGTCTTTTAATGACGCGGCTGTCTCGCTCCTCGAGTGCTATAATAGCCGCTTGGCTGAATTCGAGGCGTCCGGTTCATCCATTTAATGCAAATTCATTGCACAGAATTCTAAGAGTCATCCACTTGGCGCGTGGGTTTGATTTGCCCGGCCTATAAATAGTAGCATGGAGAGAAGGTTTGCTCCTCATTCCCTCACGTAATTCCAACATGAACTTGGATATACGGGTGCATTCTGTTGACGAAGTGCTCCCGAGGGTGAAGATGAGACGTCGTGTTGTCTTCGATGCACTTGAAGGTGACTGTTACATCCAAAAGACAGATTCGAGGGCTTCTGAGGCAGGCGGAAGGTGCCTGTTGCATCCAAAGATAGGGATGCTCGGGCCTCATTTTCGTTATTCCGGAAGAGCCGTAGATCGGAATGGCGGTGCTAGGCCCTTTCTTCCTTCAAAGTGGGTGCCGCCCACTTTGATTGTGTTGAAAGCTCCTTGTGCCATGATTTTGATCACGGTCTCCCTTGGTCTTTGGAGGCTCTTTTGAAGCCTCCCCTGGCCACAGCATTTGCGGTGCTCTTCTCTTCCTTGGTTCCAGCCAGAGGGTTAAATGCTTTGCTTGGCGAAGCATTTATCAGGCGAGCCTGGCTGGAAGAGCAGCACATAACTGGGCTCTGCTCGGCCAGATGAGCCTGGTTGGAAGAGTTGCACATAACTGAGCTGCTGAAGGGATGCACATAACTGAGCTGCTGAAAAGATGGTAGGATGCGCCTGGCTGGAGGCGCATGACATCTGCTGCGCCTGGCTGACAGCGCATGGTGACTGCTGCGCCTATCAGAAGGCGCATGGTGGTTGCTGCGCCTATCGGAAGGCGCATGGTGGCTGTTGGCTGTAGATCTAGGATCCTTTCTTTGTAGAAATTCTCCTTTGTACAACCTTTTCTAGACATATAATAGACTTTTATATATATATAAATAAAAAGTCCTTCTTCGAATGTCTATGGCTTATTTGATTAGCTGTCTGAGTTCTGGCGCATATAATGCCTGGTGCATGGGCTTTCTGGTTGTGAAATTCCATGCTTCTACAAGACCCCCTTCAAAGTTTTCAAAACTTTTGAATAAGTTTTAGAATACTTTGAATAAGAAGCATGGAGGTCAGGGCGCATGATTTTTGGGCGCATGCTTGTTTGGGCGCATGCTCCTTTCAGTTGATGATGATGACGCCTTGGTAACCCAAAAGATTAATGATGATCTTTTGGTTGTATTTGTTGTTATCTCCTCACGGAACCCGAAGCGACGGCTGAGATTACACGTCATCGGCTCACGCGTGTGACCAAGCCCTATAAATAGGTAAGGGTTGGAGAGAGAGAGAGTTCATCTGCTCTGTGCCTTTGCTTTCTTTAGAGTTTTTCTTCAAAACCCTAACTTTTTCTTCTTGAGAGAATGGCTCCCAAGACTCCTCGCGGTGGTGCCGGCAAGGGGAAGGAGAAAGCGAAGGAGTTCGTTGGTGAGGATGCACCTATCACCCCTGCAACTCCGGCCGACGTTCGTCCTAAGGTGACGGGTGGGTTTTATCTCCTTCACATAAGCTTTTGGGCCAGACTGTGCCCTAACTCAGATTTGCTGACGCGTATGGACCTTTGTCCTGATGATACGCCGAGGTTCTACCCCGCCGACGTGCATAGGTTTACACCTTTATCATGCACCGAGGTTTAATGGCTGACGCGCATGGGTTTCGTACCCTGATGATGTGCCGAAGCCTTTGCTGACGCGCATGAGCTCACGCTCTGAATGCGCCGAAGCTCCAATGCTGACGCGCATGGGCTTACGCCCTGATGATGCGCCGAAGCAAGTTGACGCGCATGGGCTTACGCCCTGAAGATGCGCCGATGCTCTGATGTTAGCGCGCATGGGCTTACGCCCTGATGATGCGCCAAAGCTATTTGACATTTTTCTTTTTGCCTGACTTCCATCTTTGTTGTATCAGTGTCGATGACGATCCCTTTGTTGAATGAGGTCCTTCTGGACGCTTCTTTTTGTCAGATGGGAGTTGATTTTGACGAGGCGGTGATCAATCCTGCGAAGGATGCTATCTTACAGGACCAACCTCGTGAGAGAATGCTACAAATCCAGACCCAGTTGCCTCTTTTCCTCCAGAGTATGATGGAGAGTGGTAAACTGAAGTCTGCTGAATCCGAAAGTGTAACTTTCTTAAAACTTGCCTTTCTGTTTGGCGACCGACTAGTCTCTTCCGAAGCAAAGATACTGAGGATTAGAGAAGACTGGTTCTTTTCTGCCAAAGGCATAGTTTTGTACATACGGCAGGTTGACCGCCAGTTACCGCTGACGGCTTTTTATCGTCTAGCTTCGAAGAGAAGGATGGGTTGGAAACTTACTCCCTCTCAAGGAGGGGCCTTGGGAGGTACCCTCTCAATTGATGCCTCCTCGAACCAGCGAGATACCTTGACCGCTTCACGAGCCGGTTCTTCTTTCAGTTACTGAGCCTTGCGTCCTGGGAGCATCTACAGTGAGGTCCCAAACGACACGTTTCCCTTCAGTGCCCCGATCTTTGCAAATCGGATGCTGACATCAAAGGTGATGTATCCGACAGGTAGCTTCAGAGTCGAAGGCTGGTGTCACTACATCCCGAAGTGGGACGAGTTGACCACTTGGGTGCTTTCAAGGTTCGAGGTTGAGCTTAAAGAGATCGGGCTGACAGCCGCCATTCGGGCCACGCAAGCAGGCGTGGACTTCAATAAGCCTATGTTCCTTGCGCTCTTGGAGCTTTTCAATACCCAGACTGGTAGCTTCTTTACTCCGATGGGGGAGTTGGGATTGGCCCTTCATGAGATGTACGAAGTGTCCAAGCTTCCTTGGGGCTCGGAACCGTACGAGGAATATTTTCCATCAAATGAAGAGATCCAAGTTCTGGAGGATAAGGATCCGGAGATGATGGCTATTTTCAAAGAGGTGACAAGCCATCATTATCTGATGCACCGGAGGGACAAGGGCAAGACCCAGCCTCATGTGACTGCTTGGAGGGACTACGTCTTCAGGCAGGACTTGACGGATCCTTCGAGGATTCGGTTTGCGACTCCGCAGGGATTGAAGCCCGCGGAAGTGAGTTTTGAAATAAGCTGGCTGGACGAAAGGACCCCACACTCTAATAAGGGCGGCAAGGCTACGTACAGCTGTTTCTGGCACTGCAGGCACCGGATGTCATCCAAGGCAGTGTTGACGTCCTACTTGATGATATGGCTCCGGGATTGCGTATTTGTAGGTGGATCCGGTACTGTCGAGAGGGTACATCGGAATCTCATTTTGCCTACGGTGAAGTTGGCCTGTGGCCGACCGTTGGCTCTCCTTCCCGCGATGGTGTGCAACCTGTTGCGCGGTTTGAGGTCCTTTGCCGATGATGTGATCCACGAGAGAGGTAATAATGATAACTTTCCCCGGGCCGAGCTGTCCTTCCATTATCTTATGGGGTGGCTGATCTTGCATCATCCGAACGTGATGAGTCCCGATCCGGAGGAGGACCATGTCGAAGGAGATGCCTTTATTCGCCGCTTCTATAAGAGGAAGTGGTCTTACACTGGCGTCCCCGTTTGCAGGAGAGTCTTGTCCTACCTTCAGGGGTGGGAGATTGTCAAGGTTGGCCCGATCTTCAAAGATTCGAGGCCGACCAAGATTTAGTTGACTCTGGCGAAGACGCGGTCACTCTGCCAAAATGGAGTTTTCGTTGGTTGCAGAGTATCCGGCCTTCTCACCTGGTCTACCGCAACCAGAATAGGTGTTATCTGGAGCCTTATCTGCCAAGCCGATTTGCTCCACAGTTTGGCTATACCCAGTTAATGTTGCAGAATCCCAGTAGTAGTTTAGGCTTCATCGGGAGTTTGCTGGATGGAGCCCGGGGCTGGCAATATTATAACGCTGGATGCACTAGCGTTAAGTTCACCACGCCAGTTCGCAATCCTCGGCCGCCGATCCTATATCCGGCCGCCAAGCTGTATTGCACTATGACTGCTATGTCTCCTGGTTACGACAGGGAGACTAGTTTCATTATTGGAACCCAGCTGGAGGCGACAGCGAATATGTTGATGGCAGCCCGATCATATCGTCTACCAGAGTTGGCGGGGTATCGGGCTGTTGCTGCAGTACCAGTGGAAGACCCATCTGTCGGAAAAAGGCGTGCTGACACAGAAGCTGGTTCTTCTGTACCGAAAAGGTCGAGACGGGCGCCGACCCCGAAGGTTACGGAAGTGCCACCTATAATGCCAGCAGGATCAATCCCTGTTGAAGTAAGGAATATTTCATAATTCCAAAAAAAAATTTTGTCATTGTGGCGACTTATGCTCTTCTTCTCGTAGGGATTGAAGAAGAAGTCCCGTTTTCAAAATCGGGCACTAGTAAACCGAAGGAGGTGGCAGGCTCTTCTGATGAGCGCATTCCTCGGATGCTAATGTCTCCCGTGGAGGAAGGTCCCGAAGATGTTCCTGCGGAGGTTTTAATATCTCCCGATTTCGAGGTCGCAACAACTTCTGGGAGAGCACCGTCTGCCGTGGAGGCCTTGGATGCTGAGGGTCCTGCGGACTCGAGGTATCCTGATGATGAAGTGGATTGGAGTTCGTCGCCTTCTGATGACGTTCCTCCGGTCTTGCAAGAATCTGCTGCGGGGACAGCAGATATGGTTGAGATAGAGGAGAGGGTTGAATTCCCTCTCTATCATGATGAGGGGAGGTCGGCTGCATTATTGTCGAGTCCTACCCTGGCTTCAACCGTAGAAGTTGAGGCAGCTACCACTCAGGAGGTAGCGACAGATTCTGTCCCTGTTGAGGGACTCGATGATGAGACCCGTCTGCCAGTGAAGACCGCTGCGACGGGTCAAGAGACAAGTGATAATCTTCCTATTCTGCCAAGGGAGGTACCAACTGTTGATAGGACGTTGGGGGTAGAAGAGGTGGCCGTTGACATCGGTGGTTCCTCCGGACTTGAGAAGGGTAAGGGTGTAGAACCCTGTGTCGCTCCTTCTACTTGGGGGACCATCTCGACGCCTGTGCCGGTTGCTTCGGCTCCTCGGGCTAGAAGTCCAGCCCCTGTTGATGAAGAGCCCATTGATGCCGAGGTTCAAGCCTCGCTGATTGAGATTGGCGGATCTTCTTCTGGTCCGCGAACTATAGCAGCTCCTCCAACTCCCGCGATGACGCCGCAGGTCCTGGCGGATGCAGACGAGTATATGAAATTCCTCGTCGAGGGGGTATACAAAATGCTGCAGAAGGGTGTATCTGCTGTGATGGATGCCAATAGGAGTTTTACGACGGCAAAAGCTCTGGCAATACCTTGCATCGAGCTGATTCGTATTCACCAAGGCCACGACCATATGGCCGAAATTCTGGAGGCTTCAGTGATTGAGCTGGATGAGCGGCTCGCAGAACTTCAACGCATCCAGCAAAACGACCTCTCTGTCCTGATAGATGCGAAGAAGGGGAAGCTGATTGCCGAGATCGAGTCTTCATACCAGGCCACCGTGGGCGTTTGGGAGCACGAGGTGGCTGAGACTGAGGCTGCGGTAGAGCAGTTGTCTCGGTCCATGAAGACGACGGTAGAAACTCGAGCTGCATTGGAAGCTAATATCGCGGATATCGACACCCAGATGCGCCGCCTTGAAGACCAACGGGCCCGACTCCAGTTAGAGGTCGAGCGTGTCCGGGCTGAACATGCAGCATTTAAGAAGGATGAAGCGACTTTTACTCAGCGGACTCTTGCCTTGGCGCAGCAACGACAACAGATTGATGAAAAGCATGCAAGTGATACTTTCGCTGGGGCCGTTGAATTGATGCGCCAAGAAGCAAAGCGACGAGTCCTGGCGACGGTGGAGGCCCGTGCAGTCGACTTAAAGCTTCGAGTCAAGGAGCTCTCAGCCCATCCTGGGGAGATTCAGGGACCATAGCTTTTCCCTTTTTCTTTTGTGTTCTTTTGCAACCCTTACTGGGGGATGATGTAGCTTCTTGTACTCCTTTTTTTCAGAAGAATAAAGAAGTCTACAACCTTTTTTGTGATGTGTTCATCTTTTGTTGTCATGAACTTGATGATTTGTGTGGACCTATTATCTTTTGCGCACCTTGGTTTTCAGGTACAGATAATAAGTTTGAAGGAACCATTATGTTTGCTCAGAGGTAATGTGGACATGGCAATCATTGGGTTCGAAATGATAGAATCTCCCTACTCAGAGGTATTATGGACGTGGTAGGAATGATCTTGGGGGATACGCTGAACAACTCAGAGGTTATATGGACGTGGAAGTTCTGCGATCAATGTACAATAACGCAGGGGTTGTTTGTACAAGATGTTTACTCAGAGGTAATGTGGACGTGGTAAACATGAAGGATAGCGTAGGCTTACGAAGTGTAAGATTCTGCTTTGTAGGGTGTAGAGAGACAACTCAGAGGTAATATGGACGTGGTTATCTTTCTACTGGAAGATGCCACGGAACAGCTGGGTTCCGGAGGTTTATGAGTTTGTGGAAAGAGGTTGTTTGGGGAAGTACATGTCTGGAGGATGTCAAGAATAGTACTTCTTTAGGAACTTGCCGTTGATGGGCATCATGAACAAGTCCCCATTGGGTTTGGCGAGGCGGTAAGCACCGTTTGAGTATACCGTCTCTATGATGAAAGGTCCTTCCCACTTGGGCTCGAACTTTTCTGGTGTCTTGTGGGTCAACACCATTGGTCTTCTGACTGCTAAAACCAGGTCGCCAACTTGGAAAGTCCTCTTTTTGACCTTTTTGTTGAAAGCATGTGATATACGGGCTTGGTAGAGCTCGATGCGTTGTTGAGCTAAGAGACGCTTTTCGTCAAGTGCCTCCAGTTCCCGCAGACGACGACGTTGATTGTCCTCTTCTGTGAGTTCGTTTGTGATTGCTACACGGAGCGAAGGTATCTGTATCTCGAGAGGCAGTACTGCTTCGCTTCCGTAGACCAGGGAGAATGGGGTGTTGCATGTTGGGGTCCGTACCGTTGTGCGATAGGCCCAAAGGCATTCGCCAAGCTTTTCGTCCCAGTCGTGTTTGTTGGATGACACGACCTTTTTGAGCAGCCTAACGATAGTTTTGTTGAATGCCTCAGCCAATCCGTTTGCTGTCGGATTGTAGGCGGTTGAGGCCACGTTCTGAATGCGATTCTTGTCACAGAACCTGCTGAAAATGTGGCTGTTAAACTGAGGACCATTGTCATGGATGATCCGCCGGGGTACTCCGAAATGATAAATGACATGGTATTTGATAAAGCTGACCATCCTGGAGCTTTTTACTTCTGCTAGTGGAACTGCTTCCGCCCATTTGGAGAAGTAGTCGGTGATGGCCAGGATGAAACGGTGTCCTCTCGATGAAGGAGGGGTGATTGGCCCTACAATGTCCATGCCCCAGGCTTCGAAGGGCCAGGAGACGACTGTAGGATGTAGCGGCTCCGATGGTGTATGTATGAAGTCTGCATGAAGTTGGCACGCGTGGCACTTCTTGGCATATTCGACAGCATCGGCAACCATGGTTGGCCAGTAGTAGCCCATACGTCACAGTCGATCTTGCAACTTAGGACCGGGTTGATGAGCTCCACAAGTTCCGTCATGAGCTTCTTGAAGAGCTTCGGCTGCTTCTTCGTTGGACAGGCATCGAAGGAGGAGCCCATCGAAGGAGCGTCGGTACAGCATTTTGGTAGCCGTATCGTAGTAGAATCGAAGAGAGCGTCTCCTGACTGAGACGGCTTCCTTCGGGTCCTCTGGAAGGATTCCGTAGACAGCGAAGTCGATGAACGGGAACCTCCAGTCTCGGACATTAACACCAGTGTTTGTCGGCATGGCGTAAGCCACCCGCAAGCATAGGTTGTTTCTGGGACAAATCAGATCTCGTCCTATTACCGTGATATAGTGTTGAGTCCCAAAGGGCGCTGCTAATGAGGCTGCGAGGCCAGCCAGAGCATCGGCCTCCAAGTTTTGTAAACGGGGGACATGTTCAATGAAGAACTCGGTGAAGGTTGAAATGATGTTCAATGTGACTTCATGATCAGGGATTAAATCTTCATGGCGAACTTCGTATTGTTCCCGAACCTGGTTTACGACGAGTTTTGAGTCGCCGTAAGCTTCCAGATGGTCGACCCCCAGCTGTTGTGCGAGCTGGAGTCCCATGACGAGTGCGTTGTACTCGGCAACGTTGTTGGAGCACGGCTTCGAAAGAGAGTACGCACGTTGGATGACCAGCTGATCGGGGGAGACTAAGACTATCCCCACTCCTGCGATGATTTAGCCTTTGGGGCCTGTTCTCGAAGCACCGTCGAAGAACATCCGCCAAACGGAGCTTCCTTCGGTGACGTTGGATTCTTGGACCTCATCCGGGATATCTTCATAGAGTTTTGAGGATTCTGGGATGGGGTGTGCAGCTAAAAAGTCAGCCAGAGCTTGACCCTTAACAGCTTTTTGGGGCACAAACACCATGTTGTACGGTGTTAGCAAGATCGCCCATGTAGCCAGCCGGGAGTTCAATGATCCTGGCTTCGTCATGAGGACTCTGAGCAGATTGACTCGGGAAATGACATGAATTGTCTGACCCGAGACATAATGACGAGTCTTCTGGATGGCAAACACTAAAGCCAAGCACTCCTTTTCGACGGGGTTGTACCGGTGTTCGGCCCCGATGAGTGTTCGACTGAGGTAGTAGATTGCTTGCTCGTAGCCTGTATCGCTGTTTTGAGCGAGCAGAGCGCCAAGAGAATGATCTATGGCACGGACGTAGAGGAGAAATGGTTTGCCGGTGACTGGCGCTACCAGGACTGGTGGGCTTGTCAAGTAGGCTTTGATGTCGTCGAAAGCCCTCTGGCACTCCTCTGTCCAGACATAAGAGACTCCCTTCTTCATGAGCTGAGTGAAGGGTTGACATTTACCGGAAAGGTTTGCTATGAACCTCCGGATATATGCCAGACGTCCCTGTAGGCCTCGAAGTTCTCGAAGGTTCTTCGGAGGGTCCATGTTGAGGATGGCTTTGGTCTTCTCAGGATCAACATGAATGCCTTTCACTGTGATGACGAAGCCCAAGAATTTGCCGCTAGAAACCCCCAGAAAGGATTTAGCGGGGTTTATTTTGAGTTGATGCGCCCGCATGAGATCGAAGACCGTCTTCAGGTCCTGTAGGTGGTCTCTTTTGAGGCGGCTCTTGACTGCGATGTTGCCAACATAGCATTCGACTGTCTTGCGAAGATGTTGACGGAAGATGGTGCTCATAGCTCGCTAGTATGTCGCACCGGCATTCTTCAAGCCGAAGGGCATTACTGTGTAGCAGAAAACACCCTTTAAAGTCCTGAATGACGTGTGTTTTGCGTCATCGGGGAACATCTTGATTTGATTGTAGCCTGAATACCCGTCCATGAAGGACATGCGCTCAAAGCCACATGTATTATCGATCATCACATCAGTGATTGGAAGCGGGAATTCGTCCTTCGGGCAAGCAGAGTTGAGATCCCTGAAGTCGATACAGACTCGTATCTTCCCGTTCTTCTTGGTGACAGGAACGATGTTGGCTACCCAATCCGGGTGTTGTTCCTCACGGATGAAGCCGCTAGTCAAGAGTTTGTCAACCTCATGATCGATGGCATTCATGATGTCCGGACGGAAGCGTCGCTGCTGTTGTTTGATAGGTTTGGCATCAGGTAAGATGTTCAACCTATGCATTGCGATCTGTGGATCGAGTCCCGGCATGTCTTCATAGCTCCAGGCGAAGACGTCGATATACTCTTTAGCCAGTTGGATTAAAGATTCTCGATCTTCTCCTTCCAGGCTTTTACTGATGAAGATGGGCTTGGAAGAAGACCCCTCCCCGAGGTCGATCTGCTCGACTTCGTCTTCGGTGGGAGGTTCACGAAGCTCAAAACGAGATTCCCATTGTTCCCCTAGGCGTTGGGCCCAGGGTTCTTCTTCGAAGGGTTCTGGCGCTTGGTCTTCGCCTTCACCTTTTTGAGGTTGTGCTGACGTCATGTTAGCTGACAGCACTTTCCTGAAGACTGATCCGATACTGGTATCGGAATCCCAAGTCGATGCTTCGGACGAATGGGAATGTTCTATGTCTTCTGCATCTGAACTCTCTGGGGTTGATGGAGGCGTGACATAGCCTAACCCTCGTCCAGTCCGATTATAATAGTCCTGTGGCTTTCCATTGGGCATCAAAAGCCGGACAGGGAGATGCCGACCCTTGCCGTAGTTTAAGCCTTTGTTGCTTTTCAGGTCGTAGCCCATCTTTTGGATGATGTGCTTAGCCGCATCCGTGTACCGATAGACTTATACTCTGCCGGTATCAGGTTCGGGCTCGATTGACGGGAGGTCCCGACGACGCTCGACTTTGCCCGAGATGATGGTGCCTTGGTCTCGGCTCCGTAGAGGGACTATGAAGACTCCTTGAGACGGGACTATTTGATTATGGTAGACGGTCGTTATTTGTGTTTGCAACGACCGTAGAGCGTTGTCTAATGTATACATGGCATTCCAGTGTGGAAGACAAGAATAATTAAAAGATACTCTATTATTGATAAAGTACGAGATCTTATCCCGTAGGATTACATTGTCAAAGGAGGGTGCCTCTACGTCAGCCGAGATATAATCGCCAAGCTCCTCGTCTGTAAGAACCGGGGGCGGACTAGGAGAGTCCAACACAGCTTTGGGGTCTGAAAGGGTTATATGAGCCTTCTCTGACACCTTGGATGACTGCGGCGGCTTGCCCTTGAGACGTACCTTGAGAGGCGCCTCGGTTGTGCCTCCGGTGAGTGGTGCCTTCCCTTGTAATTTTGCCACCAGGGGAGCCGATGTTTGAGGTGGCTTTCCCTTGAGGCGTATCTTCAGGGGTGCTTCGTGAGCCGGCGCTTTCCCTGATAGCTTGATGTTCATTGGAGGCGCCTTCTGGGGTGGTTTCCCCTTCAGTCGGATTTTCAAGGGGGCGTCGGGAGTCGTCTCGGGCTCCATGTCCGGCTCTGTTGCCGTCTCTACCTCATCATCAGCGTCGTTGGCTTCCTCCTCGTCAATGGGCTTGTACAAGTCGGAATCGGTGAAGTAGGCTTCAATCCCTTTGAAAGGATTGATGTCTGCAAACTCCGTCCGGATGACGCCATTGGTGGATACATACTTCATGCACTGGTGGAGCGTGGAGGGCACCACCATGTACTCATGCAGCCATGGTCGACCGAGCAGGATGTTGTAGTTGACCTCGGCATCTACTACATAACAAGTCACCTCAGTTTTGAGGCTGCCAATGTGACACTTCAGTCGGATCTTGCCCAATGGCTCGCTCTTGCTAGCATTGAAGCCACTGATGGTTGTATTGGAGGGCACCAGCCGGTACATCGGGATCCCCAGCTTTGATAGCAGCGCCTTCAGAATGATGCTTAGGGAAGACCCAGGATCGATCTGAATCCGGCTCACCTTGACCGAGCCAATGTACCCTGTATAATACAGCGGTCGGTTATGTCGGTGATGTTTGAGCAGCATGTCTTATTGGGTAAAAGTTATGTTTGGGATAACTTCATCCGCACAATGACAGTGCGCACAAGTAGTTGGGAGGTCTTCAGGCTGCTTGACCTGACTGAGAAAGGATTCAGCGTCCTTCAGAGCTTCGCAGAGAGCTTCTCGGGAATCTTTAGAAAGACGCAGGAGCTCGAACAAAGACAGGCGCGCAGGTGTACTGGCTAATTGTGCCAGAATGTCGAAGTTGTGAGGCTTGGACAGCCCCAAAGCATTCTCCTTCCGTAGAGGTCTGTCAAAACGGGCCTCCACCTGCTTCTGCTTATTGGCTGCTGAGGGCTTAGATGGACCCTCTTCAGGGATGGTGCTAGGAGGCACCACCTCGGCGGCGGCTTCGCCGGATTGGGAGCTCTGTTGTGCACGTATTTGTACTGGAAGTGCCTCTTCTGTTGAAGAAGAGACTGTGCGGCAAGACTTGATCTTCCTGCCTTTTGATTTGGAGGTAGGGCGTACCTCCAATTGAGTCACCTCGGAGACGAGGTCGGGGTGAACCCAGAGGACCTCTCCTCGAGATGTGGTGAGCGGGGTGAGTCCACTCACATTGTCACGAGTAGGTGGTAAGTTTACCACCTCCATTGTCGCCTTAGGGATGGGGACGACGCCATCTTGTGTGGTAGTTGGCGGCAAGGTGCCGAACTGAAGCGAAACCAGATTGGCCGACACCGTCTTCTCTTCATAGTCGACAGAGATTACATCCGCATCGATCATGCGCTGGATGTAATTCTTGAGGACGTAGCAGTCCTTGGTCGGGTGTCCGACAAACCGATGGTAGTGACAGTACCTTGGGTTGTCCACTTTCCCAACTTCATCGGGCCGCTTTGGGTCCGGTAGCTTGATCTTGTCACCCTGCTTCAGTATCTCAAAAAGTTGCAGGGTGTCGTCATCATTGAATGAATAAACCTCCTTGGGTCTTGGTGCCAGTGGAGGCTTCTGGGTAGGCGCAGATGCACCTTTTGAGGCATTAACAGTCAATGCCTGTTTCCCCTTTGCTTCTCGTCCGGAGCTGTTAGCTGCAGAATTTTTTCCCTTATCGTCAAAGGCGGGGAAGCTGACACCCAGAAGACGTGCATTGGCCGCCTTCTTTTCTGCAGCTTCAGCTTCGATGATCAGGGAGCTCCAGTCAGGAGGGGGAGTAGAGTTGAGCCAGAGCTTTACTGCAGGCAGCATGTTCATGTAGCAAGCGGAGAGGAGCGCATGTTCTGGCATGCCTGGAGGTAGCCTGAAGCAAGCCTGTCGGAAGCGTTCGATGAACGCCCGAACCGTTTCCTTCTCCTTCTGACGTATCTCTATGAGAGACGCCATCGTCATGTCCTTCCCGCCGTCGTAGAAGCGGTCGAAGAAGAGGCGCGTCAGGTCGTCGAAGGACGATATGGAATTGTCGGGGAGGCTGCAGTACCAGTCATATGCTACTCCTTTCAGGGCCCCGACAAAGATACTGGTGAGGAGCGCGTCCTCCTTCGGAAGATGCCCCGTCTGTGACTGGAAGTACGTCAGGTACCGTCACGGAGAGTCCTTCCCGTCGTATGGGGTGAGTGTTTGTGGCTTATACTTTGGGGGATAAACCACCTTGTTCCACTCGAGGGGATAAGGCTGGGGAATGCCCATCTTCTGGCGTTCCTCTTGCCTGTTCTTGGACTCGAAGCGCTCCCGCAGGTCTTTGATCATTTTGACCATATCCTCCGTAGAGCTAGGAGTCGGGGAAGGAGGTACCATCTGGATTAGAGCGTTTGAGGGCTCTGAGGTCCGAGGTGCTTCTGTATCCGAGGGCGCCCGTTGGAGGGGCACACTTGACTCTCCATTAGCTCCTGGGTCAGGACCAGTTGAAGGTGTCCTGATCAAGGCCGATCGCATCTCAAACACTGCTTGAGTCAGTGCTTACATTGAGGCAGAGAGGGTTTTGAGTCCTCCCTCCAATGAGTCTATGCGCTGGACTATGTCCTGTGACGGCGCATCAGACTCGACATCATCTCCAGCCATGTATACTGTCCTGACACGGCCAGGAGTGGATGGATTGGTTGAGGCTTCGCTTTCGGCCTCACTCTCATGCGGGAGAGTCACTTTTCCTGGTGTTGGGCCACCCCCAGCCACATTCTGGAGTTCATCTTCAACAGGCACATCTGCAAGGGTCTGCTTGCCCTCAGCTCCGTCTTGAAGGACCTCTTCGTTTCCAGAACTACCCCCGGCAGTGTCCTAGAGGACATCCTTATTTTGAGGGGCTTCAGGGAGAGTAATCTTGCCTTGATGATGGAGATCCGCCGCAGCTGTACTTTGGACATCTTCGTCTTCGGAAGGAGGCTCAACAAGGGTCTGGCTACCCCCAGCTTCCTCCGAGGACTTCTTCCTCGACCGAGTGCCTTCAAACACTCCAGAGGTCGAGACAGCTGTCTTGGTTTTCCTCGGCTGGCTTTTGGATGAAGACGAGGAATTGGCAGTCGTCTTCCGGATTGATGAGGAGTTGGAGACCACATTGCATGAAGCGACCTTTGGCTCCTCTTCAGCTGACACCTTCACCCCAAGGCGACGTCGGAGAGGTGTCGATGATTGTAGTCGTTGGAAGACCGACTGTCTTGGTGGAACTGCCGTCTTGCAACAGCAGTTGATGGTGACCACCGCACAAGTATGCCCCATAAGAGGCACATCGTGCTTGTTGGTCGACTCTCCTGACCGGCGCTTGTGAGTGATCACGTTGCGCAGGTCGTTGGAGGAGAGTGGTGCCTTCACACCCCCTTCAGACGTATGGCAAGGCCAAACGCCGGGGTGGTCAGGTGAGTGCTGCGCCCCCTGATCTAATACCAAGCAGGCATCACGATCAGTAGTGGGGGAACCACAACATTTGAAGTGACTTGAACGGACCTCAAACGCACAACCAGAGGAGGCGCGGGAGTTCAAGACCACTGAGTTTGCCTCTCTCGACTTGGTTGTGCACGCAGTAGATGCGCCCAAGCGAGATGGGGACTTTGAAGATCGACTCGTTGCTGGTGCAGAAGCACTTGAGTCAACCTTATACAGCTTGCCATCGGCAGCGCGCGTGATGACGAGCGCGTGCCTCTGGCCTGCTGCTGGCATAGCACGTTTGTGGCGCATGGCCCGTGCCGCCTTGGATTTCTTCGTACCAGTCCGCTGGGGTGCATAGTACTCAGCATCCAAATTCTCCTCGCCATTACAGCGAGTGGGTCTGTCAAAGACAGAGGCTTTTTATGGCGCATCAGAGGTGATGCACGGGGCATTGGCTGCGCCCCTGCTCGGTCGACGTATCTTCCTCGCCTGAGAGGGAGATGGCTGGGGAACGTGGTCGGCCGCACGCTTCCCCAAGAGATGCGCTGTATCGGCGGGCGCACCTTGGTTGCTGAGAACGTCAGCAGGAAGGGAAGGCTGGATTGCTGCATCCCCTTCAGTGGTGGTGCCCGAGGCGTCGACCTTGCGTACTTAGGCCGTGCGGATCTTCTTCGGCTTTGGTAGCCGCTTCGAAGGGCTCGCACTTCTTTCAGAAATGAACTCCTCGTACGCCTGTTGATTGAGGCGCACGACCAGCGTCTTGTGGGAGGAGCCCACCTTCACGTCGTCGGCCTATGACACGACTTTCTCGGAAGAGGAGAAAGAAGTCCCCAGCAGAGTCGCCAGCTTGTTTGCCATTAAAATTGTTTGATTGAAAACTTTAATACAAACAGAACAGTGTTACAATGTAGGACTTAGATGTAGTCCTAGGAGTACACTTTTGTTTAAGCTGGGTCCTTAGTGCCAATGGAGCGAGTGGTAATGCGTTGACTCCGTTGACCGGCTGACGACGGTTATCGGTTCTCTGAAGGCGTGGATTGCTCTGGGTGCTGGAGCTTGTTGAGAGGAGGAAGACGTTGAGTGTCTGTATCTGCCTCTCTGATGACTCCTTATATGTTCGTTATGGATTCTGTGTGTTGTCCGTGGGTGAGAAGGAAATGATCTCTCTATTTATAGTTTTGCAGGCTGGCTGCTCATGCGCGTATGTAGGATGCGCCGGTGTGTGGGGACGCCACGTAGAAGTTGCTGATGGGGGCGTACGGATGGTGCGCCCTGATTGGAAGGTTAAACTCTTCATACTGCTGTTGTGAGCCGGCACGTAGCAGAGGAGAAGATCTTTCTGTTGCTGAAATCTTGGACGAGTTGAGTCAAAGGACACGTGTCATCGACCCATGGCTCGAAGATCTCGGATTTGGGGGGGGCAGTGATCCGGTGAGCTGCGCCTTGGATCTGGGCGCAGGAGGAGACTGCGGCTCGTAACCTTTAAGAGTTATAAACCATTTAGGGCGCATGGCTTTTGAGGCGCATGCAGGTGACCTTCCTTCTGTCTTTCGGGATCAGAGATCAGTCTGGGGCGCATGGCTTTTGAGGCGCATGCAAAGCTTCAACTGGAGACTCTTCTTCTGTCTTTAGGGATCAGTGAAGGGTCTGAGGCGCATGGCTTTTGAAGCGCATGCTGGTTTGGACGCATGGCCGTAGAGGCACATGCGAATTTGGACGCATGGCCGTAGAGGCGCATGCGGGTGGCCACGTGGCAGTAGCCGTCGGAATAGAGTCATGATGATGCTGACGTTGCCGACGCTTCGTTCTCTGAAAAAGCTGTCAACTGTTCAGACTTTAGGAAGCGTGCTGCCAACTCTGGTGTCAGTTCAGCATTTAATGTTTGTGATGTTCGATGGACAGCTGAGTGGGCACATTGGTTGGTGTTCCACTCGGCATGGAGAAGTGAGGGAGGGCGCATCCTCTGTGATGCGCCGGGTACTGTAGGGTGCGTCTGTGTGATGCGCCTGATGCTGGAGGGCGCGTCCGTGTGATGCGCTGTTTGGCTGGCGCATCCGACATGTCTTTTAATGACGCGGCTGTCTCGCTCCTCGAGTGCTATAAATAGCCGTTTGGCTGAATTCGAGGCGTCCGGTTCATCCATTTAATGCAAATTCATTGTACAGAATTCGGGGAGTCATCTACTTGGCGCGTGGGTTTGATTTGCCCGGCCTATAAATAGTGGCATGGAGAGAAGGTTTGCTCCTCATTCCCTCACGTAATTCCAACATGAACTTAGATATGCGGGTGCATTCTGTTGACGAAGTGCTCCCGAGGGTGAAGATGAGACGTCGTGTTGTCTTCGATGCACTTGAAGGTGACTGTTACATCCAAAAGACGGAGTCAAGGGCTTCTGAGGCAGGCGGAAGGTGCCTGTTGCATCCAAAGATAGGGATGCTCGGGCCTCGTTTTCGTTATTCCGGAAGAGCCGTAGATCGGAATGGCGGTGCTAGGCCCTTTCTTCCTTCAAAGTGGGTGCCGCCCACTTTGATTGTGTTGAAAGCTCCTTGTGCCATGATTTCGATCACGGTCTTCCTTGGTCTTTGGAGGCTCTTTCGAAGCCTCCCCTGGCCACAGTATTTGCGGTGCTCTTTTCTTCCTTGGTTCCAGCCAGAGGGTTAAATGCTTTGCTTGGCGAAGCATTTATCAGGCGAGCCTGGCTGGAAGAGCGGTACATAACTGGGCTCTGCTCGGCCAGGTGAGCCTGGTTGGAAGAGTTGCACATAACTGAGCTGCTGAAGGGATGCACATAACTGAGCTGCTGAAAAGATGGTAGGATGTGCCTGGCTGGAGGCGCATGACATCTGTTGTGCCTGGCTGACAGTGCATGGTGACTGCTGCGCCTATCAGAAGGCGCATGGTGGTTGCTGCGCCTATCGAAAGACGGATGGTGGCTGTTGGCTATAGATCTAGGATCCTTCCTTTGTAGAAATTCTCCTTTGTACAACCTTTTCTAGACATGTAATAGACTTTTATATATATATAAATAAAAAAGTCCTTCTTCGAATGTCTATGGCTTATTTGATTAGCTGTCTGAGTTCTGGCGCATATAATGCCTGGCGCATGGGCTTTCTGGTTGTGAAATTCTATACTTCTACAGCACTTATTCGCACTTGACGAGAAATTTATGAAACGTAAACTCGTACGCGACATACAAATACGAAGTACAAAAATCAATACCATATTTATTTAAAAAAATTATAGTAAAAATTTAGGAGTTTTACACGGTTTGTCTCTCATTATTTAGTTTGCCAACAAGTTAAAGCTGAAGATCAGAGACCAGCTGGACTTCTTCAACCTTTACCGATCCCAGAATAGAAATGGGAGCATATTACCATAGATTTTGTAACTGGGTTACCTAAATCCCCAGCTGGGAGAGATGTTATATGGGTTATAGTTGACCGACTCACCAAGGTAGCTCATTTTCTCCTTTTCAGGATTGGACAGTCGACGGATCAGCTAGCAGAGATGTACCTCAGGCAGATAGTCAGATTGTATAGAGTGCCAGTCAGTATCGTATCAGACAGAGATTCAAGATTTATATCGCACTTTTGGCGAAGTCTTCAAAAGAGTTTGGTAACTCGTCTCAAGTTTAGTTCATCTTATCATCCGCAGACAAATGGTCAGTCAGAGCGCACGATTCAAACTCTTGAAGATATGTTACGATCCTGTACACTTGACTTCGGTGCTTCGTAGGAAGATCACCTACACTTGGTAGCATTCTTCTATAATAACAGTTTCCAGGCCAGTATCCAGATGGCACCATTTGAGACACTGTATGGTAGAAAGTGCAGATCACCTTTAGTCTGGGATGATGTAGGCGAAAGGAAGATACTTGGTCCAAAAATGGTTACGCAGACTATCGAGGTGGTCAGACAAGTCAGAGATCATCTTCGAGTTGCACAAGATCGTCAGCACCATTGGGCCGATTCTCATCGGCGTCCTCTTGAGTTTTCTATCGATGACCACGTATTCCTCAGGATCTCGCCTACCCGTGGTGTCATTCGATTCGAGGTACGAAAAAAGCTTAGTCCTAGGTATATAGGGCCATTTGATATTCTTGAGCGAGTAGGTGATGTTTTCTATCGTCTCGCTCTTCCACCATCGTTACGTGAGGTACATGACGTATTCCATATATCCCAATTGCAATGGTATATCCTTGATCCGAGCCACATCCTTGATCATTCGGAATTGGTTGTTGGTATCAACCTTTCGTATATGGAAAGGCCCGTATCCATATTGGACCGAAGAGAGAAGGTACTCAAGAACAAGACTATTAGTTTAGTCTGTGTTGCTTGGGGTCAACACTCTTTGGGTGAGTCAATTTGGGAACGTGAGGATGATATCCGATCACGATATCTACACATATTTGACTCATAAGGTATAATGTCTTTCTTATGCCTTGTGCTTTTAATTCCTTGCTTGTATGAATGATTGCTTGATTAACTGCTAGTCGTAGATTGCCAGTATTAGTGTAACTTGTTCCGACACCTCTAGCCTCTTGATTAAATTTTGAGGATAAAATTCTTCTAAGGTGGGTAGAGTTGTCACTCCCGTTTTTTGTTATATGTATTTTATGTAAATGTGTACGGATTTCTAGCAATTGTCAGGTGGACCGGAGTTAGACTTATCTTGCTTAGCCTAGTCTTAGTTTAATCTTGAGTTGGTTTATTTTGATTTTGGTTTGGTTCAACATGACTTGGCTTGACTTGGTTTGGTTAATTTTGGTTTGAGATGAGAAGAGTTGATATATAAGTCAACTCTCCTCTCTCTCTCTCTCTTTATTACTTTCATTTATTCCTTCTTCTTTTCCATTACTCCTCTCCACCTAGACCCAAGAAATCCTAGGCAAGTACAACTTGCTTCATGATGGATTCTCAAGTTTCTTTGTTTCATTCTCTTCCTTACTTCATTCTAAGCCACTTAGAACTTGGCATTTTTGGTTTTAATTGATGGATTTTTGTAGATCTAAGTTTTAATCTTTTCTTATTTTTCTTGGTTTTGATTTATTAAAACTTGGTATTTTTGAAAACTAGTTGCTTTATGTTGTAGGAAATCTCGTTCTACCAAATTTTGACATTTGTAAAGTTAGATTCCGATTTGATTTGAGGGATTTGTGCCATTTGGAGTTCATGGGTTCCCATGAACATTTAGAGGCTGGTTGGAGAAGAAGAGCAGTGCATGCTGGCGCATGCGGGCGCTGGCACATGCTGGCATATCCTGGCCCTGGCACCTTTTGGCCCAAGCGCATGCTGGCCCCGGCGCATACTGTCCCCGGCGCCCCTTTTGACCCTTGCACCATTTCTTGCCATTGTAATTCTTGTTGCTTATATCCATGCTTATTCTCATGGTTCTTAGTGTAATGTTGTGATCCTAGCTTGTACCCTGTACTTGACTTGCCTTGTGATGACCCGACTTAATAACTTGTCGAGCCTGATAGAGCTTGAGCTTGATAAGATTTGACTGAACTTGAACTTGACTTGAACATTATAATATGAACCCGTCTTGATTACTCTTGATAGTGGCCCATCGAGGCGCACTCCAGACAAGTACTCTTGACATAAAAAGTAAACCTGACATGACATGTATAATCTTGATTGCTGTTGCGATGACTACTTCTGTCTTGCTAGTGTAACTCTTGCCTTGACTCCGTGGTTGATTGTACCTGTACAAGCTACATGTCTCGTTTTATATCATGTCTAGGACATGGATTCCTGATTACCACGGTCAGGAATTCATAATGAATCTGACTAGGTTAATGACTAGATTGATCAAGTAGTTTATATAGAGAGATTTTCCAGTTACAGGCGATCCCGTTATTCCGGCCACACTTGTGGACTTGTAACCTGCCGACGAGTATGGCACATTTCCAGTACACTATCATGTGTTGCACTTTTTGAATCATAAGCACTAAAGTAAACCAGTAATCTTGATAACTCTTGTAACCCTCGCCTGGATAACCTGGATAGTCTGCAAGGCTTGTGACCGCAGGAACATCTTATTGCATCTTGTTAGTAACTAAGCTTGTGATAACCCTAGTTAGATAACAATAGCAAGCTGTAAGACTTGATTGGCCGTGCTTGAATGAATTGTCTCATGATTAACATTGGAATTATATTCCACCTCTTGTTCCTCGTGTTTGCCATTGATTGTCGTAGAACAGAACAGTTTTATAGGAGGACTGAACTTTAACTCACAATTACAAACTCGCTTGTACAAAAAGAGAGCCTAAGAACAAAACCTAGGAAAAGCAGTCTAAGTATAATTGTTTAGTTTTGAGTCTGGGAGGTGACGGTAGAGGCTCGGAAAAATGCTATCAACTCTGCCTTACTCCTTGGACGATCGAACGCAACCTCGGCTCCGGTGAAGAAATGCTCTCTCTCTGCCTGGGTGTGTATATCTCTCTGTGTGTATCTCTATGTGTATGCAAGGGAATAGCACCTTGCTATTTATAGAAATTCATGAGTAATGGGGTGTACAGCCACATAGCTAATTTTGGACCACATCCTTGTAACTGTACCTCGAGAAGTGGGCAGCTGGAGATTGGTTAAGATTGATAATGATCTGCTTGTTGCACTAAATATAAACTGTCAAGACTTGGTCAATTTCTGCCACGTGTCTAAACTGCTACTCTGTGGCGAGCCGTATGAATGATGCATCCTGACTGAGCCGTATGAAGGACTGTCCCATAGCCGAGCCGCATGAAGAGTGTCTCATGACCGGGCTGCATGAAGGTTGTCTCATGACCGAGCCGCATGAGAGTTGTCTCGTGATCGAGCCGCATGAGAGTTGTCTCATGACCGAGCCGCATGAGAGTGGTCTCATGACTGAGCTGCATGGGAGTGGTCTCATGACCGAGCCGCATGAGAGTGGTCTCATGACTGAGCCGCATGAAGGTCGTATAGGCGATTCGCATAAAGAATTGTCTTTGGAACTTGTGAACTGTGCCAGATATCATGATGATTTTCTTGTCTTTTTAGGAGCATGTCGTGTCTTGTCTTTATGTCAGATCCATCGTTTCTGTCAGAGCTATCGCCTTTATGTCAGAGTAATTATGGCCAGCTGTTTAGGCTGATTTCAAACTGCATAAGGCCGCATGAAGATTTCTGAGCCGCATGAGGCTTTCTGAGCCGCATGAAACTCCCCAGGTTTTGAGCCGCATGAAGTTTCAGGTTGATTCTGGGCCGCATAGAAATTCCTATTCTTTTCCATGCTTCGACACCTCCTACTGCAAGCTAATATTTTATGTTAACTCAGTCCCTCATGTTTAACTATGCTCTTTTATCAGTTCTTCTTCTATTATATGCTGGTTTTAGTTCCTAAGTGGAGCCTTCCTTGTGGCACTTGCTCTTTCTGGGGTCTGACCCAGCTGATTTTGTATGGCCAGATTTTGGAGTAGCACCCGAGGATCTACCCGCCTTCCAGCCAGATGGTGAACACCAGACGTAATCCTGGCAACGAGTGGATTTCTTATTTTGCTCTTCCACTCTATTGTAAATTATTCTTTTGAGGCATTACCGAGCAAGTGTTAGCTCGTATTGAAACTTAATTTCTGTTTGCCTAAGGGTTGTAACATGATTGACAAATCCTAGGGTTGATCATGTATGACTTAACTCTTGCTAGTCTTCACATTTTGTATGACTAGCTTCATGATCATCTAAATATGTAATATTTGGGATGCCTTACTTTGTATGTCTGATGATCCAACATCTTGTAACATTTACTTGCTTGCTTGAGATTGAGACACTAGGTTTGTTCTTGACCATAAGAGACTGACGGCTTGTAGATAAACCCTCATCCATCTAGACAGCCGTAACCGTATTGCGAGGTGGGTTTCACTTCAATGTATGTAGTTGGCTGTGTCTGTCCCCCGCTCTCCAGTATTCTGGTTCTGGGGCGTGACAGAGTCATCCGTTCGTACACCATAACTTTTTTTGATTCAATTTATCTTTTTCCTTATCACTTGCATTTCGTACTTGCGTATTTTAAATCTCGTGCGCGTTGTTTCTAGTCTGTTCGAACCAACTCGTCGAAAACTTCAAGATTATAACTTACTCAATAATATTCGATCTAAGTCTTTTCATACATACGATGCTTGCTGATAGACTCATTGGCACCCAACATCCTCAATCGACCAACATCTCTAACGCTATTCCATACACCACTCAGGGATGAAGTTATTCAACAAATCCTAGAAACAAGTTATGAATCACAACCGATTATTTTGAATTTTTCTTCGAACCATTCCTCAAATTCCAAGCACGCTCATCTATATCTCATCGACGATAACATCGTCGTTCGATAGCACCTCTATCAGAACTACCCGATACTTTTATGAATCGAGTCTAACTCACTTGTATCCGACACAATTTGAATCTCGTATACAACTTTTCCAAAGTCGACGCGATTCTTGGTGTATATGCCAGCCCGACTTAGCCAACCGTTCTTACTTGAACTTTTGTTCAACCAAATCATCTTTCGTACAATTTTGCAAAATATTTAGACTTATTGTATGGACATCTCGTGGGACATTTGAGAGAGAGCTCCAACGATATCAATTTGCGGAAGCAACACAGAGTTAAAGAGTTCAATCGAAAGTCCAAGGACGTAAAGCCATGCTCTGATACCATTATGTCACGCCCCGGTCCCGTAGGACCGATCGTCCTTGCTAAGGCGTGATGCCGCGTGAGCCTAGATTGCGCTCACGCAAAGTAAGTTCCATAACGGCCGATTACAGGCTAAGCGACGAGGTCGTCGCACAGAAGTCCCAAGCAGAAACATTGAATAACAACAACAAAAATTTAAAGCAAAACACAAGTCATTCAAACTGCTCTTTATTGATATTGAAACAAAGATTACAATGTGACGCGAGGCCAAGATTACCATCACTCAAGCTCACTCTTCTCACATTATAAGTCACTCTGCTCTCTCTCATCTCTTAATACAATTTGAGTAGGCCAGCGGAAGCTTCGGATAATCGATGTCCATACATTATGTCCCGTATAAGTTCTGACTCCATGCGGCCGTGTGCCCCGAAATACCAAGGAACTCCATGCCTCGATGCATCAAAGCGAGCTCCGTGCCAACGAGCTTCTACCTGTGCATGCACATAAAAACTGTGTGGGTGTCAGTACTCAACTGTACTGGTGGAGTGAGCTCCTCGCCCACTCATACAAAACCAACAGGTTCATTTTACTTTGTGCAACATAATCCCTTTGTGATTGTCTTTCTATGCTTCCAGCACTGCAGCGAAGGGCAAAGGACTTGCCTCTTCGTCGGATACGGCGATCTCGACCCATCCCGACGTTCATCCTTCCATTAGTAGTAAGGGCGATGGGCAGAAACTGTATTAATCTAAACCCTAATTTTCATGGCTATGTCGCATATTTTATGCGCAGGCCTTTCCCTATCATGCTTCGGCATAGTTAATGCACTTTTCGTCTTCATTGAACTGCTCAAGTTCAGTGTGATGAATCCGCATAAGCTGTGCCGTATGGACCGCATGAACGCCTCATGACTGAGCCGCATGGGGTATGCTTTATGTCCGAGCCGCATGAAAGACGTCTCATGACTGAGCCGCATGAGGGATGCTTCATGGCCGAGCCGCATGAGAGTTGTCTCATGACCGAGCCGCATGAAAGATGCTTCATGGCCGAGCCGCATGAGAGTGGCTTCATGACCGAGCCGCGTGAGAGTTATCTCATGACCGAGCCGCATGAGAGTTGCTTTATGACCGAGCCGCATGAAAGATGATTCATGGTCGAGCCGCATGAGAGTTCTCATGACCGCATAAGCACCTTATGAACTGGGCCGCATGAAGACCCACCTAACAGAGCTACATAAGCTCAGAAGACATTAAGTGGTTTTTCTCTGGCTATCTCCTGACTTCTTTCTTTTGTCTTTTTCAGTGAAGTTGCCGGTCAATCCTTCGGGGGAACTTTTGGTAGGTCAAGCTCAGTCTGCTATGGGTGTGAGGTTCGACCATGTGGTCGATTATGTGTCAGCCCAAATCACTAAAGATCAACCTGAGGAGAGGCTGAGGGATATCAAAAACCAATCCTTCTTCTTTCTCTCGGGCATGATGAACTCGAGGAAATTAGGGGACACACATCAGAAGCCCTCGTTCCTCTTTGGGGATGCCCTAACTGTGAAGAACTCCAGTGTTCTAGATATATCTGAAAGTTGGAGTTTTTCTTCCAACGGGATGGCGATCCACATTCCTTAGATGGAGCATCATTTCCCGCTGTCTTTGTTCAATATGCTGCCGATGGACAGGAAAATGGCTGACTCCCTAACTCTGAGCCAGCAGGGGATGTTCGTGGGTGATATTCACTATAATAAAACATCAAGGTCGGTAGTTGCAAGCAAGCTACAGATCAGCCGCTCTGTGATGGGGTTGGCCCTGGGCAGTTTCATAAATGTGCAGGGTCCCAACTTTCGGTTCTCCCAAGCTGACACTTTTATGAACCAGCTTGCTCAGAAGGGGTCCTATCCCACTGGTCGATTGGCACTGCTGAACTGGATGAACCCCACTCTTTCATGGATCAACTTAACCTCGTGGATTTGCGGACATACAAGGATCTCCTGCTCGAGATTGGTCTTTATCATGCCATACGGGGCACTTGTTATGGTCTGCCCATAAATAAAAAGTTGTTCATGGCTCTTCTTGAGATGTACAACTGTCGTACGGGGACCTTTTTTACAGCTGGAGGGGAGATGGGACTCGCTCTCCACGAGATGCGTGAAGTCTCTAAGCTGCCATGGGGAGATGAAGTTTTTGAAACGTATACCCCTACGAACGAAGAATTCGAGGAATTTGAGCAACGGTTCCCGGGCTTTGTGGCTGTTTACCGGGAACTACTATATCACCATAGTACGTGCCAGCAGATATCAAAGAAGAAAAACGATAGCTCGGATGGGAACCTTCCTCATACCAAGACCTGGCTCAGCTATCTTTTTGAGCTAGGAGCCTCAGGCCGGGTTTTCCTCCGACGTCTTCGAACCCGGAAGGAGGTGCAGAACCAGGTGTCGACTGCCAAGAGGGTGAAAACCACGGGTGACAGATTTTGGAGCCAATCTGACTCCTTTAATTACTTTTATCAGGATACCCAGAAGATGTCTGATAAGGCTCTCCTGGCGGGATTTCTGATGGTATGGCTGCAGAACTGTGTAGTTTCGGGAGGGGCTGGTGCTATTGAGAGAATCAGCCGTAACCTGATCCTTCCTGCGGTGAAGCTAGTCTTTGGGGCCAGACTAGCTCTACTCCCTGCCATGGTATGCAGCATATATCGTGGCCTCCGTGCCTTCTCGTCCAAAGTAATTGCTCGCGATACGACGAAAGACTTTGAACGAATCGAGCTGCCCTACCATTATCTGATGGGGTGGCTGTTGAGGCATTACCAGTCCTTGATGAGGCCTGGCCCAGAGGATGACGTGACTGCTGATGATGCCTTCATCTATCAGTACCGCCGCATACCCTGGGAGTACACCAGCATGCCCGCCTGTCAGATGGCACTGGCGCGAGTGGACATATACTCCTTTTTCGTGTCTGTTCCTCATTTTACTGATGAAAAAGTAAGAGCCGTGCATCTTGATGGTGCTGTGTCTCCCAAATTCTTGCCCGAGAAGATGCTCCTCTGGTTGCAAAATATTTGTCCTGCACATCTGGTGTATCGCAACCGTAACTTCGTCTTTTTGGAGCCTTACTCACTTTTGGTTGAGGAGTTTGTGGAGGAATAATGTGAAGAAAATTATGGAGGAGTACCTGCTTATTTATAGGATGTGGGAATTCCCGATTGGATAAGAACTAGGAATATTAAAACCCAATTAGATAACTCACAACTTAATTTAAAATCAAATCCAAATCTAAATACAAATCCAATTTAAGTCAAATTAAATTTTTAGTTTAAAATCAATGGGATAAATCAAATTTTAAATATTTAACTATTTAAATTAATCCAAAATCAAATCAAGATTTAAATTGTCACAATAAATTAAAAATATGTTTTCCAAAAATACTAATAATATTAATTTAGAAAATTACATTATTATTTAAAAATAAACTAATAAAATATTATGAAATATATATGTGCAAGCACGAGTAATATTTATGCTTTTCTAGTATACAATAAGAATATTATTTATTATTAATAACTGTTATAAACGAAAAGGCTTTCATAAATAAAATCGTAGACTTGGAAATTTCGGTACGATAACTAAAAATAATTATTATACATATTATTTTGAAACTATAAAAAAATAGAAAAAATGTTTTTCTAAAAATATGTACGCTCGCACATAATCGCACTCGTCGAGCAAATTCGAAAAAAAATGAACTTTCGCGCACGACGTACAATACGACTATGCGACGTACAATACAAAATTTTAAATCAATACCAAATTTAATAAAAAAAATAGTAGAAATTTAGGATTTTACATCCTGCCCAACTTAAAAGAATTTCGTCCTCGAAATTAAGAATAAGTAGGGGGTGAGAAGACACAAGGGGTGTCGATGGGGAACAATCAATAACAAAATTATGCCGTAAGAAATCGCTAGAAAAATAATACGGTATGGTCATAATTGATAGGAAGGCTAGAGAAAGTTCTAGTATAATGCATTCGTCTTTCTAAAATAGGTGAAGGCGAAAGCAATAAGGAGTTCAAAAGGCGATATTATCGAGTACGAATACGTGGTTCAAGGACGACCGAAAAATTTCAAAAGGAGTTGCCAAGGCAGTCGCGGATGGGACTCTAAAGGACAAGTTTAGCTATGTCCCCATCCACGTAGAACGATTGATATAAGCGAACCAAAGTGCACTAGATTGATCAGACCATCATGCACCGGTTCTGAGTAAACAATACGTTAGTGGATGCATCCAATAACATATGTCATGAACAAGCTTGATAAAGAATTGAGCTTGCAAAAACTAGGCTACTTTAGCATCATTGGTTAGATAGTAAAAATATAGGCACGATGGTAGATGAAACAAATATGAGTAGTCTAAGAGTCATAAAAATCTAAGTCTTGTTTATTTCTATACTACCATTCTACGATTTTATTGACCAAGGCTTGCTTGACCAAATGGGTTAAATTCCTCTAGTCTCTATGGTCTAGATAATACTATTTGTATTCCCTTAATGGTCAAGAGTGTGTCGGGTCGTGGGGTGTTCTACCCAACTTAAAAGAATTAATCTAAGGGTGTTTGGGACATCTAACTAGTAGGGTTAATCTCTTGCAAGCACGAAGGGAAGATAAGAATAATGATAGGAGGAATCAAGCAAGATGCAATCAATGAGTCGGTCGAATATGGAATCAAGGCAAGAGGTCAAGTATGTGGATGAGATCCTAGACTTCTAATCCTATACGCGGGCTTGCTTGGTACGGTAAAGTAACCAAACAATTTATCTTGACCTGCATGGGCCACCACAAAAACATGTAACGCCCCAGTCCCAAAATACGTAGGACTAGGAACGTAGACATGCCAGCTATATTCGTACGAAGTACACTCCAATATATGGAAAACCTCGTATGAATACATAAGCTGTAAAATGCAGTAGAACCATAACTAATCTCATCCACACAAAATAAATAAATAAAAGATATCATATAATGATAATGAGTTGTCTTGATACAATATGTTGGACGGAGACAAATCCACTACCAACAAAATAAGGAAAAATACATGGAAAATGAAATGAGTGGCGAGCGAAGCAAAGTCGATCAAAGTACAATCATCCTCGAATAAATAGCGATGATCACGGCTAGAGCTAGAACACCTGCGAAAGACAATAGCACACACCTGGCGAGATAACCAGGTCCTCAGAGGGACGTAACAAGACACATAATATCATGCCATATAAACTGAATAAATATTACTCAAATAAATAAGTCAATTGAATTATAACATGGTCCAATACACACCTATTGAACGAGCGTACCGTCCCCCCAACCAAACAAGGACAGAAGATGGTAAACTAATTCACGGTGACGTATCTTTCTATGCTATGAATCCAATATGGTATCCGGACCCCAACAAGGTTCAATACCTTCTCATCGAAGTAGTAATTCACACCTACAACCAAACAAGGACAAGATGTGATGAACTAATCTGCGACAAGTTATTATTCTAAGCCACAGTCAGATACAAGTACTCAAACCAAAAGTACTCGTACCCAACAGATAAAGGTAGCCTTCCGTTCTAAGTGAAATGTAGTTAAGAACAATCCTTCCTGCGCATGGGCCCTGGCTGAATAGGATCGGCATGGTCCCCCTTGGGCACCAGAGGCCCCATCAGTAAGAGCATGACATTCCGCAGAATCGTCAGTGACCTTCAGTAATCATGGGTAATCTGACCCGCATCTCCGGCGGAGCTCACGGGTTACAAAAGGGAAAGTGCATCGAAGCCCATACGCTAAGGAATCGTCCTCCCCGCCCAATGCCTACTATGTTGTATCCACAACAGTGAACCTCTATAACCGCTAAGTCAAACTAGCATACAACCTCTATTAGCGGTTATTCCTATCGTACGGCTTATACGCACCGGTGGCCAGCCAATCACGCATGTCCGTGTTCTACATGCGACACACAACTTCGTGTTACAACGTGTCAAGGCCAATGAATGCAACACACAAGGTGATCCCTTAAATCTAGGTTTAATGTATAAGAAAAATAATACATAGCAGGAAATATAAATGAACAGTAAGTTCTAACAGGTTATGCCATGTATCACAGTTTATTTTGCATAAAGAAAATAATAAACAATGCATGAAATATGAGCTAAAATAAGTAAACAGTAAATGGCAAGGTGTCTTGCCTGGTAGGGCACCTGGTGTACTACAATACTCAATGTGGCACAAACTGCGACTTCAGTGCAACAACTATGCAAGGTGTCCTCGGGTAGTGGTACGGACAGTTCCATTGGGTCCAGAAGGGTCAATTTGGTTAGGATCGTTAGGAGGAAGGACATATTGGCGAGGGAATATGAGAATGGGTTTAGTCATGGACGGGATGATAATCGAGGGAATTTGGATAAACATTATATATACTATTTTAGAAACAATTTATAATAGTTTGAAGTATAATTTACTAGTAGAATTAATATTCGATAAATACTTAAAAAATACGAAAAAACTGATTTGGGCTAAAATTCTAAGTTTTGTAAAGATAAAATTTTGATAGAAACCTATATCTCATTAGTGAGAATATTTAGATAAAGTGTAAGGAAAAATATTTTTAGTCAACTAACATTTTAATTAACTAAAATACTATGGTAATAATTAGATCAAATATCACAAAACTAATAATATTATTTGTCTTTGGAATCTAGTTTGAAATTACATATAGGGTCAAGTCCCTAATAACTTTATTTTGTTACTAAATAGTTTTAAAAACAGTATGTCAATATTAGTAACAAAGGTACTAGTAATAATAATAGAATTTATAAAATAAAATATAAAATGGAACAACAGCACTGTGCTCTCTCCATAATAATAGTTATAAAAGACTCTAATAATAATAATAATAATAATAATAATAATAATAATAATAATGATAATATTAATATATACTAAAAGAAGAAGACAAATAATAATAATAATAATAATAATAAACATAACTAAACAAAAACCAAAAATAATCAAAACAAGCAAAACTAAACTAACAAAGAAGATGCTTGTTAGCAGTCTCTTTGTTCCTCTGTTCTCGAGGAAGCAAGTAGTCAAAGTAGGCAATAAATTATGAATCCAAAACAAAAAAACAAAAAGTAAGAAGCAAGAGAGAGAAAACAAAAAAAACCATTCGGAAAGAGAGGGAGAGTAAGCGCGAGAGAGAGAGCGAGCGAGAGAGGGCGGAAGGAGAGAGAAAGGGTGGCGCTCGGGATCGGAGAAGAGAGGGACGGGGGGAGGTAGAGCGGCGCTCAGGCGGAGACCGCGGCAGAAGGAAAGGCACGGCGGCTACGGCGCGGCGTGCGGAGGTCGGAAGTGAAAGGCGGAGGATCTCGGGAGATGATCGGAGCTGGAGAAATAGGCGAAGGAGAGAGTGGGGGTTTCTCGGTGGCGCAGGCGGCGTGCTCGCCGATGCGGGCGGCAGGGACGCTGGCGCTCGGGTGGTGGAGTCGGCAAGGGAAGCGGGAAGGAGGTCGGAGTGAAGTCGCCGGCGGGGAAAGGGTTTCGACGGGCGCTGCGCCGGTGGAGCCAGCGCTGAGCGGCGAAAGGAAGACGAGCGGTAGAGGTGGCGGAGGCTGACGTGGTGGATGAAGGGAGCGGTGGAGGTGCACGTGCGGCGGCCCGGACAAGGGCGGAGGAGGACCGGAGAAAGGGGGCCAGGCGGGGGTTTTCGGGCTGTGCGGCGCTCCGGCGAACCAAGCTGGATGGAGGCGCGTCGGCAAGGACGGGCCGCAGGAATGCGGCTGGAGGCGGCTAAGGCGGTCATCGGCGGTGGTCAATGGTCGAAGGCTCTCGGCTGGGCTCGGCGGCAAGGGGCAGTGGAGTGGGCTCGACTGGGCGGAGGTAGGCGATGGTTTGTTTCTCCTATTGTTAATTTTTAGGGTTTTGGTGGCGACGGTCGGCCGACGATGGCCGTGGAGACGGTGGTTGTGTTGGTGATGGTGCGGTGATGGCTGGTGGCTAGGTCGGGGTGACTGTGATTGGGTCGGGTGGTGGTGCTGTCGACGGTCAGGGGTCGGGTACGGCGAGGAAGCTCGCTGGGGGTTGGTCGAAGTTTGGGGGACTTGGTGGAGGCGGCCAAGGCCGGGGAGGCGGCTCGACTACGGCTAGGATTAGGGTTAGGATTGCTAGGAATTGGGTTTTAGGTTGTATCGAGTCGGGGTTGTGTCCTGCAAGACACGGATTTGAATGTCCGGGTGTGTCGGACGGAAAGAGTCATATGTATATGTAAAGGAAGATAAGTAGTGGATAGGACACGGACACGGTCATGGACACGATGCACTCACTTTTGGTTGAAGAGTTTGTGGAGGAATAATGTGGAGAAAATAATGGAGGAGTACCTGCCTATTTATAGGATGTGGGAATTCCCGATTGGATAAGAACTAGGAATATTAAAACCCAATTAGATAACTCACAACTTAATTTAAAATTAAATCCAAATCTAAATACAAATCCAATTTAAGTCAAATTAAATTTTTAGTTTAAAATCAATGGGATAAATCAAATTTCAAATATTTAACTATTTAAATAAATCCAAAATCAAATCAAGATTTAAATTGTCATAATAAATTAAAAATATGTTTTCCAAAAATACTAATTATTTTAATTTCAAAAATTATATTATTATTTAAAAATAAACTAATAAAATATTATGAAATATATATATGCAAGCACGAGTAATATTTATGCTTTTTTAGTATACAATAAGAATATTATTTATTATTAATAATTGTTATAAATGAAAAGGCTTTCATAAATAAAATCGTAGACTTGGAAATTTCGGTACGATAACTAAAAATAATTATTATACATATTATTTTGAAACTATAAAAAAAATAGAAAAAATGTTTTTCTAAAAATATGTACGCTCGCACATAATCGCACTCGTCGAGCAAATTCAAAAAAAAAAGAACTTTCGCGTACGACGTACAATACGACTATGCGACGTACAATACAAAATTTAAATCAGTACCAAATTTAATAAAAAATAGTAGAAATTTAGGGGTTTTACACCGTCTCAGAGAGCTGTGCGTCGCCGAACCATAATCGGCTTGTCTTTCTTTCATTATTATGTTCCTCTATTTTTTTAACTGGGACGTGGTCCCAGAAAATATAGTACTTTTGATTTTAAATGAATGACTATGTTTACATCATCCTTTATCTGTTGTGTTTGTACCGTATCTTTGGTATTATGGTATTTGCCCCACTGGGGGACTTTCTGTGGACCTACTACCCATGGCATACCTTGGTTTTAGGTATGGATAATAAGTTCGATGGACATACCTAGAACAACCCCGTGGTAAGGTGGACATAGAAGTTTCTGGTATTGGGCATGTGATGGTGAGAAAAGAGGCGCATGTATTAGAGGACCTAGAACAGCATTTGCAGTCAGCTGCAGAAATTTGTGGTCAACTGCAGACATTTATGGTCAACTGTGGGCATTTGTGGGCCTATTACCCTTGGCGTACCCTGGGTTTGGGTACGGATAATAATTCGAGAGAAAACCAACATACTTTCTGAGAGGTAATGAGGACGTGGTAAATATGAGGGTTTTACAACGGAGTCTTCCTACTCAGAGGTAATGAGGACGTGGCAGGAGTGGACTCAACGAAGAATACATAGAACAACTCAGAGGTAATATGGACGTGGAAGTTCTACGTAAGGGGTAATTTGTTTGTGATGGAAGAGAAACAACTCAGAGGTAATATGGACGTGGCTATTTCGGGAACTTTATAGACCTGTTACCCTTTTTTATGCACTGAAAGCGAGGGTAATAGATTTGTAGGAAGGAAGCTCAGAGGTATGATCATACATGACTTACTACCCAGAAGATGCAATATGGATTCATTTGGAGTGACCAGAGTGTAAGTTCAGCGGTACCTAAGGGTACATAACTCAACAACCCGATTGATTCAGAGGGTGTCGTTTAGACATAATATTTCCTCGGGAACTTGCCGTTGATGGGCATCATGAGCAAGTCTCCGTTTTGCTTTGCGAGACGGTATGCACCATTGGAGAATACAGTCTCAATGATAAATGGGACTTCCCATTTGGGTTGGAATATGCCGGCGGTTTTGTGAGTCATAACCATCGAGCTCCGAACTGCCAAGACGAGATTACCTACTTGGAATGTTCTTAGCTTGATCTTTTTGTTGAAGGCTCCAGAGATACGGGCTTGATAAAGCTCGATTCGTTGTTGAGCTAGCAGACGCTTCTCATCTAATGCCTCCAATTCTTGTAGCCGATGACAGTAATTATCATCCGTCGTTAATCGGTAAGTGAGGGCGATGCAGAGCGAAGGAATTTGAGTTTCCAAGGGGAGAACTGCCTCACTTTCATATACCAGAGAGAATGGTGTGTTCCCAGTGGCTGTTCGAACTGTAGTATGGTACGCCCATAAGCATTTGCCAAGCTTTTCATTCCAGTCGTGTTTGTTTGAGGACACGAACTTCTTGAGAAGCTTGATTATAGTTTTGTTGAATGCTTCAGCCAAACCATTAGCCGTCGGGTTGTACGGTGTTGAAGCAACATTCGAAATTTGGTGTTTGTCGCAAAACCGATAGAAGGCATGGCTCGCGAACTGCGGACCATTGTCGTGGATGATCCTTCGAGGCAGTCCAAAGCGATAGATAACGTGATGCTTGACGAAGTTGATCATGTTTGATGTCTTCACTTCTGCAAGCGGAACAGCTTCCGCCCATTTAGAGAAGTAGTCAATAATTTCCAGTATAAAACGGTGTCCTCTGGATGAAGGCAGGGTGATTGGACCGATGATATCCATTCCCCATGCCTCAAATAGCCAGGATGCCACCGTCGGATGTAGGAATTCGGATGGTTGGTGTATGAAATCTGCGTGGACCTGACAAGCTTTACATTTTCTTCATAGTCTATCGCATTTCTACCATAGTAGGCCAGTAATAGCCCATCCGACGAAGGTGGTCTTGTAATTTCGGGCCAGGTTGATAGGCCCCACAAATGCCATCGTGAGCTTCGCGCACGGCTTCTTTGGCTTCTGTATTTGACAAACACCGGAGCAGTAATCCATCATAGGATCGCCGATACAGCATTTTTATCTCTGTATCGTAGAAGAATCTGAGAGAACGTCTTCTAATAGAAGTGGCTTCTTTCGGGCTTTCCGACAACATACCATAGACTACGAAGTCAATAAATGGAAGTCTCCAGTCCTATGTCTCGTCGACCGTCAGGGCAGAGTAACTCACAACAAATTGCACGTTGTTCGTAGGATAAATCAATTCATGGCCTATTACGTCGACCAGATGATGAGTATGATTTGGAACTGCCAAAGAAGGGGCAAATCCTGCTAGGCCATCAGCTTCAATATTCCGGAGTCTTAGAACATGTTCTATGAAGAACCCTTTCAAGGACGTAATGATGGCGATTGCTACTTGATGATAGGGGATCATGTCTTCATGGCGAACTTCATATGAATCCCGGATCTGATTAACGATTAACTGTAAATCGCCATATGCTTCCAGGTGCTCTACCCCCAGTTCCTTTGCAAGTCGGAGGCCGATAACCAAGGCGTTGTACTCGGCCACGTTGTTTGAACAAGGTTCCGTGAGTGAGTATGCCCGATTGGTCACCAATCCAGAGGGAGAAATCAGTACTACTCCGACCCCAACGACGATATTGCCCTTGGGCCCGGTTCTCGACGCACCGTCAAAGAACATTCGCCAGATGGTATCATAGGAAGCCATATTTGAATTTGCGACCTCGTCCGGGATCTCTTCATATATTCTGGTTGACTTCGAACCTGCATGGGCCGCTAAAAAGTCTGCCAGAGCTTGACCTTTAACAGCCTTTTGCGGGACGAAGATCATGTCGTAGGAAGACAATAATATCGCCCAGGTAGCAAGGCGAGAGCTGAGTGCACCATGAGGACCCTGAGGGGATTAACTTTTGATATAACGTGGATGGTCTGTCCTGTAACATAATGTCGCATCTTCTGAATAGCGAACACCAAGACGAGACATTCCTTTTCTACGGCGGTATATCTATGCTCAGGCTCTATCATCATTCGGCTGAGATAATAGATAGCTTGTTCATGTCCCGCATCGTTGTTTTGTGCTAGTAGAGCACCAAGGAAATGCTCTATCGCTCGCACATAGAGCAAAAATAGCTTTCCAGCAACCGGGGCCACCAGGACTGGAGGATTCGACAGATATTCTTTAATGTTGTCAAAGGCACGTTGGCACTCCTCGTCCCATACGAAGGAGACATCTTTCTTCATGAGGTGAGTGAATGGTTGACATCGCCCGGAGAGATTAGAGATAAACCTTCTGATGTAAGATAGCCTCCCTTGAAGGCTTCTGAGTTCTCGGAGATTTTTTGGGGGACCCATCTCCATGATTGCCTTCATCTTCTCAGGGTCTATATGGATTCCCTGGGCGGTAATGATAAAACCCAAGAATTTTCTGCTGGATACACCCAAGAAGGATTTAGTGGGATTCATCTTCAGGTTGTGTGCTCGCATCAGGTCGAATACTATCCTCAGATCGTGCAGATAATCTCCCTTAGAGCGACTTTTGACGGCAATGTCATCAACTTAATATTCTACTGTCTTACGCAGGTGATCTCTGAAGATGACACTCATAGTTCGTTGATATGTGGCACCGGCATTCTTTAAACCAAAGGGCATGACTGTGTAGCAGTACATACCAATTGGCGTTCGGAATGATGTATGCTTTTCGTCCTTAGAAAACATCTTGATTTGGTTGTATCCTGAGAAGCCATCCATGAACAACATGCACTCAAAGCCACATGTGTTGTCAATCATTATGTCCGTAATAGGAAGAGGGAACTCGCCTTTAGGACATACTTCGTTCATATTTTGAAAGTCGATACAAATTCGGATCTTCCCATTCTTCGTGAGGGCTGGTACTATGTTGGAGACCCAGTATGGATGTTGTTCCTCACGGATGAAGCCGCTGGCTATTAGTTTGTTGACTTCAGCTTAGATAGAATTCATGATGTCTGGACGGAACCGTCGTTGCTGTTGCTTGACCGGCTTCGCGTCCGGATGAATGTTGAGCTTATGGAGTGCAATCTCGAAATTTAGCCCTGGCATGTCTTCATAGCTCAAGGTAAACATGTCAATATACTCTCTGACGAGTTGCAATAGCGACTCCCGCTCTTCATCTGTCAGACTTTTGCTAATGAAGATTGGCTTTGGAGAGGATTCATCGCCGAGGTCAACTTGCATAACCTCATCTTCGGTAGAGGGATCTCTTCGTTCGAAATGCTTCTCCCATTGCGCATCTAGCTGTTGGACCCAAGGCTCTAACTCGAGAAGTTCGGGTACGTCTTTGTCTTCTTCGTAAGCGTCAGCAAATGCCATGTTGATAGACCAAGCTTGCTTGAATACGTCCCCGATGCTGACATCCGAATCGAAAATGGGTGATCCAGTCGAATGTGAATGCCATTCGCATTCCTCATCCGAGCTTTCTGGAGTTGTTACAGGTGTAACATAGCCTAGACCACGCCTGGTCTACTGTAATAATCCCGTGGTTTTCCAGCCGGGACTGGCAATTATAAAGGTAATCGCCGGCCGGTGCCGTAGTTCAAGCCTGGTGTAGTCTCCATATCATACCCCTGTTTTTGCATGAGGTACTTGGATCGGGAGCTATACAGATAAAGAGGCAGTCTTCCGGAGTCAGGTTCGAGATCGACTTCCTCTGGCCTGAAGGACTGTTGACCATTCTTTCGGCCGAAGATGATTGGATGATCTTCTCCCTCGACTATGAAGCAAGCACCTTCCACGGGAGTAAGTTGGCTCGTGGTATAGACATTCGTTACTTGTGTGTGTAAGTTGATGTCCATACTGTGTTCCATAGCATACATTATACGAAGCTTGTTAAGCTCGAGGTAGTTCAAAGATAGCCCTTTATTGATAAAATAAGGTATCTTTTCTGGTGGTATTACATCATCAGCAGAAGGAACATCAGTGTGTGCAACCACATATTTGGCTAGCTCTAACTCCTCTTCAGCCACCCCCTGTATAAATAAAGATTGGGAGGATGACCTGGACAGCTTGATCGTCAAGGGTCCCACTGGTGGTGTTGAACGTGGGGTCGTTGGTGCACTAGCGGTCCCTGGCTTAGCGCTTGGTGCTGGACGTGGAGTGGTTGGCTCACTAGCGGTCCCTGGCTTAGCGCTTGGCTGTCAATTTGTCCTGGGGAGACGAATGACCATCGACTTAACAGAGGGATTGATCTCCTCTGATTGTTGTTGGCCGGCTCTTGGCAGCCTGATTGTTATTGGCTTCACAGTGGGTCTCGGCCCCTGGCTAGGCCTTTGGAGTCGGATAACCATCTGCTCCTTTTGTGCAGTGAGCACCGGTAAACTAGTTGCTTCTTTATGCAGAGTGGCTACAAGAGGTGTAGTTCTGCCTGGTTTGCGGGGCTGGAGATGGATCTTCAGAGGTTCTTCTGATCCCATTGTAGCCTCCGTCTGCTCTTGAGCATCCTCTTTGATCAAATGCCTTTTCGATTTCTCGTACAAGCAGGAATCAGAATAGTAGGATTCAACCCCTTTAAAGGGATCGATGTCGACGAATTCCATCTTTACGAAGTCGTGCTTATCGACATATCTGAAGCACTAGTGCAATGTGGAGGGCACGATCATATAATCGTGTATCCACGGACGTCCTAAGAGAATGTTGTAGGATGTATCTGCGTCTATGACATAGTAAGTCACTTTCGACTGAAGGTCGCCAATTTGGCATTTTAGGCGAATCTTTCCAATAGGATAGCTTTTCCCGAAATTGAAACCGCTGATAGCGGTGCTGGTAGGTGTCAGCCGATGCATAAGGATGCGCAGGAGGTGAAGCAAGCTCTTCGGAATGATGCTTATTGAAGAACTGGGATCAATGTGCATCTGATCTACCTTGATGTCGCCGACGTATCCAGTGTAATACAGAGGGCGATCGTGCAGGTTGGTCTTGTAGAGCATATCATACGAAATAAACACAATGTTGGGCATTGCACCTGTACAAGCGCTGTCCTAGAAATCCGCTGGCGAGCTCTCCCCCGTAAGCTTGACCTGAGCCAAATAAGCGTTGGCATTCTGGAGTGCTTCGCTCAGTACGATGCGAACATCCTTGGAGAGTCTCAAGAGCTCATATAATGACAATTTAGCTGGTGTGTTGGCTAATTGTGCCAGAATGTCAAAATTATAAGGCCTTTTCAGCCCCTGAGGCGCGTCTTTACGGAGCGGCTTGTCGAAGCGGGTCTCCTTCGGCTTAAGCTTGTCGACCGACGGAGGCTGAGAGGGTCCTGGGACATCAGCAGTGGCCGACTGACGTTCTTCAGTCGAGTTACCCAGTATGGGTTGAGATTGTGCACCGAACCGGGTAACGACAGCTGTCGCTTCTTCGACACCGGCTGAGATTGTGTGGCAGGACTTAGTCTTCCCTGTTTGCCATTAAAATCTTTTGATTGCAAATTTTAATTACAAACAGAACAGTGTTACAATGTAGGACTTAGACGTAGTCCTAGTAGTACACTTTTGTTTATCTGGGTCCCTTGTGCCGATGGTGCGAGTGGTAATGCGTTGAATCCGTTGACGATCTGACGACGGTTCTCGATTTTCTGAAGGTCTGAGTTGCTCTGGGTGCTGGAGCTTGCGAAGAGGAAGAAGACGTTGAGTGTCTGTATCTGCCTCTCTGTGTGTGCTCATAGGTCTATCTCTGTATATGTATGTCCGTGGATGGAAAAGAAGGAAATGATCCCTCTATTTATAGTCTGCAGGCTGGCTGCTCATGCGCGCATATGTAGGATGCACCTGTTTTTGGGGATGCCACATGGTGATTGCTGATGGAGGCACATAGACGATGCGCTCTGATTGAGGAGTTGAACCCTTCATGTTGCATTTGTGGGCTGCGACCGAGCTCACATGTAGCAATGGAGAGAATCTTTTAGTTGCTGAGATCTTGGGTGATTAGCACCCCTTCATAGGCTGAATCAAGTCAAAGGACACGTGTTGTAGGTCCATGGCTCGAAGATCTCAGATTCGGTGGAGAGTGATCTGATGGGATACGCCTGGGATTGGGCGCATGAGGAGACTTTGGCTTATAACCTTTAGGAGTCATGAACCAGTCTGGGCGTACGGCTTTTGAGGCGCATGCGAGACTTCAGTAGTGACTTGACTTCTGTCTTTTAGGGATCAGAGAAAAGTCTGAGGCGCATGGCTTTTGAGGCACATGCAGAGATTTGGGCGCATGGTTGCGAAGGCGCATACGAAATGGTTGGGTGGCCACGTGGTTTGTAACCGCCGGAGGAGGGTAATGATGGTGCTGACGTCGGCAATGCTTCGTCTTCTGAAAAAGCTGTCAACTGTTCAGTCCTCGGGGGACATGCTGCCAACTCTGTCACTTGAGCATTAATTGCTTGATGGGTAATGAGCCAGAATGGGCGCATGGGTCTATGTTGATTAGGACGCATGGGTCTATGCTTTGTTGGGCGCATCCATACGGGGCGCTTGGTGCTGATGGGCGCATCTGTTGCATGGCGCATCTTCATTGGTCCGTCTGTTGAGTTCTTCGGGTCATTTAATGACTCTCTGACTTAGCTGAATTCGAAGAGGCAAATTTTTCATAATAAATACAAGTTCATTACACTAACTTCGGAAAGGTTGCCACTTGGCGCATGGGTTTGATTTTCCCTGGCCTATAAATAGCAACAGTTTGAGAGAGTTTTTTTGTCTCTCCCTTGACTTCTCGACGAAGATGGATTCGACTGATCCTCCTCCTTGGCAAGACGTTGTACTGTGGGTGATGGTTCTCCTTGTTCGACGAAGCTTTGACGGTGAACTCCTTCAGAAGATAAGAACCCCAGGCTGGTAGATGCACCTGTGCATTGACGAGGAAGTGATTCACTCTGATGGGGCAGAGTGATGCGCTGGGATACGCCGGGCACAGCATATTGCAACTATTGGAACACAGGCTGCCTTGGTGGTAGAGCCACTGTCTTGCGCCAGCAGTAGTTGATAGCGATCGTAGCACAAGTGTGCCCTGTGAGAGGCGCATTATGCTTGTCTGTCGGCTCTCCTGATCGGCGTTTGTGAATGATCACATTACGCAAATCGTTAGAGGAGAGTGCCACCTTCACACCCCCATCAGGCACATGGCAAGGCCAAGCACCAGGGTGGTCAAGTGAGAGTGCCACCTTTACACCCCCATCAGGTACATGGCAAGGCCAAGCGCCGGGGTGGTCAAGTGAATGCTGCGCCCCCTGATCCAACGCCAAACATGCGCTCAGATCAGTAGCGAGGGTACAGCATTTAAATTGACTTGAACGAGCCTCAGACGCACAACCAATGGAGGCGCGGGAGTTCAAGACCACAGAGTTTGCCTTGCTCGACTTGGTTGCAAACGTAGCAGATGCGTCCAAGTGAGACAAGGAATTTGAGGGTCGGCTCGTTTCTGGCGTAGGAGCACCCGAGTCAATCTTGTACAGCTTACCATCAGTAGCGCGCATGATTGTGAGCGCATGCTTCTGGTTTGCCGTTGGCATAGCACGTTTGAGGCGCATGGCCCGTGCCGCCTTGGAGTTCTTTCTACTAGACCGTGAAGGCGCATAGCACTCAGAATCCAACTTTTTCTCGCCACGATAGCAAGTAAAGAACTTGCAGCCAACCCAGAAGAAGAATAGAACTACTGCAACTTTTTGTGGCTCGAACGGGCTTCCTGGATAACGGGCCCCCTTTTCTTTATTTATTTTGGTGCCCTTTTCAAAGGAGGCAAAAGGGCTCTATATATAGAGTGGAATGAGACCTGTCTTTTTCTCCTTTTCGATGTGGGATTAAAAATAATATCCCTTCTTTTTCATGCTTCTACAAGACCCCCTTCAAAGTTTTTAAAACTTTTGGACAAGTTTTGAAATACTTTGAACAAGAAGTATGGACAGTAGAGTTGTTTAGATGTGACAATCCTATCAGAGGTAGTATGGACGTGATAGGTTTGGGTACTTCTACTGGGGAATTTATGTGGACTTATCATCCTTGGCGTACCTTGGTTTTAGGTACAGATAATAAGTTGAGAGAGAGAACCAATATATTTACTCAGAGGTAATATGGACGTGGTAAATATAGGATTGATGGTAGAGCTTTCCTACTCAGAGGTGATATGAACGTGGCAGGAATGACTCTGGAGGGAGATATGCAGAACTACTCAGAGGTAATATGGACATGGAAGTTCTGCTGGGGATGTAATTCTTTACTTTTAAATAAAGAATGAAGAGTTTTGTGGTGTGTTCATTCTTGCTGTCATGAACTTGATGATTTGTGTGGACCTATTATCTTTTGCGCACCTTGGTTTTTAGGTACAGATAATAAGTTTGGAAGAAACGACATGTTTGCTCAGAGGTAATGTAGACGTGGCAAATATAGGGTTCGAATGATGGAATCTTCCTACTCATAGGTGTTATGGACGTGGTAGGAATGACTCTGGAGGGATACGCGGAGCTACTCAGAGGTAATGTGGATATGGAAGTTCTGCGATCAATGTACGACAACGCATGGGTTGTCTATACGGATGTTTACTCAGAGGTAATATGGACGTGGTAAACATGATGGGTAGCGTAGTCTTACGGAGTGTAGGATTTCGCTTTGTAGGGCGTAGAGGAGCAACTCAGAGGTAATGTGGACATGGTTGTCCTTCTACTGAAAAATGCTACGGAACAGCTAGGTTCCGGAAGCGTAAGAGTTTGTGGAAGGGAATTGTATGTGAGCCCTGATGATTGGGTCCACAGACTCCCTTGTTGGGTGGAGATAGAAGTACGTGTCTGAAAGATGTCAAGAGTAGTACTTCTTTAGGAACTTGCCGTTGATGGGCATCATGAACAAGTCCCCATTGGGTTTGACGAGGCGGTAAGCACCGTTTGAGTATACCGTCTCTATGATGAAAGGTCCCTCCCACTTAGGCTCGAACTTTCCTGGTGTCTTGTGAGTCAACACCAACGGCCTCCTTACTGCCAGAACCAGGTCGCCTACTTGGAAAGTCCTCTGCTTGACCTTCTTATTGAAAGCCTGTGATATACGGGCTTGATAGAGTTCGATGCGTTGTTGAGCTAGGAGACATTTTTCGTCAAGTGCCTCCAATTCTCGCAGACGGCGACGTTGATTGTCTTCTTCTGTGAGTTGATTTGTGATCGCTACACGGAGTGAGGGTATCTGGATCTCGAGAGGCAGTACCGCTTCGCTCCCGTAGACCAGGAAGAATGGTGTGTTGCCCGTCGGGGTCCGTACCATTGTGCGGTAGGCCCAAAGGCATTCGTCGAGCTTTTCGTCCCAGTCACGTTTGTTGGATGACACGAACTTTTTGAGTAGCTTGACGATAGTCTTGTTAAATGCCTCGGCCAACCCTTTTGCTACCAGATTGTAGGCGGTTGATGCCACATTTTGAATGCGATTCTTGTCACAGAACCTGTTGAAAACATGGCTGATGAACTGAGGACCGTTATCGTGGATAATCCTCCGAGGTACCCCGAAACGGTAGATGATATAGTGCTTGATGAAGCTGACCACCCTGGTGCTCTTCACTTCCGCCAGTGGAACTGCTTCTGCCCATTTGGAGAAGTAGTCGGTGATGGCTAGGATGAAGCGGTGTCCTCTTGATGAAAGAGGGGTGATCGGTCCTATAATATCCATGCCCCAGGCTTCGAAGGGCCAAGAGGCGACCGTAGGATGTAGTGGTTCTGACGGTGTATGGATGAAGTCAGCGTGAAGCTGGCACGCATGGCACTTTTTAGCATAGTCGACAGCGTCGGCTGCCATGGTTGGCCAGTAGTAGCGCATGCGTCGTAGTCGATCCTTCAACTTAGGGCCAGGTTGATGGGCCCTGCAGGTTCCATCGTGAGCTTCTCGAAGGGCTTCGGCTGCTTCTTCGTTGGACAGGTATCGAAGAAGAAGTCCATCATAGGAGCGTCGGTACAACATTTTAGTAGCTGTATTGTAATAGAATCGAAGGGAGCGCCTCCTGACTGAGACGACTTCTTTCGGGTCCTCCGGAAGAATTCTATAGGCAGTAAAGTCGATGAACGGGAATCTCCAGTCTCGGACATTAACACCAGCACTTGTTGACATGGAATGGGCTATTTGTGAGCATAGGTTGTTCTTAGGACAGACCAAGTCTCGACCAACTACCGTGACGTAGTGTTGAGTCCCGACGGGTGCTGCCAATGAGGCTGCGAGGCCATCCAGAGCGTCAGCCTCCAAATTTTGTAAACGAGGTACATGTTCGATGAAGAACTTGGTGAAGGTCGAAATAATGTTCAATGTAACTTCAGGGTAAGGAATCAGATCTTCATGGCGAACTTCGTATTGCCCTCTGACCTGGTTAACGACGAGTTTTGAGTCGCCGTAGGCTTCCAGATGGTCCACCCCCAGCTGTTGCGCCAGCTGGAGTCCCATGATGAGCGTATTGTACTCGGCAACATTATTGGAGCACGGCTTCGAAAGGGAGTAGGCACGCTGTATGACCAGCTGATCGGGGAAGACTAGGACTACCCCCACTCCTGCGATGATTTGGCCTTTGGGACCTGTTCTTGAAATGCCATCGAAAAACATCCACCAGACGGAGCTTTCTTCGGTGACGTTAGATTATTGGACCTCATCCGGGATGTCTTCATAGAGTCTTGAGGACTCTGGGATGGGGTGTGCAGCTAAAAAGTCGACCAGAGCCCGACCCTTGACAGCTTTTTGTAGAACAAATACCATGTTGTATGGTGTTAGCAGGATCGCCCACGTAGCTAGCCGGGAGTTTAATGACCCTGGCTTCGTCATGAGAACTCTGAGTGGATTGACTCGGGAGATGACATGAATCGTCTGGCCCGAGACATAATGGCGAGTCTTCTGGATGGCAAATATCAAAGCCAAACACTCTTTTTCAACGGGGTTGTACCGGTGTTCGGCCCCGATTAGAGTTCTACTGAGGTAGTAGATAGCTTGCTCATAGCCTGCATTGCTGTTCTGAGCCAGCAGAGCG
Source organism: Iris pallida (assembly GCA_029216955.1). Classification (NCBI taxonomy): domain Eukaryota; kingdom Viridiplantae; phylum Streptophyta; class Magnoliopsida; order Asparagales; family Iridaceae; genus Iris; species Iris pallida. Next base: position 1,359,516 of record JANAVB010040819.1, read on the forward strand.
CCGAGGGAATGATCCATGGCACGGACGTAGAGGAAAAATGGTTTGTCGGCGACGGGTGCCACCAGGACTGGCGGGCTCGTCAAATAAGCCTTGATGTCGTCGAAAACTTTTTGGCATTCTTCTGTCCAGACGTAAGAGACTCCCTTCTTCATGAGCTGGCTGAAGGGTTGACATTTTCTGGAAAGGTTTGCTATAAACCTTCGGATGTATGCCAGACGCCCTTGCAGACCTCGAAGTTCTCGGAGGTTCTTCGGAGGGTCCATGTCAAGGTTGGCTTTGGCCTTCTCGGGATCGACATGAATGCCTTTCGCCGTGATAATGAAGCCCAAGAACATTCCGCTAGAAAACCCTAGGAAGGATTTAGCGGGGTTTATCTTGAGTTGATGCACTCGCATAAGATCGAAGACTGTCTTGTGGTCTTGTAGGTGATCTCCTTTGAGACGACTCTTGACTGCGATGTCATCAACATAGCATTCGACTGTCTTGCGAAGATGCTGACGGAAGATGGTGCTTATAGCTCGTTGGTATGTTGTACCAGCGTTCTTCAAGCCGAAGGGCATCACTGTGTAGCAAAAAACCCCCTTCGGAGTTCTGAATGACGTGTGTTTTGCGTCATCGGGGAACATCTTGATCTGGTTGTAGCCCGAATACCCATCCATAAAAGACATGCGTTCGAAACCACATGTGTTGTCGATCATCACGTCGGTGATTGGAAATGGGAACTCGTCCTTCGGGCAAGCAGTGTTGAGATCCCTGAAGTCGATACAGACTCGTATCTTCCCATTCTTCTTGGTGACAGGGACAACGTTGGCCACCCAATCCGGGTGTTGTTCTTCACGGATAAACCCGCTGGTCAGGAGTTTGTCTACTTCCTGATCGATAGCGTTCATGATGTCAGGACGAAAACGTCGCTGTTGTTGCTTTATAAGCTTGGCATCAGGTAAGATGTTAAGCCTATGCATCGCGATCTGGGGATCAAGTCCCGACATATCTTCGTAGCTCCAGGCGAAGACATCGATATATTCTTTAGCCAGTTGGATTAAAGATTCCCGGTCTTCTCCTTTTAGGCTTTTGCTAATGAAGATGGGTTTGGAAGAAGATCCATCCCCAAGGTCGATCTGCTCGACTTCGTCTTCGATAGGGGGTTTACGTAATTCAAAATGAGACTCCTACAGTTCTTCTAGGCGTTGAGCCCAGGGTTCTTCCTCGAAGAATTTTGGCGTTTGGTCTCCGCCTTCATCTTCTTGAGATTGTGCAGTTGTCATGTTGGCTGATAGCACGCTCTTGAAGACTGAGCCGATACTGGTATCGGAATCCCAAGTTGATGCTTCGGACGAGTGAGAATGTTCTACTTCTTCTGCCTCTGAACTCTCTGGTGTTGACGACGGCGTGACGTAGCCCACCCCCCGTCGAGTTCGATAATAGTAGTCCTGCGACTTTCCTTTAGGTATTGGAAGCCGGAGAGGAAGACGTCGACCCTTGCCATAGTTCAGGCCTTTGTTGCTTTTTAGGTCGTAATCCATCTTTTGGATGAGGTACTTTACCTTGTCTGTGTACCGATAGACTTGTATTTTGCCGGTATCCGGTTCTTTCTCGAGTGGCGGAAGGTCTTGATGATGCTCGACTTTGTCGAAGATGATGCATTCTTCGTCTCGATTCTGCGGTGGGACTACAAAACAGACCCCTTGGGACGGGACTACTCGATTTACATGATGGACGGTCGTTATTTGTGTTTGCAACGACTGTAGAGCGTTATCTAATATATATATGGCATTCCAATGTAGAAGACTAGAATAATTAAAAGACACTCTATTATTGATGAAACACGAGATTTTATCCCGCAGGATTATATTGTCCAGAGAGGGTGCATCTACATCAGCAAAGATATATTCCCCTAGCTCTTCATCTGTGAGTACTGGGATTGGATCGGAAGAGTCCACCACAGCTTTGATCTTGGGGTCCGAGAGGGCTATGTGGGCCTTCTCCGGCAGCTTGGATAAGACAGATGATTGCAGAGGCTTGCCCTTAAGACGCACCTTCAGCGGTGCCTCAACTGCGCCTTCGGTGATTGGTGCCTTCCCCTGTAGTTTTGCCACAAGGGGAGCCGATGTTTGAGACGGCTTTTCCTTAAGCCGTATCTTCATGGGAGCTTCAGTGGATGTTCTACCTGGAGCAGATGGTGCTTTTCCAGGTAGCTTGATGTTCATGGGAGGCAACGTCTGAGGCAGCTTCCCTTTGAGTCAAATTTTTAAAGGAGCATCGGGAATCATCTCTGGCTCCATGTCGGGCTCTGCTGCCATTTCTGCTTCATCGTCAGCATCATTGGCTTCCTCCTCATCAGGTGATTTGTACAAGGTGGAATCAGTGAAGTACGCTTCAACCCCCTTGAAAGGGTCAATGTTCGCGAACTCCATCCGGATGATGTCATTGGTGGATACGTATTTCATACATTGGTAGAGTGTGGATGGTACCACCATATACTCATGTAGCCACGGTCGACCCAGTAGGAGGTTGTAGTTGACATCGGCGTCCACGACATAGCAAGTCACCTCGGTTCTGAGGTTACCGATATGACACTTTAGCCGTATTTTGCCCAACGGCTCACTTTTGCTAGCATTGAAGCCACTGATTGTTGTGTTGGAAGGCGCCAGTCGGTACATTGGGATCCCCAGTGTTGAGAGCAGCGTCTTCGGGATGATGCTGAGGGAAGACCCCAGATCGATCTGAATCCGCTTCACCTTGACTGAACCGATATACCCTGTATAATACAGCGGCCTGTTGTGTCGGTTGTGTTTGAGCAGCATGTCTTGTTGGGTGAAGGTTATGTTGGGGACAACTTCATCCGCACAATGACAGTGTGCACATGTAGTCGGAGTATCCTCAGGCTGCTTGACCTGACTGATGAAGGACTCAGCATCCTTCAGGGCTTCACAGAGAGCTTCACGAGTGTCCTTGGAAAGGCGAAGAAGCTCAAACAGAGATAGGCGGGCAGGAGTACTGGCAAGTTGTGCCAGTATGTCGAAGTTGTGGGGCTTGGCTAGCCCCGAAGCATTCTTCTTTCACAGAGTCTTGTCGAAATGGGCCTCTACATGCTTCTGCTTATTGGCTGCTAGAGGTTTGGATGGACCTCCTTCTTCGGCAGTAGGGGAAGTGCAGGGAGGCATCACCTCAACGGCAGCTTCGTCGGGTTGGACGTTCAGCTGCGAACGGATTTGTACAGGAAGAGCCTCTTCTGCGAAGGAAGAGACCATGCGGCAAGACTTGATCTTCCTGTCCTTCGTTTTGGAGGCAGAGCGTACCTCCGGTTGAGTAACCTCGGAGACGAGATCAGGGTGAACCCACAAGACCTCTCCCTGAGATGTGGTGAGTGGGATGAGTCTGCTCACGTTGTCACGAGTAGGTGGCAAGTTAACCACTTCCATTATCGCCTTAGGGATGGGGACGATGCCATCTTGTGTTATAGTTGGCGGCAAGGTGCCAAATTGAAGTGACACCAGGTTGGCCGAAACTGTCTTCTCCTCGTAGTCGACGGAGATAACATCCGTATTGATCATGCGCTGGATGTAGTTTTTGAGGACGTAGTAGTCCTTAGTTGGATATCCAACAAATCGATGGTAGTGACAGTACCTCGGATTGTCCACTTTCCCAACCTCGTCGGGACGCTTCAGGTCCGGCAATTTGATTTTGTCACCCTGCTTCAGTATCTCGAAGAGTTGCAGGGTGTTTTCGTCGTTGAAAGAATAAACCTCCTTTGGCCTTGGTGCAAGTGGAGGCTTCTGAGTAGGCACTGATGCACCTTTTGAGGCATTGACAGTCAATGCCTGTTTCCCCTTCGTCTCTCGTCCAGGGTTGTTGGCTGCAGGCCGTTTCCCCTTGTCCTCAAAGGCAGGGAAGCTAACTCCCAGAAGGCGAGCAATGGACGCCTTCTTTTCTGCTGCTTCTTCTTTGATGATCAAGAAACTCCAATCGGGAGGAGGAGTAGAGTTGAGCCAGAGTTTGACTGCAGGCAGCATGTTCATGCTGCAGGAGGAGAGGAGTGCATATTCTGGCATGCCTGAAGGCAGTCTGAAGCAGGCCTGTCGGAAGCGTTCGATGAATACTCGAACTGTTTTCTTCTCCTTCTGGCGTATCTCTATGAGGGATGCCATTGTCATGTCCTTCCCGCCGTCGTAGAAACGGTCGAGGAAGAGACGCGTCAAGTTGTCGAAGGAAGATATAGAGTTATCTGGGAGACTGCAGTACCAGTCGTACGCCACTCCTTTCAGTGCCCCGATAAATATGCTGGTGAGTAGTGCATCCTCCTTCGAGAGATGTCCCGTTTGGGACTGGAAGTACGTCAAATAGCGACGCGGAGAGTCCTTCCCATCGTACGACGTCAATGTTTGTGGTTTATACTTAGGAGGATAAACCACTTTGTTCCATTCAAGGGGATAAGGTTGGAGGATGCCCATCTTTTGGCGCTCCTCTTATCTATTCTTGGACTCAAAGCGCTCGCACAAGTCCCTGATCATCTCTACCACGTCTTCCGTGGAGCTGGAAGTCGGGAAAGGTGGTACAGCCTGGGGTTGAGAATTTGATGGCTCCGACGTCCGAGGTGCTTCGCGGCGATCCGTATCCAAAGATACCCGTTGAAGGGGTACACTTGATTCTCCATTGGCCCCTGGGTCAGGACCGGTAGAAGGTGCCCTGGCCAAAGCTGACCGTATCTCGAACACTGCTTGAGTCAGTATTTGTATGGAGGCAGAGAGGGTTTTGAGCCCTCCCTCCAGGGTATCCATGCGCTGGACGAGGTCTGCTGGCGGCGCATCAGGCTCGGTATCACCCCCAGTCATGTATACTGTCATAACACGACTGGAGTCGGATGGATCTGTTGAGGCTTCACTCTCGGCCTCGCTCTCTTGTAGGGGAGTTGCCTCTCCTGGAGCTTCGTCCTGGCTACCCCCAGCTACGTCCTGGAGGACACCCTCGTCTTCGGGAGAAGTATCCGCGAGGGCCTGATTACCCCCAGTTCTGTCTTGGAGGACTTCTTCGTCTTCGAGACGCAGGTCCACCGGGGCCAGACTACCCCCAGCTACGTCCGGGAGGCTGACTTCATCTCCAGGATGAAGTCCACCCCAGCTGTGCTCTGGAGGACATCTTCGTCTCCAGAAGGAAGATCAACAAGGACTTGACTACCCCCAGCATCCTCCAAGATCTTCTTTCTCCCCTGAGTGCCTTCAAACACTCCAGAGGATGGGACAATTGCCTTGGTCTTTCTCGGCTGGCTTTTGGACGAGGACGAGGAATTGCCAGTCGCCCTTCGGACTAAGGAGGAGTTAGAGATTACGTTGCATGAAGCAACCTTTAGTTATGGCTCCTCTTTTATTGACACCTTCTTTCTGAGGCGACGTTGGAGGGGTGTTGATGATTGCATCCGCTAGAACATCGACTGTCTTTGTGGAACTGCTGCCTTGCAACAGCAGTTGATGGTGACTATGGCACAAGTGTGCCCTGTAAGGGGCGCATTGTGCTTGTCAATCGACTCTCCTGATCGGCGTTTGTGAGTGATCACGTTACGCAGATCGTTGGAGGAGAGTGCCACCTTCGCACCCCTATCAGGCGCATGGCAAGGCCAAGCGCCGGGGTGGTCAAGTGAATGTTGCGCCCCCTGATCCAACACCAAACAGGCGCTCAGATCAGTAGTGGGGGAACAACATTTACAGTGACTTGAACGAACCTCAGACGCACAACCAGTGGAGACACGGGAGTTCAAGACCACAGGGTTTGCCTTGCTCGACTTGGTTGCGAACGCAACAGATGCGCCCAAGTGAGATAAGGACTTGGAAGGTCGACTCATTTTCGGCGCAGAAGCACCCGAGTCAACCTTATACAGCTTACCATCAGCAGTGCGCATGATTGTGAGCGCATGCTTCTGGTTTGCTGCCGGCATAGTACGTTTGAGGCACATGGCCCGTGCTGCCTTGGACTTCTTCGTACTAGCCCGCTAGGGCGCATAGTACTCAGAATCTAAATTCTCTTCGCCACTACAGCGAGTGAGTCTGTCAAAGACAGAGACCTTCTGTGGCGCATCAGAGGTGATGTGCAGGGCATTAGCTGCGCCCCTGCTCCGTCGACGCATCTTCCTCGCCTGAGAGGGAGATGGCTGGGGAATTTGGTCAGCCGCACGTTTCCCCGAGAGATGCACTGCACCGGTGGGCGCATCTTGGTTGCTGAGGACGTCAGCGGAAAGGAAAGGCTGCATTGGCGCATCCCTTTCAATGGTGGTGCCGGAGGCGTCGACCTTGCGCATCCAGACTTGGCGAGTCTTCTTCGACTTCGGCAGCCGCTTCGAAGGACTCGCACTGCCTTCAGAGATGAACTCCTCATACGCCTGTTGATTGAGGCGTACGACCAGCGTCTTGTGGGAGGAGCCTACCTTCACGTCGTCGGATTGCGACACAGCTTTCTCGGTAGAGGAGAAAGACATCCCCAGCAGAGTCGCCAACTTATTTGCCATTAAAATCTTTTGATTGCAAATTTCAATTACAAACAGAACAGTGTTACAATGTAGGACTTAGACGTAGTCCTAGTAGTACACTTTTGTTTATCTGGGTCCCTTGTACCGATGGAGCGAGTGGTAATGCGTTGACTCTGTTGACGATCTGACGACGGTTCTCGGTTTTCTGAAGGTCTAAGTTACTCTGGGTGCTAGAGCTTGCGGAAAGAAAGAAGACGTTGAGTGTCTGTATCTGCCTCTCTGTGTGTGCTCGTAGGTCTGTCTCTGTATATGTATGTCCGTGGATGGGGAAGAAGGAAATGATCCCTCTATTTATAGTCTACAGGCTGGCTGCTCATGCGCGCATATGTAGGATGCACCTGTTTGTGGGGATGCTACGTGGTGATTGCTGATGGAGGCACATAGACGATGCACTCTGATTGAGGAGTTGAACCCTTCTTTTTGCCTTTGTGGGCTGCGACCGATCTGACATATAGCAATGGAGAGGATCTTTCAGTTGCTGAGATCTTGGGTGATTAGCACCCCTTCATAGGCTGAATCATGTCAAAGGACACATGTCGTAGGTCCATGGCTCGAAGATCTCGGATTCGGTGGAGAGTGATCTGATGGGATGCGCCTGGGATTGGGTGCATGAGGAGACTTTGGCTTGTAACCTTTAGGAGTCACGAACCAGTCTGGGCGTACGACTTTTGAGGCGCATGCGAGGCTTCAGTAGTGACTTGACTTCTGTCTTTTAGGGATCAGAGAAAAATCTGAGGCGCATGGCTTTTGAGGCGCATGGCTTTTGAGGCGCATGCAGAGATTTGGGCGCATGGCTGTGGAGGCGCATGCGAAATGGTTGGGTGGCCACGTGGTTTGTAACCGCCGGAGGAGGGTAATGATGGTGCTGACGTCGGCGACGCTTCATCTTCTAAAAAAGCTGTCAACTGTTCAGTCCTCGGGAGACGTGCTGCCAACTCTGTCACTTGAGCATTAATTGCTTTATTGCACTAACTTCGAAAAGGTTGCCACTTGGCACATGGGTTTGATTTGCCCTGGCCTATAAATAGCAACAGTTTGAGAGAGTTTTGTTGTCTCTCCCTTGACTTCTCGACGAAGATGGATTCGACTGATCCTCCTCCTTGGCAAGACGTTGTACTGTGGGTGATGGTTCTCCTTATTCGAAGAAGCTTTGACGGTGAACTCCTTCAGAAGATAAGAGCCCCAGGCTGGTAGATGCACTTGTGCATTGACGAGGAAGTGATTCACTCTGACAGGGCAGAGTGATGTGCTGGGATACGCCGGGCACAGCATGTTACAACTGCTGGAACACAGACTACCTTGGTGGTAGAGCTACTGTCTTGCGACAGCAGTAGTTGATAGCGACCGTAGCACAAGTGTGCCATGTGAGGGACGCATTATGCTTGTCTGTCGGCTCTCCTGATCGGCATTTGTGAATGATCACATTACGCAAATCGTTAGAGGAGAGTGCCACCTTCACACCCCCATCAGGCATATGGCAAGGCCAAGCGCCGGAGTGGTCAAGTGAGAGTGCCACCTTTACACCCCCATCAGGCGCATGGCAAAGCTAAGCGCCGGGGTAGTCAAGTGAATGTTGTGCCCCCTGATCCAACGCCAAATATGCGCTCAGATCAGTAGCGAGGGTACAGCATTTAAAGTAACTTGAACGAGCCTTAGACGCACAACCAATGGAGACGCAGGAGTTCAAGACCACAGAGTTTGCCTTGCTCGACTTGGTTACGAACGCAGCAGATGCACCCAAGTGAGACAAGGACTTTGAGGGTCGGCTCATTTCTGGCGCAGGAGCACCCGAGTCAACCTTGTACAGCTTACCATCAGCAGCGCACATGATTGTGAGCGCATGCTTCTGGTTTGCCGTTGGCATAGCACGTTTGAGGCGCATGGCCCGTGCCGCCTTAGAGTTCTTCCTACTAGCCCGCGAAGGTGCATAGCACTCAGAATCCAACTTTTTCTTGCCACTATAGCGAGTGAAGAACTTGCAGCCAACCCAGAAGAAGAGAAGAACTACTGTAACTTTTTGTGGCTCGAACGGGCTCCCTGAATAACGGCCTCCCTTTTCTTTATTTATTTTTGTGCCCTTTTCAAAGGAGGCAAAAGGGCTCTATATATAGAGTGGAATGAGACCTCTCTTCTTCTCCTTTCCGATGTGGGATTAAAAGTAATATCCCTTCTTTTTCATGCTTCTACAAGACCTCCTTCAAAGTTTTTAAAACTTTTGGACAAGTTTTGAAATACTTTGAACAAGAAGCATGGACAGTAGAGTTGTTTAGGTGTGACAATCCTATCAGAGGTAGTATGGACGTGATAGGTTTGGGTACTTCTACTGGGGAATTTATGTGGACTTATCATTCTTGGCGTACCTTGGTTTTAGGTACAGATAATAAGTTGAGAGAGAGAGAGAGAGAGAGAACCAACACATTTACTCAGAGGTAATGTGGACGTGGTAAATATGGGATTGATGGTAGAGCTTTCCTACTCAGAGGTGATATGGACGTGGCAGGAATGACTCTGGAGGGAGATACGCAAAACTACTCAGAGGTAATGTGGACATGGAAGTTCTGCTGGGGATGTAATTCTTTACTTTTAAATAAAGAAAGAAGAGTTTTGTGGTGTGTTCATTCTTGCTGTCATGAACATGATGATTTGTGTGGACCTATTATCTTTTGCGCACCTTGGTTTTTAGGTACAGATAATAAGTTTGGGAGAACCGACATGTTTGCTCAGAGGTAATGTGGACGTGGCAAATATAGGGTTTGAATGATGGAATCTTCCTACTCAGAGGTGTTATGGACATGGTAGGAATGACTCTGGAGGGATACGCGGAACTACTCAGAGGTAATGTAGATATGGAAGTTCTGCGATCAATGTACGACAACGCAGGGGTTATCTGTACGGGATATTTACTCAGAGGTAACGTGGACGTGGTAAACATGATGGGTAGCGTAGTCTTACGGAGTGTAGGATTTCGCTTTGTAGGGCGTAGAGGAGCAACTCAGAGGTAATGTGGACATGGTTGTCCTTCTACTGAAAAATGCTACGGAACAGCTGGATTCCGGAAGCGTAAGATTTTGTGGAAGTGAATTGTATGTGAGCCCTGATGATTGGGTCCACAGACTCCCTTGTTGGGTGGTGATAGAAGTACGTGTCTGAAAGATGTCAAGAGTAGTACTTCTTTAGGAACTTGCCGTTGATGGGCATCATGAACAAGTCCCCATTGGGTTTGGCGAGGCGGTAAGCACCGTTTGAATATACCGTCTCTATGATGAAAGGTCCCTCCCACTTGGGCTCGAACTTTCCTGGTGTCTTGTGAGTCAACACCATCGGCCTCCTGACTGCCAGAACCAGGTCACCTACTTGGAAAGTCCTCTGCTTGACCTTCTTGTTGAAAGCCTGTGATATACGGGCTTGATAGAGTTCGATGCGTTGTTGAGCTAGGAGACATTTTTCGTCAAGTGCCTCCAATTTTCGCAGACGGCGACGTTGATTGTCTTCTTCTGTGAGTTGATTTGTGATCGCTACACGGAGTGAGGGTATCTGGATCTCGAGAGGCAGTACCGCTTCGCTCCCGTAGACCAGGGAGAATGGTGTGTTGCCCGTCGGGGTCCGTACCGTTGTGCGGTAGGCCCAAAGGCATTCGCCGAGCTTTTCGTCCCAGTCGCGTTTGTTGGATGATACGACCTTTTTGAGTAGCTTGACGATAGTCTTGTTAAACGCCTCGGCCAACCCGTTTGCTGTCGGATTGTAGGCGGTTGATGCCACGTTTTGAATGCGATTCTTGTCATAGAACCTGTTGAAAATATGGCTGATGAACTGAGGACCGTTATCGTAGATAATCCTCCGAGGTACCCCGAAATGGTAGATGACATGGTGCTTGATGAAGCTGACCACCCTGGAGCTCTTCACTTCCGCCAGTGGAACTGCTTCTGCCCATTTGGAGAAGTAGTCGGTGATGGCTAGGATGAAGCGGTGTCCTTTTGATGAAGGAGGGGTGATCGGTCCTACAATGTCCATGCCCCAGGCTTCGAAGGGCCAAGAGGCGACCGTAGGATGTAGTGGTTCTGATGGTGTATGGATGAAGTCAGCATGAAGCTGGCACGTATGGCACTTTTTAGCATAGTCGACAGCGTCGGCTGCCATTGTTGGCCAGTAGTAGCCCATGCGTCGCTGGGTTTCACTTCAATGTACGTAGTTGGCTGTGTCTGTCCCCCGCTCTCCAGTATTCTGGTTCTGGGGCGTGACAGAGTCATTCTTTCGTACACCATAACTTTTTTTGATTCAATTTATCTTTTTCCTTATCACTTGCATTTTGTACTTGCGTATTTCAAATCTCGTGCGCATTGTTTCTAGTCTGTTCGAACCAACTCGTCGAAATCTTCAAGATTATAACTTACTCAATAATATTCGATCTAAGGCTTTGTATACGTACGATGCTTGCTGATAGACTCATTGGCACCCCACATCCTCAATCGACCAACATCCCCAACGCTATCCCATACACCACTCAGGGATGAATTCATTTAACAAATCTTCGAAACAAGTTATGAATCACAACCGATTATTTTGAATTTTCCTTCGAACCATTCCTCAAATTCCAAGCACGCTCATCTATATCTCATCGACGATAACATCGTCGTTCGATGGCACCTCTATCGAAACTACCCGACACTTTTATGAATCGAGTCTAACTCACTTGTATCCGACACAATTTGAATCTCGTATACAACTTTGCCAAAGTCGACGCGATTCTTGGTGTATATGCCAGCCCGGCTTAGCCAACCGTTCTTACTTGAACTTTTGTTCAACCAAATCATCTTTCGTGCAATTTTGCAAAATATTTAGACTTATTGTATGGACAACTCGTGGGACATTTGAGAGAGAGCTCCAACGATATCAATTTGCGGAAGCAACACAGAGTTAAAGAATTCAATCGAAAGTCCAAGGACGTAAAGCCATGCTCTGAAACCATTATGTCACGCCCCGGTCCCGTAGGACCGATCATCCTCGCTAAGGCATGATGCCGCGTGAGCCTAGATTGCGCTCACGCAAGGTAGGTTTCATAACGGCCGATTACAGGCTAAGCGACGAGGTCGTCGCACAGAAGTCCCAAGCAGAAACATTGAATAACAACAACAAAAATTTAAAGCAAAACACAAGTCATTTAAACTGCTCTTTATTGATATTGAAACAAAGATTACAATGTGACGCGAGTGTAAAACCCCTAAATTTCTACTGTATTTTTTAAAAAAATTTGGTACTGATTTAAAATTGTATTGTACGTCGCATAGTCGTATTGTACGTCACGCGCGAGATTTTGATTTTTGAAATTGCTCGACGAGTGCGAATATGTGCGAGCGGACATATTTCTTTTAAAAATATTTTTCTATTCGTACCGTTTCAGAATAATATATATAATAATTATTTTTAGCTATCGTATCAAAATTTTTAAGTTTATAAATTTATTTATAAAAAGCCTTTGGTTTATACAGTTATTAATAGTAAATAATATTCTTTGTACATACATATATATTTCATAAATATTTTATTAGTTTATTTTTTATAATATTTATTATTTTCGAAATTAATATTATAGATATTTTTGGAAAATATATTTTTAAATTATTATGGCGATTTAAATCTTGAATTGATTCTATGAATTTATTTAAATAGTTAAAATAATATCTATATTTTGAAATTTGATTTACCTTATCTAATTTTAAGCTAAAGGTTGGAATTTAATTGGATTTAAATTGAATTTGGATTTAGATTGGATTTGGATTTGGATTTGGATTTAAATTTATTAGTAGCTAATTATCTATTTGGGTTTTAAAAATCTCAATCCTTATCTAACTGAGAATTCTCACATCCTATAAATAGGCAGGTCCTCCTCCATAAATTCCAACCATCCACAAATTTCTCCACCCACGTGAGTGCATCGTGTCTGTGTCCGTGCACCGTGTCCTTATCCCTATGTTTCCTTTCACCATTTTTATTTTTACAATTACATAAATTTTATCTCGTGTCTGACACCCGGACACGAAAATCCTAGCCTAATTCTTGTCACGGACACAACTCCGACGAAAAGCTCCAATACAAAAATCCTAATCGTAACCCTAATTTTCTCTGGCCGACTCCCTGCCGAAGCCATCACCCGTCAACACCATCGGACCCCAAATTTCACCGCCATCCCCGCCTCGGCCAACAACACCCAGCCGAGAACCACCCGGCCACCCGCCAAGACCCCGTCACCATCACCACCACCCCAGTCAGCCCGCCGGCCAACCCTCCCGGGACAGCCACCCGACCACACCACCACCATCATCACCACCACCAAAAGAATCATCGCCACCACCGTCGCCAATACCGCCACCCACTTCTCCTCTGGCCACTTTCCGGCCACCCCCAAACCAAACCCCACCAAAATCCAAACATAAAACCCCAACTTACCTCCTCCGCCGCCCGACGCGCGCGACGAGAGCCGTCCGGTGACTCCCCGTCGTGTGGCGTCTGTAGCCGGAGCACCGCCCCTCCCAAATCTGAGCCAGGACCTCCTCCTGCGTGCTCCGACCAAGCCTGGCCAATTCCTCCCTCGTTCACAGCCTCCGCGCCGCCCGGAGCCACCCGCGTCCGCCGCCCCTGTAGCCCCATTTCTCCACAGCGTCCGCCTCCTCCACTCCGTGACTCCGCCCCTCTCCGGCCTCCGCGCACCGCCCGCTCGAACAAACCCTCGACGAGCTTCCGCCCAGCCGCCTCCCTCGATTTTTCCTTCGCCCACTCCTTCTCCCTGGCCGCTCTCCGCCCGACCGCCTCCGGCGATCGCCGCCCGCGTCCGCTCTTCCCGACTCCCTCTTCCCTCTCTTCTTCTTCCCCTCTCTTTTCCTCGCCCGAACCCTTTCTCTCACTCCCTCTCTGTGTTCTCTCTTCCCCCCGCTCAACCCTCTCTCTCTTCCAAAAAGAAACTTATTTGTTTTTATTTATTTATTTATTTATTTATTTATTTATTTATTTATTTGTTTGTTGTCGTGTATTGGACAGCACAGATGTTCTAATAGGGACTTTTTGTTAACTTAGGCTTAATTTCTTTACTTTAGTTTCTGTTATTTTCTTTTTTTTATTCTTTTATTTTTTTCTTATTCTTATTACTATTTTAATTATTATTGATTACAAAAAGTATTTATATAACTACCTGTATATTTTATATATATTGAAACATAGTTATACATATATTTTTGACCCATAAAATGTTGCTCCAAATTATATAACAATTCTCTAGTATTTTCATATATTTATCTAAGATACTTTTAGCTAGTCAAATATAGTTTTCCACCTCAAAACTTTTACTTTGAGAAACTTAAGGTATTTTGCCTAAAAACGATATTTGTGTTTTTTGCATTTTTCCTAAAAAAATATATATCTATATATATTTGATTTCCAAAAATCTAGTTAGCATATTATAAATATTTCCTAAAATATTATTGTGGTATTTTTCTAATTAAATTATTTTCTAAAAAAATTTCGGGTATGTATTATCTAAAAGTATTTTGATAATATATATATATATATTTCCAAACTTAACCTATTATTGTGATAAAGCTTAAGAGTTCTGCCCTTAAATTTTTCTTTTCAAATTATCAAGTATTTAATTAAACTAAATAAAAATTCTATTTCATGTATTAAAATAGTTCTCTAAAATCATATATAAATTATTTATCTAATTACCTTTGACTATCCTTCTGTCCGTGCCTAATCCCATCATTCACATCCTCCTGCCAATTTTGCCCCTTCCTCCTGTCCACCCTAACTAATTTGACCGTCCTGGACCCGATGGAACTGTTCGTGCCACTGTCAGAGATCACCTTGTGTAGTTGTTACCCGAAGTTACAGTTCGTGCCACATTGATCATTGCAGCACACCAGGCGTACTACCAGGCAAGACACCTTGCCTTTACTGTTTAATTTCGTGCTCAATATCATGCATGTTTTATTTCTTATAATTTGTTCTTTCAAAATCCTATATAGTTGCAAATTATTTTATTTTAGTTTTCTTTATGTATTTAGCCTAGAGTTAAGGGACCACCTTTGTTTGTGCCGCATTCATGGGCCGACACTTGTGTACCACGATGTCACGTGTCTTATATAGATTTGGACTTGCGTACCGACCGTACATCGGTGCGTAAAGGACGAGCGTTAGGATATAACTGCTAATATAGTTGTCTAGAAGACTTAGCGGTTATTAGAAATATCGTGGTGTGGATTCAGCACGAGTAGTGCATGGGGAGGGTGAAGATAGTTATTAGGCACAGGGGCTTTCACACCTTTACCTTCGTCTAGCTGCCATTTGTGACTCAGCCGAGAGCTAGTGTGTCGTGAACTTATTTACTTTTTTCTAGATGCCACTAGTGCCTCGGTTGAAACACAAATGTGCCGTACATTTACCTCCGTCTAGCTGCCGTTAGTGACTCACCCAAGAGCTAGTGGCCGTGCATTTATTTTTCTCTAGCTGCCACTTAGCTCTCACTCGAGTGCTAATGGGCCGTGCATTTACTTTTCTCTAGACGCCACTAGTGCCTTGGTTGAAACGCTAACGTGCCGTGTTTCTAGTCTCGGGAGCCCTTGTGTGGAACGTTGTCTTCAAATTATATTTTCACATAAAATGGTTAAGAACCTTTATTTTTGTAGTCACATATACTTTTCTGTTGAGCTTTATTTATTCAGTTATTGGCATGATATTATGTGTCTTGTTACGTCCCTCTGAGGACCTGGTTATCTCGCCAGGCGTGTGCTCTTGTCTTTCGCAGGTGTTCTAGCTCTAGCCGTGATCATCGCTATTTCTTCGAGGATGATTGCATTTGGATCGTCTTCGCTTCGCTCGCCAAATTTATTTCATTCTTCATGTATTTCTTTCCTTGCTTGTTGGTAGTGGATTTGTCTCCGCCCAACATATTGTATAAAGACTTTTCATAGTTGGTATTATGATATCTTTATTTTCCTTTATTTCGTGGATGAGATTAGTCGTTATGGTTTCTACTGCATATTACAGCTTATGTATGTATACGAGGTTTTCATATATTGGAGTATACTTCGTATGTATACAGCTGGCATGTCTACGTTCCTAGTCCTACGTATTTTGGGACTGGGGCGTTACAGCGAGGCCAAGATTACCATCACTCAAGCTCACTATTCTCACATTATAAGTCACTCTGCTCTCTCT
Source organism: Iris pallida (assembly GCA_029216955.1). Classification (NCBI taxonomy): domain Eukaryota; kingdom Viridiplantae; phylum Streptophyta; class Magnoliopsida; order Asparagales; family Iridaceae; genus Iris; species Iris pallida. Next base: position 1,375,240 of record JANAVB010040819.1, read on the forward strand.
CTCATCTCTCAATACAATTTGAGTAGGTCAGCAGAAGCTTCGGATAGTCCATGTCCATACATTATGTCCCGCATAAGTTCTGACTCCATGCAGCCGTGTGTCCCAAAACGCCAAGGAACTCCATGCCTCTATACATCCAAGCGAGCTCCATGCCAACGAGCTTCTACCTGTGCCTGCATATAAAAACTGTGCGGGTGTCAGTACTCAACTGTACTGGTGGAGTGAGCTCCTCGCCCACCCATACAAAACCAACAGGTTCATTTTACTTTGTGCAACATAATCCCTTTGTGATTGTCTTTCTATTCTTGCCTTAGGGTCGATTTTAGGACACAGACGTTGGCCTGTTTGTGTCTCTAGACCATCATCGTGCTATCGCACCAATAACTTTCTTATCCTTGCCTCTAGACCATTCATGTGCTTGCAACATCAATGTACCGACTCGTGCTTGCCTTATGGCCCATACTTTGGGACTCTACAACATAATTCGTGTCATCGACTTGGTTCGTGCTTCAACATTGAGGCCGTGCCTCGCAACATAGCATGACTTAACCAGACTTGCCTTACGGCCCTTCTCGACTTAACTCGGGATGACTCAATCCCGAGTTACGCAACTCTATATTATCGACTTAATACTCGACGCCACATTCATGCCGAAGCACATGTCATTGCTATAGCTAAATCTTAGGCCTTTTAAGACTTGTTGCAATCGTGCATACCATCTTTATTTCATTCGTGCTATGCTTGCTCTTTCTTTGATTCGACCGACATCGTGCATGCGGATTGCCGCTCAGCACGTCAACTTGACTATACGAAAGGTCACTGGCAATTCAAGCCATCTTGGACATGTAGGTGGTGCAAGACGAGGCCCTTGCAGCTAAGGGTAGCTAACCCTGCTCAAGTCCCCGAATCACCGACGGCATGTTCTTGCCTAACTACCTTGCTCCCCTCCTAGGTCGATACGGTCCTGTGGTACCAGGTTTCCGAATCGAGGGTGCAAAACCTTGTCGACAAGTTGTCCATGACCACGCACCTACGAGAACTCCTAGACTCAACATAAATGCATGGCCTAACCGTCACAACTTAGCTTCCTCAGCTTTACTTCTTTTACTTATCATACTTCTTTTGCAGAGCCCAAACCAAGGTTGTCTTGGCGACTGACCTACAGTCCCGACACGTTTCCTTCTCGTCGACTGACCTACAGTCCCGACATATTTTCAGTATTTTCATACTCTTATTGACTTAACTCATGAATGGCTAATCCATAGCCTTCAAGCATAACTTGCACAAAACGTGTTCTTTATGTGCCAATAGACCGTGGCTAACTTTCCACTGAACCAACCGTGGCTCGTGCCTTAAATCGACTTACGTTCTGTGCAACACTATCGCCCAAGTCATATTTTATATGATAAGCCTTGAGATCGTGGGACTAAGTGACTTTGACAACTGCAGAAAGAGCGGGATAGTGCTTGGAATGACTTCGATCGACCAGCATAATTGCCTAACTTAATTGTGCAACAACTTGACGAGCAAAGGCTGCATCAAGCTTTACCTCGAGGGAACGTACCGTGCACGCGTTCGACTTGAACAACCAAGTTATTTGGGTGCCTAGACTTAGACCACAAGCTGTGCAATGCAGCTTAACCCGTGGGGCGAGCAAAGGCTATGCCAAGCCTTGGACGATAGGACCGTGCATGCTTTATCAAACATTCATGCGGGCGACGCCTATGACTTAGGCTAAGTTCTTAACTTTGTGGCAACTTTAGACCAACTTTCTTCTTCCAAGCCATGGGACGAAAGACCGAGTGCCATTTTGAAAGCATATCATGCAACACTTCTAAGCCGACCATGGGACCTTTCCATATTCTAACTCAATCCGACCCGTCGGGATTATTCCCTTAGCTATATGGGTTTGTCTCTTTTATTATCAAGCCTACTTGTGCATTTGAAAACTTTCGTTTTATTAGTGTGAAGGCCAAGCTGAGGCAAGTTCACCGAAGCCACCCACCTGAGCGAGGGGTCGCCTCGACCGAGCGAGTCTTCGAGCAGCCGTTGCATGGCTAAGTCCGAATGCCATCGACGTTTCGACTCCTCCGATTGACTGAGCGAGACGGGGCACTACAGTCCTGCTGTAAAGCAAGTCCCTTTCAGGACTGCCATAATTTCTAGCAGTCATCAATACTTCTAGGACTGCCAGCAATTGTGGCAGTCTTGTTGTACAGCAAGCCCATTTCAGGACTGCCATAATTTCTGGCAATCCTCAATACTTCTAGGACTACCAGAAATTATGGCAGTCCTGATATGGACCCATTTCTTCTACAACTAGGATTTCATCCATAATTTCTTCTACAACTAGGATTTCATCCATAAGTTCTTCTATTAATAAAGAAAAATTGGTTAATAGATTAATAGATTTGATAACCCAATTTCTTCTACAACTAGGATTTCATCCATAATGCCCAAACGAAGAAAGAAAATAACCTAGGGTTTGGAGAAAGAGATCTGAGAAATTAGAAGAGAGCAAAAAAATAAACTAGGATTTGGAAAAAGAGATCTTCTTCTTCTTCTTCTTCTTCTTCTTCTTCTTCTTCTTCTTCTTGTGAGTAACTTCTTCTTCTTGTGAGGAAAGAGAAGAGAGCAAAAAAAAAAAATTTGACTTATATACTTATATTTAGACTAGTCCTGAGTAATTTTTTCAATGACAAACTTGTAAATAAATCAGAGTTAGCTTTGGGTTAGCCCCGATCAATTTGTGATGTGCCTTTATAAATAATCAAAATAATTCATACAACCAACCCCAAAAATTTAGGATGCAGACTTTGTTCCTATTGTTGTATACTTTGGTACGTGATCATAAGAGAGACTTTGGTCATTCTCATTGTTATTCGTCTATGGCTATGTATGTACTTGACTATGCTTAACAAAATAATAATGACTATCATCACTTTAAATCTAACTTAGAAAAGATTTGTCACTATGAGTATAGTTTATATCTCATAATAACATGCAAGCTATTTTTTAAAATAATCGATTTGCTCCTCCCACACCTAGGCAATAGAATCCTCATAATTGAGTATGTATATGATTAACGATCCTTGGTTACAATCTTAAAATGTACGTATTTGGACAACAATTAAGACTATTCTATAAGAAAAATCATAATAATTTTTGTGTTATTATACACTTGTGTACTCATTACAGTACAATACTTATGAAAACTAAAATACATTTTAAAAAACATAATCTCAAGCATCATTTTTATCAACCAATCCCAATGGAGAGCTATATTACCGATCACAAACGTGTCAGTTCACCAACCAAACCCAAACAAGTTAGTTAATTATCAACCAATAAACGAGTCAGATTCTCTATCACACGCATGAAAAGTGTGACCGACTATTCATGATCAACAAGGACAGAGCTATTATGACATTAATAATGAAAAAAAAGGAAAACTTTGTCGCAATTGTCAGTAACGGTAAAAATAAACTAGTGTTTATTTGATCTTTCTTTGGTCGATAATCAATGGCCGAAGAATTTTCTTAGAGGTTTCCATCTTTTACCTCTCACTCTTTCAGTATTTTTGGGATATTTTTTGTAGTACACTTCAATTTAATAATAGAAAATACAAGCGGTTGATATGCATAATTATTTTATTTCCAAACAAATTAAGGGTGGTAAAAGAGTAATGTTATTCGTACATCCAAAATATCTCTTCAAATCATCCATACTTATGTGGCAGCTGCATGGCATTTTAAAGTGTATTATGTGGCAATGCGAGTTGATATGGCAAATTTTATCCCAAAAAATTAATTACCAATTTTTTTTTAATATTAATATTAGTATTAATATTAATTTTAATTTTAATGTTAATGTTAATTTTAATTTTAATATTACTTTTAATTTTAACGTTAATTTTTATTTTAAAATTTGCCATGTCATCTGCCACATTAACCTCCGCGTCAGCTGCCACATAAGGATGGATGATTTAGAGGGACATTTTGAAAATACGAATATCATTATTCGTGGAAAAATTATTCCCATATTTGGTTTGGTTATAAAATTTTATTTCTGGAAATTGTATGGATAAATAATACCCGCAAAGGTAATTCTATCCCTTCAAAATAGGTGGGTATATTTTGTTCCCCGCTATTTTTTTCGTTTTCTATTTTATTTTTATGTACTCTTTTTTTTAAAAAAAAATTGTTTTTAATCATTTTTCATCTGTTTTTAACATTTTTTCACTTTATAATTTTTTTTTTCATTCTTTCTATTTCTTTTAAGTTATTTTTCATTTAAAAAAATCAGTTCTTTTGTTTTTTCTATACTTTTATGTCTCCTTTTTTATTTTAAGAACTTTTTGCTTTTTTTGTTTTTTGCTTTTCATTTTTCAAATTAGCTTTCGTTCAAAAATAATTTTTGTTATTTTGTTTTTTCTAAGCATTTTTTTTGTTTTTTCTCATTTTTTTTGTTTTTTCCTTTTTAGAAAACTTAATTTTTTTGTTTTTGCATTTTTTCCTTTTTTATTTTTATATTTTTTTCTATAATTTTCTTTACAAATCTTTATTGTTTTTTAAACAAAAAAATTATTTTTAAAATTCTGGTTTTTTTTTCCTCCCTTCTTTTCCCTTTTTAAAGAAGATTTTTTTTGGTTGTTCCCCTTCTTTTTTATTTTTAAAAAAATGTTTTGGGTTGGATCCGTTTCACGTAGGTTGGCTGGGTCCTAAAATATAATTTATAATTAATTGTGATGTTAATAGCTTTTGAACCATGTTCTTTTGAATATTGACATTTCACCTTAACCAACTACTATAAAAAATAAATAACAGCTATTAATATATTTAATCACCAATAATAAAGTTATATTTTATTTTATATGAACTAGATATTCCTGAGAATATTATACATTCGCCAAACATGAGAATATAATTTTCAAAAAAATTGATTGGTGGAAATATATTTTTTTTTAGTATTATGCGTACAAAAACTCTTTTAAAATTCCAATAATTTAGTAATCAGTGCAAAAATAAACATGTAATTAGGAGGGAGGGGCTTGGGTTTTTTTTTTGTGGGGTGCGGGGGGGGGGGGGGGGGGGGGGGGGGGGGGGTTGGGGCGGAGGGGGGGGGGAGGGTGGGGTGGGGTGTTGGTTAAGGGAGTGGGGGAGGATGCATATTCGTCAATTGGGCTGTGTGTATAATAGGTGGAGCCAATGACATGCAGTCTAGCGGTAAGATCGTTGGCATGTTGGAGGAGGTCTTAAGATCGAGGTCCAACGGGGACGGTTGGGTGGCGTTTGTCCACGGTCCCCTCCGTCCCCAACCCTTTCCTCCGGGCCAAAGTCGGCTGGGTGGCTTTAGTCGACGGATTTTGGTTATAAAAAAAAAAAAAAAAAAAAAGGAGTATATAATAGGTGGACAGGAGTGAACGGCCGGACAGATCTTAGGTTTCCGTTTCCCCAAAAAAAGCTACTTGACACAAAAAAAGTCTTAGTAACTAATTTTAATCAGCACAGATCACACATATAACAACCCAACCAAAACCAACTGACAAAAAAAAAATCAGACGCCGCCAAGCAAAGAGAACCACTCTCTCTCTCTCTCTCTCTCCCCTCTCTTCTTCTTCATTGATCCATCCGTTCGATTCTATTTCTTCTTGTTTGATTGTTGATGGCGTCGGAGGATGTGGTGGGGAAGAGCACGGGGGAGTCGGCGGTGACGACGATCGTGAACCTGGCGGAGGAGGCGAAGCTCGGGGCGAGGGAGGGCGTCAAGGCCCCCGGACACGCCATCCTCTCCGTCTGCAAGTCCCTCGTCGCCGGCGGCGTCGCCGGAGGAGTGTCAGTCCCCTCCCCTCAACCTTTCCCGTTCTTGACGCGATATTTTTGTTATCAAAGCCGGAATCTTTTGTTGATCAGATCTTTAGTTACATTTACCGAAGTTCACTGCTTTCTCTTGATACGTATTTTGGAGTGTCTGCGTCGTGTCCGGTGCGTTTGGGATTCGGCAATGGTTTTTGGAGGTTGCATGTTTCCTACGTATAAATCTAACAATTTTGTTTTTGGGGATGGAGAATTGGAGATTTAGGGTGTGCCAATTGCTATGCATTAGTAATTAACCCTTTTGTACACAGATTGTTGTCTTAGATTCTTATGTGAATCTCTAGGAAACTTTCCGAAGTTCTGTGTCTTCGGAATGATATACAGATTTTTTTTCATACAGAGGTAGAAACTTCTCCCTATTTGCCTAGAAGATGAGAAGTTTGCAATAATTAGAACGGAAGGGATGGAACGCCAATCTTCCGAACGATATACAGATTTTTTTCATACAGAGGGAGAAATTTCTCCCTATTTGCCGAGAAGATGATAAGTTTGCAATAATTAGAAAGGAAGGGATGGAATGCCAACTGAGTTGGCGCCTTCCCCAAGTGAGTTGGCATTTTCTTTTATATTAAAAAAAGGCCATTGGGTGGCCGACATTCTCTTTCTCAATCGTGCTGCGTGCCTCGGAGCTTCTTCATGAAGTGCTCGAGGTCGGCGAGCAGCTCCTGCTTCGCGTAGAGCGAGGCGGTGGATGCGACGAACTGCTCCATCCGTCGGACAAGGGAGTCGATCTCCCTTTAGGAGAGGAGGAAGAAGGAATGGGAAGGGCTGGAGAGGAGGTCGGAGTTAACGTGCTCGAAGTCGGAGAGAAGGGGGTGGTGGGGACAGTAGCGACGGTCGAGGCGGAAGGCGACACGGTTGAGGTTGTCGACGTGCTCGACACATGCGAGGGAGTCGGAGTCGGAGGAGACGAAGGGGGGAAGCAGGGAGAGGTCACGTTGTTCAGGGTCGGTCGGAGAGCGAGCGGCGCAGGTGGATGGTGCAGGATATTGTGTTGGCCACCTCAAAAGAGATAATGCCAATGACTACTGCATCGACAATCTTCGGAAACAACTTCGTGTCAGAGAATGTCAACGATTTCTTGCTTTTTTTGCTGCACATTTTTTGGATCCAAGCTGTTGCTCAGCTGCCATTGGAATTGTAATTAAATGGGGGAAGAGAAAGCAGCTCTCCCAATGGTTTTTTTTAATACGATAAAAGAAAACGTATTGGAATTAAATGGGGGGAAGAGAAAGCAGCTCTCCCAATGGTTTTTTGATAAAAGAAAACGACAACTCATGTAGTGTGTTGGATCCAAAGTAGGGAACGTCAACTGAGTTGGCATCTTCGCTAAGGAAAGCACCAACTCAGTTGGCTTTCTCTACTTTGGGTCCAACACGTCAAGTGAGTTAGCGTTCCATCTCTTCTTTTCTAATTACTGCAAACTTTTCCTTTTCTCCGCAAATAGGAAGAATTTTATCCCTCTGTATGAAAAAATCTGAACGATATAACCACATAGTTAACTTACGAATCCAACCTAGGAAGTAGAACTTTAGAAACTTAGAATGCATGTATGGGTTTTGGAAATACTATTTGACGAGAGGGTAAATTTGTCGAAAGTCTAATTATATGGAATTGATCTAATATTTGAGTTTTGTTTTGGTTAACAAAAGGAAACAAGGATTGGAGAGGAACGTAGAAACAAATTCTTCTATTTCTTCTACTTATAGTTAATTTAAATAAATGAATTAACTTAAATCAGAGTTTTAAACATGGGACTTACTTGCAATAAAACATTTTCCGTGACCCCTTTGTGCCACCTTACACAAATGTACCTTTATATTATTCTTATGATATTTTCTATTTTGGGTATTTTTTATTTTCATTTGGATATGCACAATTTTGTGGTGGAAAACAACCTCATCTAGTCTGTGTTATAGCATCATATCCAAAAGCCCCAATCACCTTACTGCCCGTACACTTTTGCAACCGCTGTTAGCTTGTTGCCTACTACCTAGCTTATTGCATGTATCTTCTACTGGATTTAGATTGGAACCACCGTTATATTCTTGCTTAGTACTTTGCTTATTCCATATATCTTCTATTAAAAGTAGATAGCAACCTCAAATTGTAGATAATCAAGACATTAGCAGTCATCTAATTAGCATTATTTCTGCTTAGCTCTAGGTAAAAAGGTTTTCTCAATTGTAAAAGGAAAATAGAAAAACTTTAGAGATTATGTAACTATTAGGAACTTGGTAGAATATGGAATTAAGCTATCATGTAAAAATGATCTTAATTGTAGCTAATTACAACCTAGAAACATCCCCAAACCTAATAAGGAATAATATCATTTGACCTGAGTTCGAATCTGATTTGTTACTGGATTAATATTCTAAATTCCATTATTCTGAACCCATCCAATCTTTTTAGAGCCTATCTACTGTTGCTCACACTGAATTACATGAATTATAGAATTCTGAATTATGCTTTGAATGTTTAGAGATGTTGCTAGGATTTTACAAAAAGTAATATTTGACATAAGGTAGTGGTATAAGATGTATAACTATGCTTTGGTTTAGCTCATTCATGTGTATAAAGTGTTTTTTTTTTTCTAAAATACAATAGAAAAATGGACACGGAGAGAGACAACTTTCCGGTATAGATAGGATTTGAGCTATGTTGCATGAATATGGACAAAGATAAGGATACAGGTATGAGATGGACATTTTTAAATAGGTACAAGAAGTAGTCACCCAATACAGATATGGTTATGGACACCATTTTGTCGTGTCTATACAACATAGGACTTTAGAAAAGTGAGCTTCTTTCCAAAGGAAAATTTTAATTATAACTGCTCAATTTAATGGTTTGGACATCACTAGCAGTCAACAACTGCAGTCTTTAAATGCCAATTCTGTATCTATTTGAAAATGCTCGTATCCCCTATCCGTATTGTGCCTGTGTCCATATTCGTGCAAATTAACTTCTTACCTATTATTGGGTGACATCATGAGGGGAAATTGTTTCTATGCTATTTAAGTTTTACGTGTTAAAACTTTTAATATCCGGACTATTTACCTGGCAACAAAACTTATGTTCTATTGCAGATCACGGACTGCTGTTGCTCCACTTGAGCGATTAAAGATTTTACTTCAGGTAGTGATTCCTTTTATTTTCTTCCTATTGCTTTGTATCATTATTTATAGTGATGAAAACTTTATTTACCATAGTGATGTTTTTCTCTTTTTTTTTTTCATATAATTTCTAAAATATGATATATATGGAATTTGTTTCCTTGTAGTTATTTTCTACCTTTGAATTCAAATCTTGTTTCCACTTTAGAAATTAACTCTTTCTTGTCATCCACTAACAAAATACCTTCAACAAACAATATACAGTATGTTGCTTGATCTTGAATTCATGTGGTAAGTTTATCCTTCACTAATGCGAAGAGGTAACGCCTTCATGTCGACAATTCATGTAAGCCTGCAATAATGAGACATGGATGTTGTCCTCCAATTTTCTTGATGCTAGTTACAACTCCAGTATACATGTTCTTAATGGCTTCAATATTAAACTATTTTGTAAACCTGATAATCTCTTTAGGACCCTATCACAAGCCATACAATTACTAATATGTGAAAACCATATTTAGGTTTCTTCTCTCCGGTTGAAATTTGCCCAGTAATCGTCTTACTAGGTAAATGGCTTCCATGATGACCTTATTGGTGTAAACCAAATTTGATTTATAGAGACTTCTTCCATTAAACTTGGATTTTTTTTAAATTTTTCTCTATGGTAGATACATAGAGTGGTTGATAGGTTTGATTCTATTATAGATTATATTAACTCTTTATATTTCCTTCTTTATAAGTAGGCATGAAGGTGGTGATCCTCCATTCGTTAGACATATTTTTTATGTTTACAGTAAGGTTGTTTTGGCTACCAAAACTAATTTGTCCCCCATACACTTCTTATATGGTAATACCTCGTTAGGATATTATCAAGTTACAAGTTTTTGTGTGCTCATTTTTTTTATCGCATATTTAGTTATTTACCTCCAGGGTCCTGATCTTTGCACAATGCCTATAGTGCCACACTAAATTATTTATTTCTGTACTTGGTTTGCATGTATTCAATTTTTAATAGAACAAATCTAAATTTTAGATACGATGAAGTTTATTACTATTTGAAGCATATATCAAGCATCCAGTTATTGCTAACTGTCTGATTTGATATATAGTTTGAAATCTCCATATATGTTGAACTTGGTGAATAAGAGGAAGTTGTGATCATGAAAGAGGATTCTTGATTACATGCCTCACCATATAAATGAGAACATACATTTTGCTCATGCCCATTGGGTACACTAGTTAGCCTCCATTTTTTTTTTTCCAAAATCATGAAACTTCATACGTTTCGTTCAAAGGCATATCTATTCTACTATATAATGCCAAAAGTTAGGCTTCACCGTGAAATTTTTCTTCCAAAAATACCCTTGCATATTATACTAATTAAACTGGTTCATTAATTTTAATAAGGACAACTTAGTAATTAAGAAGATTGTCTTTTGGTCTTCCTAAGTAGTCTTCTTAAGTTAATTAAAAAAAAATACGTGCAAGGCACGTGCATGTATGCTAGTTGTGATTAGTGATGAAACCTTTCACTTTGGGTAGCCCTATTTCCACATTGTTTGCTTTGGATAGAATCATATGGTTATAGCTAAAGTGGTATCCCCATTGTCATTCACCATTTCTTGCATATATGTATGTGTATTTATATGTGTTTTTTTTTATGTTTTTATATTGCGTATTGCTATCATTCAGGTCCCATTTCACCCTTTTCTCTTGCATTTGACTATACAAATGCTCAATACAAAGCCATTTGCTTATACCTGTAATGCCTTATTGGAGTGTAGCCTGGTAGCCTGGTAGGACAGGTCAAGTCTAGTTGGGATCTAAATTGATGCCAGGTCTAGGATTGATAGCTATAAGCCTATAGCTAATCTAACTACCCTCACAAAATGGGTGTGATTGAATTTCTATTTGATTGCATCCAGTCAGAATGTTATCGTCTGAGATCATCATCTTGACAATTTCTAATCTATCCAAATATGTTGGGGGTACTGGTATGCTTGCTTTGCTGTTGGGCCTTGTATTGGAAGACAAATTTTCAAGAAAGTAAGATGATCGAGTAAAACATCTCAGAATCAAGACAAAGCGATCTACTTATGTTCTCTATTTATTTTGGTTTGGATATAGTTTGTGCTAATATAATATTTAACCTTCAACCTCAACCCGACTCTGGAGTTTCGATGCAGAACAATCAAGGTTCAAATCTTTGTCGCGCATTTAAAGTAGATTTTAAAGAAGATTATACCGTTACATGATTTCAACTATTTCAGCTCTCGGCCCAAAAATGGGCATTCGACCTGCAATGGCATGTTAGAATAATATAAATATCTAACCCTCAAGCCTCACCACAACTATTGATTATGGTGCAGTGACAAGGACTTTATTTGTAACTTATATTAGGCTAATTTGGATTATGGTCATGTTCGAGGCATGTTGAGCATGACGTAATATGCCCACGTATAGGCACTTGTTAGACAATTATGGTAGATGTTCAAAATAAGAAATAAAAACAAGCGGTACTTCTGAATAGTTGCCAGACGTGTCAGTATGTGAAGAATGTCATTTATGACTGTGTAGCATAGATTGCCTGAAATGCTGGTCTCGGTTTTTGAACTTCTGATTATAGTTACCAGGATCACTCATACCCCCAGAGACCAAGTTCCGGATCTTCCGATCCGGATTGTGACTTTTCTCCGATCAAGAACGTTTGCTTCGTGATTGGGAACAGTACATATAGCAATCCAAAAAACGATGTAAAATAGATCATGGAAGCACTTCAGTTTTCGGCCAGCAAAAGCCGTAAGGCAGGTGATTACAAACAAGATATGACTTTGATACTAATAAGACAACTGTTATTCATGAGGAGTCATCAAGTCTAAACAGATGGATCCATCATGATTCTAAATTGTTTACACTTGGATAGAATTCAGATTTGGTAGTATATACTATTTACATTTCTGCCTTATAATTTTTTTCACTTAAGTCAATAAATAATATATTTATGAAATATTATTAAAGAACCAAGTAAAACACTAAAATGTACCACCATCCAAAATGATGATCCAACGTACCACCATCTGAAATGATGATCCAACCCCCATCGAACCATCGAATTAGATGAGTAACGTTGCCGTACCGGATCCCGTATGGCAATAAGACGTACTGCTTTCCTGGTAACAATGCTTCTGATACACTCTAAAAGTGCTTGTTTATTTACCACTTATAGTCTCAATCTTCTATTTCCTTTCTCCATGAACGGTTTATCAAATGTTAACAAAGTACTATAGTAAGTTATAACAGGAGTCTGACATTTTTGGTGAATTTAGATAACAAAATATTAATTTTATAAAATGTGTAAAATGTTTTTTAGATTATTTTTATTGTGGATCCTCATGTTTTTCTTGATTATTTTCTTTATTTTTTTTAGTCGTATTCATTCTGAATACTGATCTTTGCTAATTATTAGTTAGACTTCTACTTATCTGTGGCTCTGTGCATGTCCAAACTACTAATTTTTTACTTGGATTTGACCCACCTTAGGTCCTTTTCAATGAAAGCTATACTGTCTGCAAATTTATTTGAATTAATTTGATTAGGTTCAATAAGTCATGTTTAGATATATTATTGTCTAATTTGTTATATATATGTTGTGTGTATGGACTTCGGAGAGGGATTTAAGCTGGGTTGGAATCCAACATGTCATGCAGATAATGGGTCAACATGGTTTTTTTAATCCCCAATTTACTTCTCAGATCTGTCGGAATATTTTTCTTTTAAGACTGACAGATTCAGTATGATCAGTATAATCCTCAAACAATCTTTCGAAAGGGTCGCAACTTGTATACTTGGTTCCACTTTGGAAGCAGTGTACTCTATATGTTGGCTCTTTGATTATTAGAGATTAACCAGAGTGGATAAGGTGTTGGCAAAGTATGCAAGAAGCTTAGTTTTTTTTAATCCCTACTTAAAGCCTTGTTCTTAAGTTGCACATTCAAAAGAGTGTTCTACATGGTCACTGTGAATAATGTTGAATGTGTCAAAGATACCTTTCCTTCTTTTCCTATGACACTGTCCAAAAGACATCTGTCGACTCTTTTGCATTCGTAAAACAATTTTAATTATCCAATGTTCTATGACTGAACCTAATAAATGACAGACTATTTAATCAGAGCCAAATACTGTTTAGGCCAGAGTGACTAAACATAATTTTTTTTTCTTATTTCTTTAGTTTTTCATTGGTAATCAAGTATATACTTATTTACTATCATCCTGCCTTCAAATTGGTCAGATAGTCTTTAGTTTTATATACTTTTATGGTTATCTATATTAGATAGTAGTTTGTTCTGTACTTGTATGCTGTTTGTGGCTAGTCTTTGGCCCCTTCTGTTTAAGCTTATACTTTGGATTACAGATTTTCAACAGCTGGCCATAGGATTTCCTTTAAGCACGGATATTTGGAATGTTATTTTGCGACTCTTTTTGGCTGAAGATATCCATAGGCTAGTTTATGTTCTCCACTGATACTTTCAAACTTATACAAGGGTTGCTGTTTCTGGCTACTCATAGAGGTTTATATTAAACCATCCTTTGCTGCTTATTGCAAAATGCAGGTTCAAAATGCTCACAATGTTCAGTATAATGGAACTATTCAAGGCCTTAAGTATATTTGGAGAACTGAGGGTGTTCGAGGACTCTTCAAAGGCAATGGTACAAACTGTGCACGAATTGTCCCGAACTCAGCCGTCAAGTTTTTCAGCTACGAGAAGGCGTCCAGGTATTATTTTAATTTGTGCCAGACAGTGTGCAATTTAATACAGACTTGAGACTTGAAATGATGATGGTATAAGTAATAGGGAAATAACTATATTTCTATTGGGATGTAGGTTATATTTATTTAGGTTCACACACAACATTCAATCAATTACCCAGGTAAATGTATTAATCGCCCAATTGGCTAGAGTCTAACTGATAAGTGACAAAGAAACTCTGACAACTCGCATTAACAAGGAAAAAAAAGCCAAATGGAAGTGACAAAATTCCTCACGTGCACATGATGCATGAATGAAGAGTAATTTAATTTTATCTTTTTATATATATTTTTAAATTTTTTTTTATTATTTCTTTTTGAGGTAAGTTCGGTCATTTATAACGGTCTCTATCCTGGGCTACTAGCACCAAGCCCCCCTCCCATTCCCATTTTTATTTTTCCCTGCCTGGAATTCGAACCCACTCCTCCCCTCCCTTACCAGTGTTACCAGTGGACCACCCTCTTGGTGTTGAATGCAAACTGTTGTCTCGTTTTCATCTGAATCCTTAATCAGCTCTAGAAGACAGATGAAGCATTTCCCAAAGTTATCATAATGGTGATCTTTCAGGTTGTCAAGTGCACGTGGTCAAAATTCATTAGTAATCTGTTCACCCAATTTGATAAAGAATAGCTAAATAATCATACTTGGCAAACTTGGATTGGGCCATGGCAGTTAAAATTTCTCACAAACATTCAAGTTCTTGACGGAATAAAACTGATTTAACAGATTCTCGTACTATTGTTTCTAAGGTCTCCTGCCCCTAAATTGGCAATCAATAGCTGCAAGGTTTAGGGAAAAAGACGCCCGCACTATACCAGAACTGCTTCAACCCAATCCTACACTATAGGATAACATGTGTCGGGTCATTATTATAAATACTTGTCAGTTTTTGGTCCACTAAGACCCAAAATAGTCCAAATTCCCAACCATTGAGAGCGCCTTTTGTCTTTTAAAATAACTGTATGTTTTAGACTGAAGTACTGGATCCCTTCGCATGACCTAGAATGTAAAAGAGGGTTGTGCTCCCTAGAAGGCGCCTCTAAACTCCTCCGGACACTGCTGCCACCGGAACTTCCCAGTTTTTTTTTCCCTTTTTTTTGAAATAAGTCTGAAAGTGGCCGGCACTTCCCCCCAAAGCAGAGATTACCTGAAACTTTATTGGCTAAAATGTCAACTTGTTTTGGTTTACTTTCATTTGCATGCCTTATGGAACCTTTTCTGGCCTATGTAGAAGTGCATATAAAGTTCCCAAGTATCCTGTCGTAGTGTTGTTGTACAAATACAATTATGCAATTATTTACAGAGACCAATTTAAAGCTGCACAAATAATCTATGAAATTCTGTTTATACTTCCAACGTTTTCTTCTTATTTTTAGATCAAATTAATTAACAGTTTCTGAAGTCACAATTTTTCTGTCCATGTTTTGGTTGTAGTAGTCAATATTACTAGTAACTAATAATGAATGACATTAGTAGATAAAACCATATTATCCCCAGTTACTTTAGACTCGTGCTCGCCTTGAAAATGATATGTACATAACGAATATATGTGCTGTTTAGTCTGATCATGTCACCATTCTTTGGTATGATAAATATATGCACTTCAGGATCTCTTTTGACTAATAATACTTGATAATTTTACAGTGGGATTTTGTGGCTTTATCGGCAGCAATCAGGCAACGGTGCGACCATTGTTCTATTTCATCTATAAGATCTTTTTTACTGTTGACTTCTTGTTTGGTCATGCTCTATTGATATAGAATATTTTTCGTAAATGCTACGTGCTCGTTATTCTTGTCAAATCTGATAGCAGAAAATTTGTAAACTCATTTGCAATCTGGTATGGATACTCTGAAATCTGAATAAGGACACGTCGTTATGTGTCCTCATATTTTCATTAGAAATCAAGCATGGACACTCTCCAAATAAGGACACATGTCGAACACATTTTATAGTGTTTATGCTTAAAATAAGGATAAAAGTCAATATAAAAGGTAAAACTAAAAGCATTTTGTTGTGGCATTTTAATTTCATATGAATCAAATATCTATTTCTAAAAGATGCAGATATTCATTTATCTAAATTTACGGTTAAAACTTGGATATATATATATATATATATATATATATATATATATATATATATGATGAAAGGGCATGTCTGAGCTATATATACACACACAAACACAATCCAAAGTACCCGTGCACTGCACAGTTGGGAATATTTTAGAAGTTTTTTGTAGGATATTTATTAATATTAGTTACTATATCCATAGATACTCGTATAAAATCTATATATCATATTAAACTACTCAATTTAAAAAAATTTGGATTTAATTTTTTTTAAATTCTACATTATCAATTTTGATAAATTTAAAGCCATGCAAAAATGTATTGCTTAGTTATAAATATAGGTTTATATATATATATATTAAGAAGCGCGGACACTCCAAAAATGTGTCGACACGCATCAGACACTCCACAGGCTTGTATCGACACTCCAAAATACACTAGGACACCAAAATAGGTGTATTGTCCATGTCACTGTGTCCTTAGCGTGTCGTATCCGTGTCCGTGCAACATAGTATAAATATGTACAATTTGAATTTTAAATTATCGATAATCTTAATATTGAATTTTAAATTTGGATACTTACAAGATGATATCCTAAAAAAATATAAAATTTAAAAGATTATATTTGGATAAAGTCAACTTTCCATAACTTATGACATGGCACATTCGACAAGGTGGCACAATGTGGTGAGAGAAAGGGCTCCAAAATTGCTCTAAATTCACGAAAAATCCCCAAAGCTCCGTGACTAGTTTCGCCTTATTTTGTTTAATATATAGCGTGTCGTATCCTAGTTTTTTTAGAAAAGTATGTATCGTTGTGTCTGTGTTGCGTCATGTCCTGTATCCCATGTCGCATCTGTGCAACATAGCTATCCATAAAATGCATATTTACATGTCCTCTCATAACCATATCCTCGCATTTGTACGATCTGTTTGCTGATGGATAAATTACTGATGAAGAAAGCTCTACATTAGTACGTGAACAAGTATCTTTCAAAGATCTTTCGATGATGAACGTAATTTGTTTTCTGAAAGTTTTATATTGTATTATTATTTGAAGTCTTCATGTCTATTTAGCTGATCTAACAAATTCAAATATATGAGATATTGCTCATTTTGTGTCAATATATATGTCCAGAGGATGCTCAACTCACTCCTATTTTACGTCTTGGAGCTGGTGCTTGCGCTGGAATTATTGCTATGTCAGCAACTTATCCTATGGACATGGTACGGGGGAGGATCACTGTCCAGGTAAGATTTCATTTTCTTATGTAAATTTCGTTTAGTTAACTTGTGTAGATCTTTTTCTTTCAAGATCTTGCCAATAAAGTAGGATTCCAGCAGCTTTTCTTTCAATTTATCTTTCATATGAATGTACTTATTTTTGTGTGATGTAGACTGAGAACTCCCCTTACCAGTATAGAGGAATGTTACATGCACTAAGCACAGTCTATAGGCAAGAAGGCTTTCGTGCTCTGTACAAAGGCTGGCTCCCCTCTGTTATCGGAGTGGTAAGTTTATTTGTCTATACTCTACACAATAATTTTTATTATATTTACAATAAGCCAATTTACGGAGGTCCTTGGGCTTAAGATATCCTGGAAACTGTACTAGTCAGTTTACAACTTATACGAGTCGTTCCGATCTCTGATAGAAATTTTCCTTTTGCAAATTGGCCGCCTTCTTTATTTAAATCTTGATTTACATTGCTGTCATGCTCACCCCAGGATTCGGCATCTTCAGGCTCATAATTTATTTGTTGCAGGTTCCGTATGTTGGCCTGAATTTCGCTGTGTATGAATCCTTAAAGGACTGGCTGATCAAATCCAGGCCATTTGGACTTGTTGAAGACACTGATCTGACTGTGTGGACAAGGCTTGCATGCGGAGCTGCAGCTGGAACCATTGGTCAAACTGTTGCCTACCCACTTGATGTGATCCGTAGAAGAATGCAGATGGTCGGCTGGAAGGATGCTTCTTCTATCGTCACAGTTCAAGGGAGGAACCAACTCGAATATTCTGGAATGGTTGATGCTTTCAGGAAAACAGTGCGTCACGAGGGCTTTGGAGCCTTATACAAGGGTCTTGTCCCCAATTCAGTGAAGGTTAGCAGTGTCTTCTTTATCAAATTGAAGCTTATGATTTAATAATTCTTTCTTTGAATAATTAAAATTCTCTCTCTTTTTGCATTTTTCAGGTTGTGCCATCTATAGCTATAGCATTTGTGACCTATGAGGTCGTGAAGGATGTTCTCGGAGTAGAAATGAGAATATCAGATTAAGCAAGGACTTCAGTGATTATTAATTACTGTGTTTGGGTGTAGGGTGGGTGGGGGGGTAGGGGTGGGGGTGGGGGGATTGGCTGGTATTTTTGTAGGTGGATGGTTAGGAAGAGAGGATATAAGAGCACAAAAGGGGTTCAGTATCAAAGAGCCTCTTTTGCCCATGTTGATATCTTACTTAACTACTTGGATATCTACATCTGAACATTCTTGATTCCAGCCTCGACTCAGTAATAAATTGGCTTGTAAAGCAAGTGAGAATTAACCTATTATTCTTGAAATATGTGATAAAGGTTATAATTACTGTGGATGCTATTGTATTGTCTAATGCCAGTTATATATGTTCTATTGCTAGTAATTGCTCGTGTTTCCTGATGGTTTAATCGTCTGATTATTCCTCAATATGTATTGTATTATATGATGCCGACGAAGAGGATCAAGAAGTTCTAACTTACTTTGCTTGGGGGTATTAGATCACCTACTTGAGGGAATATGCAGTAAACAGAGACCCGGTCTACCATTTTCTGGCTAGAATGTGTATAATACAATAATGAGGTTTTGTTTAATGATTCCTGTATCAACATGGTTCTTGACAAGATAGCTGCATATAAAAGGCTGCCTGGTATATGAGTAATGATATTCGTACCTCCAAATTATTCCTTCTTGTGTGGCACCTGACATGACATGTTAAATAGTATTATGTGGCATCTAATATGGCAACTAACATGGCAAATTTTATCCCGAAAAATTAATTATCCAAAAACATTAATGTTAATGTTAATGTTAATATTAAGTTAATGTTAATGTTAGTATTAATGTTAATGTCAAAGTTAATATTATTGTTAATTTTAATGTTAACTATAATTTTAAAGATTAATTGCAACTTGATACCCTCAACTATTTCACTTTTTCAAGTTGATATAACTTTTTTTTGTAACAAATTGCTACCTCAACTATAATTAGACTACTTAGTACCCTAACGATATTAACGACAAAGGTAAAAAGACCAAAAAGACATTAATCTCTTAAGGCTCCTGTACGAAGAGAAAGAGAAGATGAGAAATTGAAATCCGATTTAATCAAATTCCTAAAGAATCTCTCTCTCTCTCTCTCTCTCTCTCTCTCTCTCTCTCTCTCTCGATCACTGACATGGCAAAACTATAAACTGCATATAGGATTGAGAGTAGATGAGATATTATGTATAAAGAAAATAGACTACAAAAAAAAATTTAGGAGAAAAAATGAAAGGGAATGGACTAAGACATAGGAATTGAGAGTAGATGAGACATTATGTAGAAAGAAAATAGACTACAAAAAATTAGGAGAAAAAACTGAAAGAGAATGGACTAAGGCTAGGCTAGGGCTAGGGCATCACCAGGAAGCAAGCAGATGGGAAAAAGAAGTGTAAGTAAATCAAATGATCTTTTAAAATAATAATCAGGATTATTCTCGTCCAAAAAAATTAACTTTTTCGAGTGAAGACGGAAAAAACTAATCCCTGGGTGACGGAGGGTACCAACTTGAACAAATTGAATAATTGAGGTAGCAATTTGTTACAAAAAAAAAGTTTAGGGTATCAACTTGAAAAAGTAAAATAGTTAAGGGTATCAAGTTGCAAGTAAGCCTAATTTTAATGTTAATTTTAATTTTAAACTTTGTCATGTCATCTGCCACATTAATGTCACGTCAGCTGACACATAAGAAATGATAGTTTGGAGGGACATTTTGGAGGTACGAATAGACATTAAGAGTCAGGAAAGTTCAGAAAATGCTCCATGTTTAAAAGAACAAAAATGATGGACAGACCGAGGGGGGACCGTGGTTTAAACCGCGGTGCCACGTGTCCCCCCCCCCCCCCCCCCCCCCCCCCCTCCTTGGTCGGGTCCCTGCCGCTGACGTCAGCACCGCCTTGCTAACGTCAGCCCGTTGGATCCGACCAATGAGAGGGGGACACGTGGCACCGCGGTTTAAACCGCGGTCCCCCGCTCGGTCTGTGTATCACTTTTGTTAAAAGAAATGGAATTAAGATCCCAATGAATTTAATATAGCAAAAACTGAATTTAATATACCAAAACAATCATGCAACCTCATACAGAACGTTCCAGAGAACATCAGTTATACGGCACAAATAAGAAAGTAGTGTCAAATATATGGTATATTAACATAACATTAAAATTAATATTAACATAAATATTAAAATTAACATTAAAATTAATATTAACATTAAAATTAATATTAATGTTTTTGGGCAATTAAATTTTTGGAATAAAATTTGTCATGTTAACTGTCATATTAGATGCCACATAATACTATTTAACATGTCACGTCAGGTGCCACATAAGGAGAGATAGTTTGGAGGAATATTTTGGAGGTACGAATATCATTACTCTTAGTTTAATTGCACTTTTTTTTTTTGAAGGAATTGCACAAGTTTGAATTATGAGATTTGCACATTAGCATATATAGCACGGGGCAAGCACAAATTTTGTCATTTGGGGGCCGCATCACTTCTATTGCTTTGTTCTGGCTACAAACTATTACGTTACCTGGTGCTACAATTTGAAATATCGAGAAAGCTTGTGTGTATTTTAACTGGAGAGGTGGTGTGCATGCTATTACATGGGAGGTTTTATACATACCAAAGTCGGCAGGCGGAGTTGGTCTTAAATCTTTAGTTACTATTTGGGACATTGCAGGGATTAAGCTGGCATGTGGCTCATTACGGTCAGATTGGCTATGAGGCAGATATCTCAAGGGGAAGAGCTTCTGGATTTAGCATATTGATAATAATTTCTCAGTTACTTTCAAAACAATATTAAATAAAAGGAAGCGGTTGAAACAAGTTATTACCAGGGTCATTTTTGATGGGACCGATACAAGTTTTATGGTTCGATCTATGGTTAGGACATCAGAGTATGGTAGATAGATTGGGATGGCAGGAGTTTGAAGTGAGGGGGAGGGAGGAATAGGTTAGCCGCTTGATTCATCTTGGAGCTTGGAGGTTGGATGACCACACGTTAGGAAGGCAATTTCGGGAGGACATTAGTAGTATCCAAATAGACCAGTATAGGGGAAGAGATACATGGCGATGGGATCTATCAAATACTGGAAGTTCGATTTCAGTTCAGCCTATGATCGATTTCAAATTCGCTCTCAACCGATGTTATATCAAGAATTTGTTTGGACTTAGTTTTTATTAAAAGAAACAAATTTTGTATTGAATGAGTTGGGCTTAAGGGAAGAAGAATTAAATGTTTTAGACATGGATTTAGGCCATTTGTTATTTTTAAAGATTTATTTGGGGTTTGGGCCCATTGTCTTGGGTTAGTATGTGGGCGGACAAGGAATGGATTTTTGGGTAAATGAGTAATTGGATTGGGTCTACTAAATTAGTGATTTCGTATGAAATACATATGTGCAATTGGGCCTCTTTTTATTGATAGGTTTTAGTTTGATTAAGTAAAAGAAATGGAGCTCTAAAGGAATAAGAGGTTTAGGTCAAGACTCTTTGGAGTCATTTAGAAATTTTAGGAGATATATAAGAACCGAACACATGAGCATGTATTTATAGGTTTTGGATTAGAAGCATCGTCAACAAATTGAATCAGAGGCATGTACATACTCCTTCAATTTTACTTTACAATATTGCATCTCATAATTTTTTACACTTTTTATATGTTTTATTCGTGTTGACGTGTCATGTCGTGTATAGTATGTAGTCTATCTAGCCTTGGACATTTCGTGACTGCTAGCACCGTCATGAGACGTGCTTTATGTCTATCACATGCGTGACTGCTAGCATATCATTCCGTAATAAACATGTATACACAAGTAAAAAATTTAGGTTTTGAAGTAAAGGAGAACTTGCCTTGGATGTAACAAGTTGAGAAGAAGAAAAAGAGATGGAGGGCTTGCTCATATTCTCGGGTCCAAGGGGAAGGGGGTGCTCGGGTTTGTAAAGGGAGGAAGAGAGTTGAAGGGAGAACTTGATAAAAAAGAAATAAAAGAAAGAAAGAAATGAAACAAAAGGTTTTTATATAAAATTTTACTTAACAATTAAGTAAAGAAAAGAAAAGAATTCAAAAGAAAAGATAGGAAGTTGTGCGAAGATATTAGAAGAGAGGAAGGTGGTTGACCCTATTATAACATCCCAGTCCCAAAATATGTAGGACCGAAAATATGCTACATGCCAGCAGCATATCACCAATGGGCCAATCTACCTAACAAGTCCATTAGCGAATGCTTAAACTGTAAATCATGATAGAAAACCCATAACAACAACATAGGCCACCAGTCCAGAACTAATCTCATCCACGCAGAAAAGTAAAAATGGAATAAGCAAGTCCAACAATAATGATAATGTCAATTGTCTAGCAGTAATAAAGGAAATAAATGTACGGGAAACAACCCGTCACCACAGCAAAGAAAATAGATATAATATCCAACTACAAGTCTGCTGAACTAAATAGAAAATAAAAGTAGCAATGTCGAAATAGAGAATGACATGACTCAAGAGAAGTCCTCCGGAACTATCTCGTCCTCCTGCACAGGTAAGTCTCCAGTCTCAGCTCCAGAACCATACACCTCAGGGTAAACCTCATCGTCTAAACCTGGAGAGATCACCAGGTCCTCAGGGGACTAGCAAGATAAATAAAAATATGCCAAATGTAACAGTATAAAATATGCAGGAAAAATAATAAATAGTTACGAAAGAATTAACTATGACACCAGGAAACTAAGACAGTGGCATACTAGACGTGGCTAACAAGTCCATCATATAGACTGTAGTCAAGACAAGCACTCCCAATCTATAGTCTCAATTGTAGTCCAAGTCAAGCGACTCTCAATCGAGAACGTAGCCAATCCTAGTATCAACCTCCTAGAGGAATACAAGGGTCAAGTCGATCCTATAGATTGTAGCCAAGGTAAGCGCTCCCACTCTATAGAATATCTCAAGTCAAGTCATACTCAAGTCAGGTCATATCACGTCAAGTCAAAGGAATAGTCGCATAGGACTAGGCATCTCTATCATGAGACACAGATGAACCCGAAGACCAATATAACAGGTAATAAAATATAACAGAAAATATGTACGAGCATGTAAAACTAGAAACAAGATAAAGTAAAACTAGAAACATGATAAAGCAACATGAATATAACAATATAAGGAAAAGAACAATAAAAAAAGTAGAGAACATGCATATAAGATATAGTGTACAAGTTGGCAATGTATACTTGCCTGCTTCTCACGCTAAGGTCGAGGATTCGGTCCCAACTCCAAGTCCAGCTAGCCTATATAATTTATTAAGTTTATTATATATAAAAAATTATTATTAATGCTACCTAAGTGTATATATATAATACAAACATTTATTATAAAGGTAGAAAATTAATTACTTGTGGTTTGTGTACTAGTTACTATAGAGTAAATAAAATTTATGTGAATTAAAGGTAGTATATAGTTATGAAATTTAATTAGAAGTGGAAGATGCTATACGTAATTATGCCACCAACTTTAGTTTGATCCAGTGCACATGTAAGCATTGCTTACGTGAATAGTGTGTGTTCTTGTTGTGTATATGTGTTGTGCAAACACATAGAAAAAGAGAGGTGTTTTGAAAATTAATTAATGGAGGGCTCATTTCCAACTATCAATTACCTATTCACATGTTGTGTAAGACAAAACGATGGTGGAGATGAGTTGGATTGATTGCACTATTTGTTTGTGGAGAGAGTTTTTATGCAAATTTACAATCATGATTACTTGAACCAACATGTGACAGAGAGAAACAATCATGGTCAGAGAGTGGAAAGAAGGGGTTATCGCAATTATGCTAAAATATCTAAGAGAGAGAAAAAGAAAAGCCAGGAGCCACATGCATGTGGTGTTTTCTGTTCTCTTATGTGTGCACAATACAGCTCCCTATACACGTGAACAGTGAGTTATTCTTCTTCATCTCTAATAAATCCTATAGTTCTACTATATTCCTTTCTATAGAATCTAAGAGAATGGTAGTAAACTTTACCCAAAAAAACTCAGAGGGAGCTCTTGGTGTCAGCCTCGAAGGGTGCTCACGGGAAGACCCGGACACGGAAAGAAGGTCGGGTCGCCGTGCGGTTGGTCGCATGGCTGTTGGGCGGCGTCGGCATGTCAGTGGGCCGACGAGTGCGGCATCGGTCGATGGGTTGCTCCAAAGGAGGAAGATAGTAATACTTAAATTTTTGTTTTAACATTTCTCTTTTTATAGAGAAATGAAGGAAAGTTACAAATGGAAAATGTTGAATTGGGGGTTACAGAATGGAAGGGTCGGGGGTTACGAAATGAAAGGGGATACAGAATGGAAGGGTCGGGGGTTAGCTATATAGGAATGAGAAAAGGTTGGGGGTCAGCTATATAGGAATGAGAAGAGGTTGGGGGTTCGCTAAATAGGAGTTGGAAGTGGTAGACTTGTTGTTATTTATTAAAATAATATAAATATTTTATCACTAATAGAATTCTCTAAATATTAATATTATTATTTCAACAAGAGTCAATATTATCAAAAATGAATAGTTGAACTGTAGTCATAAAAATTCAAATAGATTGTTGAAATGAATTGCAAAATTAGAAATTACTAAATTATAAATAAAAGTAAATTTTTTGGAAGGGGTCTTACATTCTACCCACCTTAGAAAAATTTCGTCATCGAAACTAAAAATAACTCACAAGAATAAAGGGTATGCTCATGTTTCTAAGATTACTCAAGGGGTGTGCTACTTTCCTGTGGTTACTCCTAATCAAGCAAGTAACAATCAATCACAAATTAATTTCCTAGTCCATATTCCTAACACTTGTAAATTGTTACCTTCAGTCGCTCCTTGTGTTGCTACTCCATCTTCAACAGTCATGGCAAAGGCCTATCCCGGTCGCTGTGTTCTTGCCTGTTGTCTAGCCCACGTAAACTGCATCGCCTGGTTGAGAAGCGGTCTACGCGGATTCCCTTCTGGTGCTACAGGTCATCTCTCTGGGTAATCTTGAAGTTGATGTTGGTTTGAACCACAGTTCAAACATAGGCCTAGTCTTCTGCGACAATCTCTTTGGATATGTCCATTTTTGTTATAGTACCGACAGACGGGAAGTTCTGGGATCGGGTAGGGGTTTTCTCTCGGTTGCTGATGTGTGGCGATGCATTTATCATGTCCTCCTATAGTTGCTCTTGCTGACTGTGCTGCTGCATATGGACGCTTTGGGCTGGCCTCCTTTCGGTGGACTCGCTCCAAGCATCGTATTATTGTAAGGACTTCTGAGTAGGTGGTAGGTGCAGCGGCTCCGATAAGCTTATGTAGTATGTAGCTCAGAGTGTAGGTGCGAAATGGCTCAGTCGTAGAAATTATGTATTATATTCTTCCACAGTCATGCTGCCTTGTACAAGATGAAGGAACTGTCTTCGAAGCTTCGCTCTGAAGGTAGCCGGAATATACATCTCTTGGAAGAGTTTGGAGAACTCCTCCTAAGTGATATTATCCGGGCCAAGCCGCCTTTCTTCTGTAAGCCACCAGTGGTGTGCATTGCTAGTCAGCTACATCCTGACAGCAATCATCCAACGCTCCTTTGGTAAATCTGCTGCCTCCAACTGGTGCTGGATGTTGGTGAACCACTCATCATGAAATTCTGTGGGCCCCTCCTTACCCGGTAATTTTGTTGGCTTTAGCTGTAGTATCCCGTCCCTACATTGTGCCCCGTTTTCGTCTACGGGATCCACGAGAAAGAAACATTGTCGCTACCGATTCAGTCGGAACCGATAGATCGAGATCAATTGAATCGGTCGAACGGGAACGATTGAATTAAGATCCTTTTCTCATTATGGAAAGTATTCTTCGAAATAAAGTCTCATATTCAGCGGGTACACCTCGAGGATAGACTTTACGGCTGAGTCGGGAGAGACCTCCCGTTGCTCTGCTTTTCATGCCGTACTTGCTCTTTGGCTTTGGTTTTCGTGAATATTTTCGATGGTTTTTATGGCTTGCATTTTTGAACTTCACATTCGTATCGAACTCTTTGAATGACACAATGTTCTAATCAGTTGCTTGTGCGATTGCAGGTGATCGTGTAGGCGATATCTAAGTACGGCCAACCAGTCCCTCGCCTCAAGTAAGACTAAGGTGAGTGGCTGACCTCCTTCCCCTCGACCCTCCAGTTTCAAATCAAACATGAAACACAAAATGTATACTTGTATTCATAGTGTAGAATCAATGAATTGTGGTATGATTCTTCACGAACACTTGCTATAGAACCGCTATAACATGAAACTAATGCATGCTTTCTTATACCATGTTTACTATATATCTGTGCAAAATGAAAGACTGAATCGATTAACGAATTTTTCAACGATAAGGTGGCACACATTGAAAATTGGCTAACTCTCAAAGATTTTAGAGGCCATACTTGAATAATTAATTTTAGTCTAGCACGATCATGGACAACTTATGCACAAGGTTTCGCTTCCTCGAACGACAATCCGAGGCCACGGGACCGTCTCGACCTAGGAGGAATGCAAGGTAGATGTGCTGGATGCTAGCACGGGTCATTCAAAACTTTCAGCGGGGCTAGCCACCCGTGCTGAAAGGGTTGCCGACTCGACCAAGCTATACGTCCAGGATGGCTTGAATTTCCAGTGACCCCCACTTGTACAATATTTACAAGTTTTTATTATAAATCTGACAGCAAAGAAACATGGTAAGTTACACTACAATGGCACGCTCTACCGTGGGTAAGATTTATTATAGTTACGTTATATTGTCTATCGAATGCTCGTCTCTTAACATGTTAGCATGCAAATCGATCAGGATGGTTAGAAAGATTACAAAATAGCTAACATGTTTTATAAAACTGCTTGAACAAATGAGAGCTTGGGTTTAAATTAGCCACTCGCTAGTACATGTGATCATACTGACCTCGCTCTCTGCAGGTGCTACGAATCATGAGGAACGCACCAACTAACTAAGGCGACGTTCGCGTCTTGAAGCTTCGACCGCGTGTTGAAGACTCTCTGTAACAGTCCAAGAATATGTCTCGACTTCCATCCATCCCAGGTGGCTGGACTACTTTTGTTGTAAATTGAGGGATGTATGTATGGAACAACTAACTCATCGGTGCTCCTTTTGTAATCAAGTCATGTTGTAAGCCCACATGGCACAATTGCAATAGAGTCTTGTAAATGATGTCTATTATCAATAAAATACAAAATTTCTCTGTTCAATGTGTTATTAAATTTTATCTGCATACCCACTTAGATGTGTTTCGGATAACCTTATGACTATGCCTTGTGCGATCGCAACCTAGTTTCGTATGGCATTACGTCCGTGGGACGACTATCGATTCTTTGGAATTGGGGCGTGACATTAGCTAGCGAAAGTCTGTAAATGATTTCGTCGTTGGCTGACGAGCTGGTGGAGTCGCCCTCTCTAAAGCTGCCATAATACGATCTTCCATATTCTCCGTCTGTCTTCGCTGAGTCTTCAGTTAGATATATTGTTGTGCTTGCATCATCACATAGAAGGTCTGGAACAGCTGCTGCGGGTCCATTAGCTATCCAAGCTGAGGGAATAACATCGGTGGCATCTGTGGCATAGGTGGCATCAGTGGGATATTATCTCTCCTGAACAATGATGGGTGCGAATCATCTGGGTCGTCTGGTTAGGTAGAAGAACCTCCAACCGGTGGCGGGGTCGCATCGACGTGAGTCACTACTACATTCTACGGAGTAACCGCCAGATTTTTCTCGTCGGCTTGTGAGTCCATTGTACTGCGCATAAATGAAACTTATAAGCTAAGAACATATGATATCAAGTAGGATGCAATTCAAGGAAATAAATTTCAAAATCGATATAGAGATCAAGGACTGGTAATATATGTGGATGAGATCCTATGAGTCTTTCTTATCCTATTAGCAGGCTCATGTTGGTACAATAACGTAACCGAAGTGATTTAAAATTGGACCTGCATGGGCCACCACAAAAACATGTAACGCCCCAGTCCCAAAATTTATAGGACCGGGAATGTGCTACATGCCATCAGCATATCACCAATGGGCCAATCTACCTAGCAAGCCCATTAGCGAATGCTTAAGCTGTAAATCATGATAGAAAACTCATAACAACAACACATGCCACCAGTCCAGAACTAATCTCATCCACACAAAAAAGTAAACACAAAATAAGCTAGTCAAACAATAATGATAATGTCAACTGTCTAGCAGTAATAAGGAAAATAAATGATGAGAAACAACATGCCACCACCGCAAAGAAAATAAATATAATATCCAACTACAAGTCTGCTAAACTAAATAGAAAATAAAAGTAGCAATGTCTAAATAGAGAATGACATGACTCAATAGAAGTCCTCCGAAACTATCTCGTCCTCCTACACAGGTAAGTCTCCAGTCTCAGCTCCAGAACCATACACCTCAGGGTAAACCTCATCGTCTAAACCTGGAGAGATCACCAGTTCCTTAGGGGACTAGCAAGATACATAAAAATATGTTAAATGTAACAGTATAAAATATGCAAGAAAAATAACAAAATAGTTACGAAAGATGGGTATAGAGATAGTTCTTCCTACCAATGTGGCCTTGATGGCCAGTATGCAAGTTTAGTCCAGTATACTTGAAAGGATCAAGATAGCACAGTCATCGAATTCTAAGCTTTAACGACTTAGGACAGAATGTGAAGCGGGACATGGAGCATAGTTATGTATTCACGAAGATGGCACGCTTCGACATGAAAGGCGTCTTTGTGTACCCATTGGTGACATCAGGCAAAAAATTATGGCAGAAGCTCACAGTTTGCATTATTCAATTCATCCTGGTAGCACGAAGATGTATCATAATATCCGTCAGCATTTCTGGTAGAATGGCATGAAGAGAAAGATAGCTCGATTTGTCTCTCGTTGTTTAGTTTGCCAACAAGTTAAAGTTGAATATCAAAGGCCAGCTGGACTTCTTCAACCTTTATCGATCCCAGAATGGAAATGGAAATATATTGCTATGGATTTTGTAACTGGGTTACCTAAATCCCCAGCTGGGAGAGATGCTATATGGGTTATAGTTGATCGGCTCACAAAGGTAGCTTTTTTTCTTCCTTTCAGAATTGATCAGTCGACGGATCAGCTTGCAGAGATGTAGCTCAGACAGATAGTCAGATTGCATGGAGTGCCAGTCAGTATCATATCCGACCGAGATTTGAGATTTATATTGCACTTTTGGCAGAGTCTTCAAGAGAGTTTGGGAACTCGTCTCAAGTTTGGTTCAGCTTATCATCCACAGACAGATGGTCAGTCGGAGCGTACGATTCAAACTCTTGAAGATATGTTACGATCCTGTACATTTGACTTCGGTGGTTCATAGAAATATCACATATACTTAATGGAATTCTCCTATAATAATAGTTTTCAGGCCAGTATCCAGATGGCACCATTTAAGGCACTGTATGGCAGGAAGTGCAGATCACCTTTAGCCTGGGATGATGTAGGCGAGAGGCAGATACTTGGTCCAGAATGATTGCTTGATTGACTGCTAGTCGTAGATTGCCAGTAGTCAGTATAGCTTGCCCCGACAGCTCTAGCCTCTTGATTAAATTTCGAGGACAAAATTCTTTTAAGGTGGGTAGAGCTGTCACTCTCATTTTTCGTTATACATATTTTCAGTATACGTGTACGGATTTCTGACATTTGTCAGGTGACCCGTATTTTTTACTTATCTTGCTTAGCTTTGGCTTGTTTTATTTTGGTTCTACTTGGCTTGGCTTTTCTTGGTTTGGTTTGGTTTGGGTTGAGATGGAGAGGTTGATATATAAGTCAAATCCTCTCTCTCCTCCTCCATTACTTCTAATTTATTTCTTCTTCTTCTTCTTTTTCATTTACTCCTCTCCACCTACATAGAAGCCCTAGGCAAGTGCAACTTGCTTCATAATGGATCTCAAGTTGTATTGTTCCATCCTCTTCCTTTCATATATCTAAGCCTCTTTAGAATATCACATTTATGGTTTTGATGGATGGATTTTTGTAGATCTAAGTTATAGATTTTTTTAGTTTTTCTTAGTTTTGATCTCTTTAACTTTGTTATTTTCGAGATCTAATGGTTCTATGTTATAGGAAATTCAATTCTACACAATTTAGACCCTTGGAAGTCTCGATTTTGACTTGTTTTGAGGGAGTTATGGCCTTTGGAGTTCATGGGTTCAACCAAGCTTTTAGTGCTGGTTGGGGAAGATGAACAGTGTGTGCGCGCGCTCATTAGCGCCATGCCATCTCAGTTGCGTGTGCACTTTAGTGCTGCGGGCTTCTGTCACTCTCGTTTCCTGTTATACGTAATTTTAGTATACGTGTACAGATTTCTGACCCGTACTTTGACTTACCTTGCTTAGCCTAGTCTTGGTTTAATCTTGGCTTGGTTTATTTTGGTTTAGCTTGGCTTGGCTTGGTTTAGTTTGGGTTGAGATTGAGAGGCTTGGTATATAAGCCAACTCCACTCTCTCTTCTCCATAACTCTTTCATTTACTTCTTCTTCTTCTTCTCCATTACTCCTCCCACCCACCAAAGAAACCCTAGGCAAGTACAATCTTGCTTCATGATGGATCTCCCATTTTATTTTTTCACTCTCTTCTCAACTTGATTCTAAGCCTCTTTAGAACTTGGCATTTGTAAAACCCCTCATTTAATATCTATATATATATATATATATATATATATATATATATATATATATATATATATATATATATATATATATATATATATAAAATTTGTGTTACTATTTAGAAAGAGGTTTTATGTATTAAATTTTTAAAATTTATTGTGATTATGATTTTCAGTATATAATAAATTCAATATTAATATTTCTATAGGGAAAAAGGGGGGTTATTATATTTTTATGATTAATTAGATTGTTACAAATTTTTGGTTATTTTAAATAATAAGGGAATGATTTATTTGAAAGTTTTAATTGTTAGGTATATTGTTATATAGTAAAATAAATAAATTTTGGCAATTTATAGAAATTAATTGAATATATTAGATATTTTTCTTTGACATTTAAAAGTATTTTTTTACTATTAATTACTAATAATGTAGGTGTGTATATATATATATATATATATATATATATATATATATATATATATATATATATGTATTTAGATAACAATAAGTAAAACAAAAAACTTATGGGCTCGGGACGGTGCTTAAAGCACTGTTCCTTTTTCATCTCTTCCGCGGATGAAGTCGAACCCGAGCCTCTGAAATATTTGAAGCCCTTATATTTGGATATCGGTCGATCCTTCATCAAATCGAACCAAATTTTCTCCTAGGAAATCCTTATCCCATTCTCCACAGATTTGATTGAACCCCAAGATTTAAACCATAAGATATTAAGGGAAAATCAGAATTGGACTTGTGTATACTAAAAATACTCGAAATCCTATTTTTGCTCCGTAACCAAAACTCACGGCTCATGATCGACTCTCTCGACTTCTGGAGAACCCCTACACCCCTGCGCATCACCTCCACCACCTGCATGTCGTCGCGGTTGGCCAGAGCGCCGCCGCACTCACGAAATCTGACTAGGAACAGGGGTGCCTTGTTTCAACCGATCGCCCAGGTACCATCTTCCCGAACCAAAATCTTCCTATTTTTTCGATCGTTTACAATTTTATAACTTCCTGTAGCAAGCCTACATAACCCGCTAAGCACCCTCACAAATCCAATTTAATGGGGGTAAGCCATCGATCCAGAAGATCAATGGAAACATCCCTAAAAACTGTTTCGAAGAACAGTTTTTCAGTACCTCATGTACCCTGTTTTGATGGCGATACATTAACAACCTAGTAACGGTTTATAAAATCCATTTGAACAAAACTATAGTCAACTCGTAGGACTTCAAAATCTTTCTTGTGGTTTAAATTTTTACTAATTATATGCTGAGTAAATCGATTTCAAAAATTGAAAAAAAAAATAAGTTTTCAAAACCCAAATTTCAATAGAACTTCCGAATACGACGTAAGTCCCGACAAACCGGACGACGTGATCACAAACCGTATGCATCAGAAGGCGCATATGGATGTTGTTGACGTGTGGGAACAGACAGAACTCAATTTCGTTGCATGTACGCTACGAAATCAGTGCGTATCCGTCAAGATACCCCTGTATCGACCTTTTGCAAACTTAGCCATAACTTCGTGTACGTTCATCGTATCGAGACGAAACTTGTGCCAACAGGACCATATCAAAATTCTGGTCTTGTACGCCAAGTTTGATCCGATTCTGAGAAGGTCGATCGGAACGCCTATTTGGCGGGCCCGCGACCCGATCCAACGGACAAAATTGTGCACGGCCCACCGGAATCCAACTTTGGACATACGGTTGGGTTCATCTCCTCAAACTGGATCTATAGACATGTAGTTTGGTGACGTTAGATACCATAGATACTGGCACGCATTTCGGTGCAAAGTGGGTCCAACGGCGGACATCGTTTTGATCCAAAATTATGATTTTGCCCCTGTTCTAGAATTAGACTTTTGGACAGGCATTTCCTAGACATATCTTTTATACCAAACATGTTCGTGATATTTTTTCAGCATTCAGAGCTCTTTTGTGGTTTTGACTTTCGTGTTGATGATTCTGATTGTTAGATTTTGCTGCTTCTCGAACCACCCTCAGGCAAGATACCTTGCCATTAGCTGTCTATTTTACTTTAGCTCATATTTCATACATTATTTACTTTCTGCAAAATAAACTGTGATACATGGCATAAGTAGATAGAGTTTTTACTGG
Source organism: Iris pallida (assembly GCA_029216955.1). Classification (NCBI taxonomy): domain Eukaryota; kingdom Viridiplantae; phylum Streptophyta; class Magnoliopsida; order Asparagales; family Iridaceae; genus Iris; species Iris pallida. Next base: position 1,408,198 of record JANAVB010040819.1, read on the forward strand.
TTAGTTTTATTTCCTGCTATGTACTATTTTCTTATACATTGAACTTAGATTTAAGGGACCACCCCTTGTGTGTTGCATACATAGGCCTTGACACATTTGTACCATATTGTTGTGAGTCACATATAGAACTCGAAAATGCGTGACTGGCTGGCCACCAGTACGTATAAGCCGTACGATAGGATTAATCGCTAATAGTGTTGCATGCTTAGTTCGACTTAGCGGTTAATAGGGATTATGTATTGTGGATACAACATAGTAGACATGGGGTGGGAAGAATAGTTCCTTAATGTATGGGCCACTTTTGCACTTCCCTTATTAGACCTGTGAGCTCCGTCAAAGACACGAGACCACTGATGCCCTCTGACGTTCGCAGAACGTTATGGACGAACCAATTATACTGATGCCTTTTGACGTTCATAGGAGCGTTATGGATACAGGCACCTGATTTCTGATGAGGGATGATGCCTAATCCCTGTAGCCAGAGTGCCCATGTGTAGGAGGTTTGTTCTTAAACTGCATTTCACTTAGATTGGTAGGGCACCCTTATCTGTTAGGTATGAGTAGTCTTGGTTTAGGTACTTGTATCTGATCGTAGCTTGGAACAGTAACTTATCGCAGACTAGTTTGCCACATCTTGTCCTTGTTTGGTTATAGGTGTGGCTCACTGCTCCGATGAGAAGGTATCGAACCTTGTTGTGGTCGGGATACCATATTGGATTCGTGACTTGGAAAGATACTTCATCGTGGGTTAGTGTGACATCTTCTGTCCTTGTTTGGTTTGAGAATGGTATGCTAATTCAAGGGTGGAGTTTTGGACTGTGTTATGATCCGATTGACTTATTATTGAGCAGTACTTATTCAGTTTATATGGCATGATATTGTGTATCTTGTTACATCCCTCTAAGGACCTGGTTATCTCTCCAGGTATGTGCTATTGTCATTCGCAGGTGTTCTAGTTGTGGCCGTGATCATCTCTATTCTGCGAGGATGATTGCATTTAGATCGTCTTCGCTTCGCTTGCCAAACTCATTTTATTTTTCATGTATTTCTTTCCTTACTTGTTGGTAGTAGATTTGTCTCCGTCCAACATGTTGTATAAAAATATTTAATAGTTGATTATATGATATCTTTTATTCTTTTATTTTGTGGATGAGATTAGATTACTCTTGGTTTACTGTATTTTACAACTTATGTATACATACGAGATGTCCATATATTGGAGTATACTTCTTATGTATACAGCTAGCATGTCTACGTACCTAGTCCTACGTATCTTGGGACTGGGGCGTTACATATTTTTGTGGTGGCACATGCAGGTCAAGATAAATTGTTTGGTTACTTTACCGTACCAAACAAGCTTGCATATAGGATTAGAGTTTAGGATCTCATCCACATACTTGACCTCCTTCCTCGATTCTATTTTGACTTCCTTGATTTGTATCTTGTTTTAATCCTTCTACCGTAAAACTTAGCTTTCCTTCGTGCTTGATAGGAGTTAGAGGAATGACTGGTAGCCTCATTGATTCAATTACACTACTAGTTAACTCTTATAAGTTGGGTAGAATGCCCCATGAGCTAGTAATCCCTTCGTCCTTATAACCCATGGTAGAGGATACTACTTGGATTACCTAGATTAAAAATCTTTAGAGGACCATACCTCATTTTATCGACCAACGCCTTAGACAAGAAGGCAGTAGGACGACTGTGTAGAGACAAACACCGAATGAGTTTTAGATTTCATTTGAAGGACTTGAACTATTCATACTTTCTTCATCTTCTCATGTATTCAAAATTTTAATTATCTTGACTAATGCTGCAAGATAGCCTAGCTTTGCAAGCTCATCCTTTTATTGAGTTTGTTCAAGAAATATGTTATCTGGACATGTCCACTAACATATCGTCTAATCAAAACCGGTGCATGATGGTCTGATCAACCTAGTGCACTTTGGTTCACTTTTCATATATTATTCTACGTGGATGGAGACATAGTTAAAACTTGCCCTCTAGAGTCTCATCCACGACTGCCTTGGCAACTTCTTCTTAAACTATTCAATCGCCTTTGAAAACCATATTTACAAATCGTTCCTATCTCCCTCGAACTCTTATTGTTTTTCGTTACCTATTCCGAAACAAACACTCGTAGACATGAAGTATTCTTCTATGGCCATGAAGGCTATACATACACAATCATTTTCATCTATTCGAAATCGGAGAACTAACTCCAAACTTGATTCACATCTACCGTATCAAAATTTCTATTACGTCATCTAGCATTCTCTAATAATCAAGAGTCGAGGTACAATATCATGACTTTAAATTTCTCTAACCTCATTAATCCTTAACCCTTGTCTTAGTTCTGTAGATTATAGATTGTAAGCCTTCTAAGTGGTAGGATTTATTAGGGTTACCGATTGATTAGAATAAGCGGTTTCTATTAGGGTGATAATTAGTGCCTCATGAACTCCCACTTTCTATTTAGATCATTTAGTGTCCTCGATCGTGACATTACTATCCGGAGTACGAGACCAGCTGTTACCTTTCAACAAATTCCATATTACAAGACCTAGATGAGTCCACCTTCCTGTAGACATATCATGTCCCACTAAAACACGTCCCCTTGTACCCTATCTTTATGATACGACTTTCAGGTCAAAATGACTAACTAAAAACCTTACCATAATACCATTGTCCCTTTCTGACGTCAGTTAGATATCCAACCTTGACTCAAATCTTTTGACCCAATATATGGTTGTGACCCACTCGAAGTCCACTACACACATGCCACTAGTGTGCCACTTTATGGAGTTTCCTTGTGCTACTTAAACACAAAAGTCACAAAAAGGTGCATTTTGGGCTTAAGGAACCTAGTAACCCATCCGACTGACAATTAACTCAACTACTTGAGTTGAAACCTATTCTATGTTGCCCTAACCTAATAGGAATGGTTCAGAGAGATTTTAGGACATTTTCCAGCTAATATAGATTAAAATCTAAGGTTAAATTAATCAAAGATTGGTTCCAATGGAACTAATAAATTATTGGTTTACAATGTATATTTCTATCTGCAAACGTCTTGATACCTCTACCGTGACTTTCATATCTCACGGTATATTTCATATCTCACGGTATATTTCAAAACCCAAATTTCAATAGAACTTCCCGATACGGCGTGCGCCCCGACAACCCGGGTGACATGGTCGCAAACCATGTACATTAAAAAGTGCGTATGGATGTTGTTGACGCGTAGGAAACTGACAGAACTCGATTTCGTTGCACGTACGCTACGAAATCAGTGTGTATCCGTCAAGATACCCCAGTATCGACCTTTTGCAAACTTAGCTCTAACTTCGTGTACGTTCGTCGTATCGAGACGAAACTTACGCCAACAGGACCGTATCGAAATTTTGGTCCTGTACGCCAAATTTGATCCGATTCTGAGAAGGTCGACCGGAACGTCTATTTGGCGGATATTTCGGTGCAAAGTGGGTCCAACGGCGGATATCGTTTTGCCCCAAAATTATAATTTTGTCGCTGTTTCAGAATTGGACTTTTGGAGAGACGTTTTCTAGACATATCTTTTATACCAAACATGTTCGTGATATTTGTTTCAGCATTCAGAGATCTTTGTGGATTTTGACTTTCGTGTTGATGATTCTGATTATTGGATTTTGCTGCTTCTCGCACCACCCTCAGGCAAGATACCTTGCCATTAGTTGTCTATTTTACTTTAGCTCATATTTTATGCATTATTTACTTTCTGTAAAATAAACTGTGATACATGGCATAAGTAGATAGAATTTTTACTAGTTAGTTCTATTTCCTGCTATGTACTATTTTCTTATACATTAAACTTAGATTTAAGGGACAATCCTTTGTGTGTTGTATACATAGGCCTTGACACATTTATACCACATTGTTGTGAGTCACATATAGAACTCGAAAATGTGTGACTGGCTGGCCACCAGTACGTATAAGCCGTGCGATAGGATTAACCGCTAATAGTATTGCATGCTTAGTTCGACTTAGCAGTTAATAGGGATTATGTGTTGTGGATACAACATAGTAGACATGGGATGGGAAGAACAGTTCCTTGACGTATGGGCCACCTTTGCACTTCCCTTATTAGACATGTGAGCTCTGTCGGAGACACGGGACCATTGATGCCCTCTGACGTTCGCAGAACATTATGGACGAACCCATTATACTGATGCCCTCTGAAGTTCATAGGAGCGTTATGGACGTAGGCACCTGATTCCCAAGGAGGAACGATTCCTAATCCCTGTAGCCAGAGTGTCCATGCGTAGGAGGTTTGTTCTTAAACTGTATTTCACTTAGATTGGTAGGGCACCCTTATCCGTTAGGTATGAATACTCTTGGTTTGGGTACTTTTATCTGATCGTGGCTTGGAATAATAACTTGTCGCGGACTAGTTTGCCACATCTTATTCTTGTTTGGTTGTAGGTGTGGCTCACTGCTCTGAAGAGAAGGTATTGAACCTTGTTGTGGTTCGGATACCATATTGGATTCGTAACTTGGAAAGATACTTCATCATGGGTCAGTGTGCCATCTCATGTCCTTGTTTGGTTGGGGGGATGGTACGCTAATTCAAGGGTGGAGTGTTGGACCATGTTATGATCCGATTGACTTATTATTGAGCAGTACTTATTCAGTTTATATGGCATGATATTGTGTATTTTGTTACGTCCCTCTGAGGACCTGGTTATCTCTCCAGGTGTGTGATATTGTCATTCGCAGGTGTTCTAGTCGTGGCCGTGATCATCTATATTCTGCGAGGATGATTGCATTTAGATCATCTTCGCTTCGCTCGCCAAACTCATTTCATTTTCCATGTATTTCTTTCTTTACTTGTTGGTAGTGGATTTGTCTTTGCCAAACATGTTGTACAAAAATATTTCATAGTTGATTATATGATATCATTTATTCTTTTATTTTGTGGATGAGATTAGATTACTTTTGGTTTACTGCATTTTATAGCTTATGTATACATACGAGATGTCCATATATTGGAGTATACTTCGTATGTATACAGCTGGCATGTCTACGTACCTAGTCCTACGTATTTTAGGACTGGGGCGTTACATTGCGCCCCCGCACAACCTGATAAAGCTCGCATAATATGATCGAATTGATATCCAGAGCAGGGTGACGTGGCACACATGCCACTAACTTCGTAGAACATGTCCACTACATTGCCTACGACCATGCACATCTCACTCAAATGATGCCATACGTCCATAGTAGTTGGTGCAACCGCTCATGCAAGTGAACAGGGCCGCGCAACCTGAGGCGCGCACAACCCAGAATAACTGTTAAACTGTTATTTCAAGAACTCTATAAATAGAGTTTAAATCAGTCTCAAAGAATCACGAATGATCATAATCTCTTACTAAAGTGCTATTGCATCCTCCAGAAGCTCGTGTCTTCGATATCACATCGTCCAAGGGATAAAGTGATCGTCTTTTGATCAGATTCCTATAGTTGTACTTTTTCAGAAATCAATTTTACTTTTGTACTCTTTCTTAGTTTGTAGAAATCAAACTTTTATTTTTTGCAAACAAAATGGCAACTCTGCCGAGGACAACTTTCTTCTCTGACGAGAAAGTGACAACTCAATGTGATACTGCATCGATCGGCAAGACGCAGAAGACTTTGGTCGTTCAAGTCGACCAAACTGCTTACGAGGCAATGATCAGTGCTGGGGGTACCAAGCGCACCGTCGTTGCTGCTAAAAGCAAAGGGCGCACTGTGTGGACTCCTAAGTCCTCTCGGCTGTAGTGTCCCATCCCGCAAAGTCAATCGGAGGAATCGAAACGCCGACGGCGTTCAGACTTAGCCTTGCAACGGCTGCTCGAAGGCTCGCTCGGTCGAGGCGACTCCTCGCTCAGGTGGGCTAGTTTTGGTGAACTTGCCTCATCTTAGCCTTCATTTAATAACTCGCATGTTTTCAACTTGCACAAGTAGGCTAATATAAAAGCTACGAACGCACATAGCCAAGGGAATAATCCCGACAGGTCGAAATATCTTAGAACATGGAAAATGGTCCCACGGTCTGTTTAGAAGTCGGCTCAGCGTGCTTTCAAATGACACTCGATCATTCGTTCCCGTGGCTTGGGAGAAGAAAATTGACCTAAGTTGCTAAGTTGTCCCGACACTCGAATAAGCCTAAGTCATAGGCGATGCCCGCTTGAATGCTTGATAAAGCATGCATTGTCCCGTCATTTTACCCCAACGCTTGTATTGGCCTAATTCATAGGCGTCGACCGTGTGAATGCTTGAAAATGCATGCACGGTCCTGTCGTCCAAGGCTTGGCATAGCCTTCGCACGTCCCGTAAGTTAAGTCGTCTTGCACGGCTGTTGGCTTAAGTCTAGGCACCCGAGAACTTGGTTGTTCAAGTTGAACGCGTGCACGGCACGTTCCCTCGATGCGAAGCTTGGCGTAGCCTTTGCTCGTCAAGTCGTTACGTGAATAAGTTAGGCAAAGCTATGCCGGTCGACCTAAGTTATTTCTAGCACTGTCCCGCTCTATCTGCGGTTGTCAAGTCTCGTAGTCCCTCGAGAACACGGCTCGTCGTATAAACTATATGACTTGAGCGATAGCGTCTCCTATAGAACCAGGTCTGTCTAAGGCACGAGCTACGGTAGATTTAGTAAAGAGTATGCCACGATCAAAGGAAGTCCACGTGATTAGTTGTCATCGAGATCAGTCCCGCTACTTGGGAGTCTCGCTAAGTCTCGGTAAGTCTCGCACACGAGATTTGTCCTGCTACTTGGGAGTCTCGCTTAGTCTTGATAAGTCCCGCACACGAGATCAGTCCCGCTATTTGGGAGTCTCGCTATGTCTTGAAAGAAAACAAACGAGATCAGTCCCGCGGCTTGGGAGACTCGATAGAAAGAGGGAAAATATGGTCATGAATAAGGAAGGACTGGATAGATCGAGTTGAGTCTTGCATGGTCATTGGACAACTTGCGCGCAAGGAGAATCCCTCGACCGATCATCGGGGCACCGGGATCGAGTCGGCCTAGGAGGGAAAGACAGATACCGTACGACCTTCAACGACGGTCCGACTCGTTAGAAGTTAATCGTTACGGTATACGCCATGGGACCATTTGATGGGGCTCGTACCTCCATGCGAAGGGGTCACCGTGAGCCAAAGATCCAAGATAGCTTGACATTGCTAGTGACCACTCATATAGATGGGTCGGCAGAGTAACGGCACACCGCATGTATGCCTTTGGATTGGATCTAGAACTTGAATGCAGGTCTAGTTAGTATCACGATGTCTGGGCCTAAGAATGGGCTGCAGCATAGGCACCGTGCTTGGCACGATAGTTGGCGTCGGAATGTCCATGGAATTAATACTATGTTTCACAAGTCTTGTCTAAGTTAGCAAATGAGTCGAACAGAAAGGCCGCAAGGCGGTAGCATGATAAGTCTTGATAAGTTATAAGGCGCGGCCTCAATCTTGAAGCACGAACAAGTCTAAGCAAGGTCTAGAGGCACGACCTGCACGAGTCATTCCGTTGTCGTCTTTGGCATTTGAATCGTTGGCACGAGAATTGGACTAGTGAACTTGAGTTTAAGTGAAAGTCTTGGCACGGCCGAGTTTGCATAAGTTGCTCCTCGGTGAAGTACTGTCTTGAATACGTTGAAGTCGCGAATAGAGTATGGCATGACCCTGCCGTCCCGAGTTAAAGTTCGATCAAGTACCTAAGCGATGATGCACTGCCTCGATCGAAATACACGTTGGCATTGCACGACCCCGTCGTTGCACGATACTGTCGTTGCATCGTTAAGTATAGGCCGAGACATCTTGTTTTAAAATGGATCCTAAGGCAAGATTAGAAAGACAATCGTAAAGAGACTTATATTGCACAAAGTAAATAAACGTGTCGGTTTTGTATGGGTGGGCGAGTAGCACACTCCACTAGTACAGTTGAGTACTGACACCCACACAGTCTTCATGTGCAGGCACATATAGAAGCTCGTGGTGCGGAACTCGCTTGGATGCGTCGAGGCACGGGGTTCCTTGGCGACTCGAAGCGTGCGGCCGCGTAGACTCCAGACTTATACATGACATAATGTATGGACATCGCCTTCTGAAGCTTTCGCTTGCTCAAGCATTGTATCGAGAGATGAGAGAGAGCAGAGTGACTTGTAAAATGAGAGAAAAGTAAGCACGAGAGACTTATAATCATGGCCTTGCGTCTATTGTAATCTAATTGTTCAATATCAATAAAGAGCTCTTTTGAATAACTTGTGTTTCCCTTTAAATTTTTGCTGTATGTTCAATATTTCTGCTTGGGACTTCTGTACGACGACTCCGTTGCCGCCGATGTAATCGGTCGTTATGAAACTGCCTTGCACGGGTGCAGTCTAGGCTTGTACGGTATCACGCCTTAGCGAGGACGATCGCTCCTACGGGAGCGGGGCGTGACATAATGGTATCAGAGCACGGCTTTACGTCCTTGGACTTCAAGTCAAATTTCTCAGTTTTGAAAGCTCGTCGTTGTTAAGGAAGTGTACGCTCTCTCTCAAATGTCCCTCGGCATGTCCATACAATAAGTCTAAATATTTTCAAAAGATCGTACAAGTGTTCACTCGAACGCATCGGTAGGCTATCGTCGAATGCATCGGTAGGCCTTTGTGCCGAACGGTGTCAAACTTTTCTTGATAAGGAAACTCGTGGTAAAAGTTAGCAAGTCGCGCGTGTGCTTGAATATTCCTATGTCGACTTTAGCAAGCGAGCGTGCAAACTTGAATATAGTCCGCAAAGAAAAGCTATGCATACGGCCTTTTGGCTAAGTTGTGCCGCGTGTCGTGCACCTCGACTTTTTGGTGCAATCGAGTCACAAGCAATATCAAGTATCGCTCGGTTGGGAACGGAGATACACTTAGGGTGTATATCGATAAAAATGCTATCGGACTAATGCTTAGGCGTACGCAAAAGACTGGATTGGGATTTTAAGGAAATAGTACGAACGACTTAGTACATCGAGACGACGTGAGCGATTACGCTAGAGATTCGTCGAACGAATCTGAAGGATGTCTTAGCGAACGAAGCGAACGTGATTGTGGACTAGATTGAATGGCTCGAATCTTGACTGGTGTATGGATTTTCTTGGAAATCATACGAGCAAAATTGAGGATTAGAAATAATAACGAGTACGTCGGCGAGGCGATGCGATCGTGCATAGCCTTAGAACGCGTCACGTTTAGTTGGTCGTGACTTCGAATGTCCCGAACGAGATGTCGTTCGGACAACTTGTGAATGGGGAACGCGAGTTAGAAAATAATTTGGAATGATGAATAAAAGTGAATGTCTTCATCGAGGAAATCTAGTAAATCGTACGTACGATTTCGGATTGAGTCAAATGAAATGTGACTTTAGTTTTGGACAACGCTATTGAAACTAGCTTGAGGAATAGCAATTGAAACTGATCTTGAATATCGAGGAGATTGTGGAATATTCAATTCGGACAATAGCATCAGTGTACGACTCGAAATTGGTTGCAAAGGAAAATAGTCAGGTTACGCATATCATCGACGGTATTGAGGCGTATCAAAGATCGATATACGATAACTCGGGGGTACTCTGACTTGGCGAATGACGATCGTGTAAATGTCATTGTTCCAATGGATGCTATACTCGTGATGTTAAAATGTGTCGAGGAAAAAGTTAAACTTGGCTTGAGGATTTTTTAGTTGAACAAATGACGATCGAACTATCGAACTGAGATCTGGACTTGGAGAAAAACAAAATGTTGGATTTGCTTCGACGATAACCCTAATGTCGACATTCTTGTCTTATGCGAGCACAACTCCAGCCTCGCATATGCGTTACGCCGATTAGGGTGATCACTCTGCGTGAGCACTGGTATGGTGATTCATACAGTGGGGGTGATTGAACTGCATGGCGTGGCAATTTGTGTGCTTTGACTTGTGGTTTGACGCGAAGGTGGACTCGAGAATGACTTAGCGTACGTGACGGTCGAATTTGAGGATTGCGTAGGTCTAATCCGCGTATCGAGAATGAATTAGTCTAGACTCAAACAAGAGTTACGCCCCCGATGAGAATGACTATTCCGCGGGAGCGTTGTATGGTGATTCATGAACCACCGTGGATAATCAGACTCACTTGAGATTGGGACACAACATATTATCGAGCTAGACGACCTCGTGATCGAATACATGAATTGGTTAGAATTGGTGATTGAACGGATTCGAATATGTGCAACGTATGCCTTGATACGAATTAGGTGATCATGCTCGATGTTTAGAAATCTGGGTGACGCGAGCTTGGGGTAGAAAAATCCCGTACTAGTGACTTTGGTTTGACCCTAGGATTGGGGTCAGTGTTAGCATTATTGTTGGAGAACTATGATTCCAATCCTGACATTGACTTAGCCTCGAAAAGATGGCCTAGCGGTTAGGCGAGACGCCATGTTTCAAGAGTTATCAATCGAAAGATTGATCTTGAGGATTGGTATGAATGGATAGTATTAATCACGAATATAGGAATACCCCTCACGAGATTCGGCTGACATGCATATATTTTAGGGACGCTTGAGTATGTGCACGATGCGACTCGAATGAGAACGACGAATTCTCTATCATACGGCTTGGTTGAATGTATGTATTTTGGGGACGCCTGGAATGCATGTACGATCCAGCCAAGTGATACGTTGAATTCAAGCATGACTTGAGGAATGGAAGAGTGTCGAGAATTTGAGATAGTGTTAAAGGGAAAGATTGATACTAGTGCGAGCGTGGCTCGAAATTGAAGAAACGCGTAGGCGGAATGTATATGATAAATTATGGCGTATCTAGTTCGACTGCTATAGTTCTGTGTCTAGGCTCGATTAAGTCTTGTCCATAGAAATGGTAGGATGTCTTGCCTTCAGAAAAGTCTCGAGGACGAGACTTGTTCTGAGTGGTGTATGTTGTAGTGTCCCGTCCCGCAAAGTCAATCGGAGGAATCGAAACGTCGACGGTGTTCGGACTTAGCCTTGTAACGGCTGCTCGAAGGCTCGCTCAGTCGAGGCGACTCCTCTCTCAGGTAGGGTAGTTTCGGTGAACTTGCCTCATCTTAGCCTTCACTTAATAACTCGCATGTTTTCAACTTGCACAAGTAGGCTAATATAAAAGCTACGAACGCACATAGCCAAGAGAATAATTTCGACGGGTCGAAAAGTCTTAGAACATGGAAAATGGTCCCACGATCTGTTTAGAAGTCGGCTCAGCGTGCTTTCAAATGACACTCGATCCTTCGTTCCCGTGGCTTGGGAGAAGGAAATTAAACTAAGTTGCTAAGTTGCCCCGACACTCGAATAAGCCTAAGTCATAGGCGTCACCCGCTTGAATGCTTGTTAAAGCATGCATTGTCCCGTCATTTTGCCCCAACGCTTGTATTGGCCTAAGTCATAGGCGTCGCCCGCGTGAATGCTTGAAAATGCATGTACGGTCCCCTCGTCCAAGGCTTGGCATAGCCTTCGCACGTCCCGCAAGTTAAGTCGTCTTGCACGGCTGTTGGCTTAAGTCTAGGCACCCGAGAAATTGGTTGTTCAAGTCGAACGCGTGCACGGCACGTTCCCTCGATGCGAAGCTTGGCATAGCCTTTGCTCGTCAAGTCGTTGCATGAATAAGTTAGGCAAAGCTATGCCGGTCGACCTAAGTTATTTCTAGCATTGTCCCGCTCTATCTGCGGTTGTCAAGTCGCGTAGTCCCTCGAGAACAAGGCTCGTCGTATAAACTATATGACTTGAGCGATAGCGTCGCCTATAGAACCAGGTATGTCTAAGGCACGAGCTACGGTGGATTTAGTAAAGAGTATGCCACGATCAAAGGAAGTCCACGCGATTGGTTGTCGTCGAGATCGGTCCCGTTACTTGGGAGTCTCGCTAAGTCTCGATAAGTCTCGCACACGAGATCGGTCCCGCTACTTGGGAGTCTCGCTTAGTCTTGATATGTCCTGCACATGAGATCGGTCCCGCTACTTGGTAGTCTCGCTATGTCTTGAAAGGAAACACACGAGATCGGTCCCGCGGCTTGGGAGTCTCGATAGAAAGAGGGAAAATATGGTCATAAATAAGGAAGGACTGGATAGATCGAGTTGAGTCTTGCATGGTCATTGGACAACTTGCGCGCAAGGGGAATCCCTCGACCGATCACCGGAGCGCCGGGATCGAGTCGGCCTAGGAGGGAAAGGCAGATACCGTACGGCCTTCAACGAAGGTGCGACTCATTAGAAGTGAACCGTTACGGTATACGCCACGGGACCATTCGATGGGGCTCGTACCTCCATGCGAAGGGGTCACCGTGAGCCAAAGATCTAAGATAGCTTGACATTGCTAGTGACCACTCATATAGATGGGTCGGTAGAGTAGAGACACACCGCGTGTATGCCTTTGGATTGGGTCTAGAACTTGAATACAGGTCTAGTTAGTATCACGATGTCTGGGACTAAGAATGGGCTGCAGCATAGTTACCGTGCTTGGCACGATACTTGGCATCGAAATGTCCATGGAATTAACACTATGTTTCACAAGTCTTGTCTAAGTTAGCAAATGAATCGAACAGAAAGGCCGCAAGGCGGTAGCATGATAAGTCTTGATAAGTTGCGAGGCGCGGCCTCAATCTTGAAGCACGAACAAGTCTAAGCAAGGTCTAGAGGCACGACCTGCACGAGTCGTTCCATTGTCGTCTTTGGCATTTGAATCGTTGGCACGAGAATTGGTCTAGTGAACTTGAGTTCAAGTGAAAGTCTTTGCACAGCCGAGTTCACATAAGTTGCTCCTCGGCAAAGCACTGTCTTGAATACGTTGAAGTTGCGAATAGAGTATGGCACGACCCTGCCGTCCCGAGTTGAAGTTTGGTCAAGTACCTAAGCGATGAGGCACTGCCTCGATTGAAATACACGTTGGCATTGCACGACCCCGTCGTTGCACGACCATGTCGTTGCATCGTTAAGTATAGGACGAGACGTCATGTTCTAAAATGAATCCTAAGGCAAGATTAGAAAGACAATCGTAAAGAGACTTGTATTGCACAAAGTAAATGAATGTGTCGGTTTTGTATGGGTGGGCGAGGAGCTCACTCCCCCAGTACAGTTGAGTACTGACACCTACACAGTCTTCATGTACAGGCACAGGTAGAAGCTCGTGGCGCGGGGCTCGCTTGGATGCGTCGAGGCACGGAGTTCCTTGGCGACACGAAGCGTACGGTCGTATGGACTCCAGACTTATACAGGACATAATGTATGGACATCGCCTTTCGAAGCTTCCGCTGGCTCAAGCATTGTATCGAGAGATGAGAGAGAGCAGAGTGACTTGTAAAATTAGAGAAAAGTGAGCACGAGAGACTTGTAATCATGGCCTTGCACCTATTGTAATCTAATTATTCAATATCAATAAAGAGCTCTTTTGAATAACTTGTGTTTCCCTTTAAATTTTTGCTGCATGTTTCAATATTTCTGCTTGGGACTTCTGTGCGACAACCCCGTCGCCGCCGATGTAATCGGCCGTTATGAAACTGCCTTGCACGAGCGCAGTCTAGGCTCGTACGGTATCACGCCTTAGCGAGGACGATTGCTCCTACGGGAGCGGGGCGTGACATCGGCCAACCATGGCTCATGCGCAACTTGCACAATCTATCTCTCGGACAACCATGGCTCGTGCGCAACTTGCGCAATCTGTCACTCGGCCAACCATGGCTCCTGCGTAACTTGCACAGTCTATCTCTCGACCAACCATGGCGCATGTGCAACTTGCACAGTCTGTCTCGCGGCCAGCCATGGCTTCAGCACAACCTATGCAGAATTCTTCTCGGTCAACCAGAATTCCTGTACAACCCGTGTCTACTGCTTCTTCGGCGCTGAACAAAGGGAAACACCTTTTGGCTACTCCCTCATCTTCTCCAGTTCTAAACTCGCGAAAGAACCTGTCTAGTGAGGGTGTTAAACAGAATAAAGGAAAGCATCCTTTGGCCTTTCCTCAACTTGAAGAACGTGTGACTATGTCCTTCCAATCACAAAACAAAGGGAAACGCCTTTTGGCTACTCCCTCATCTTCTCCAGTCCTTGACTCGGTAGAAAGTATCTCTGGTGACGCCCATGCGCCACCCAGTGTGAAAACTCTTTTGGACAGGAACTCTACTCCTCTGAATATAGACAATCAAATCTTTACTAAGAAAGTGAGTTCTGCTCAAACTGAGATTTCTGTCACTCAGTTGCGCCAGAGCAAGCACATGAGAACAGGTTGCGCAACACAAAAAGGAATTCTGCCAAATCCCAAAAATGAACTACAGATCTTCCTACCCTGCTCATTTCAAGATCCAAGTAGGATAAACTACTAGTATCTCAGAAAGATACACAAGTAGCAGATCTATCTGACATGCGCACCTATCTCAACAGGCGCTAGTCAACACCTGCTTCAGCAAAATGCAAACAGACGATGCCAATAGCTAACTTGCGTCAGAAGCAGACTTCTGAAGTCAAGAATCCCTTTACCTATGCTAACCAACTCAGCACTTCATTGTACACTCAAGGAATGGGACATCTCAAGAAAAGGAATCATGTTCCTAATATTATTAAAGAATATGTTCCTTTGACCTCTTCTCATCCTGATGTTGTAACCGATCTCCGTGAAGTTCTTAAACAGAAACGGAAGATCCTAAATCTATCTCATCCAATGCATTCCCAAGAACATTACTGTAACCATCACCATGAGGTATGTAGTGCCCCGCTCCGCGAAGGCACTAGATAGACAGAAAGATCAGATTGGTGGCTCTGTAACAGAAGACGATTGATCTGGGTGAGTGGACGAAGTCTCATTTGCTGATTCGTTTATGCCTAATAAGAAACTGAGTTTTTGATTGAATGCTATTGATAATAACAAGATGGTAAATCATTGAGTATGCTTTAAGAAAATTCACATGTTGTCTTGCTAAGAAATGAATGTTGCCTTGATCAAGAGAACCTTGTCATGCTAATAACAAGACGGTAACCAGTATGTATGCTTATAAGAGATTTCACATGTTGATATGCTAAGAACAAGAAAAGAAATAATCTGCATGCTAATAAGAAGACTTGTTGCCTGCTAATAAGAACTGATATGATGCTTGTCATGCTTGATAGGATAAGAAAAGACAAATGAATCGAATTGAATGCTTGATCATTGCTTGTTGCCATGTATGCTTGAGATTTGTAGACATTTATAGACAGACTTGTAATAAAATAAGGTACGAAATGAACATGTCGTATATCTGCAAAGGCATGAAAAGAACATGTCGTACATCTGATCACAAATCTGTCTCATCTGATAGAACTGCTAGAGCATGCATATGGTCTCGGACAACTCGTGCACGAGTAAAATTTATCTCTCGGGTAGAATCTGGGGGCGCCTGGACCACTCGGCCTAGGAGAGATTATGAGCACCCTGGGTAAAAGAGACCCATGTAAAAAGGGTAGCCGATATCTGAGTCCTTAGCGACGAGCTGAATCGAAGAGTCACAACGGCTAATCATGGGATTTCCGATGGACCATCATATAGATAGGTGTTGGTTGGTGCAGAGCTGAACCGAAGAGTCACAGCTACCAATCGAGTCTGCATGTGTCAAAAATGTTTTGCCAATAGCTAACGATGCAGAGACGAACAGGAAATAAGTATGTTGGTTATATTATATTTATGCTAATCATTGTCTTGTGCAGGGATGGACTGTTGGCTATGGTAAGAATTACTGAAAAAGTGATACATATGTATTGCTTGAGTTTTGCTATATGAATTGCTTGCAGAGATTAATCCAATGCAAAGAAATGCTATGTTCCACTAAAGAAAAGATATGATATCGTGCTTATAATTGTCTCTAAGAATTGCTTGAACAAAGAAATGATTATGCTCATGAAATACGCTGCGTACTGCACATGAAATGAATAGTCATCGTATTTGAATTGATTAGTTGTATGCTTCAAATGAAATAAAATGAATTGTGGTTTTTCAAAGATGTTTTCAAAAGAGATGTAAACTGACTCTGTATGCATAAAATATACATAGGTAAAAAGTAGCAAGATCACATCATAAAAAACGTTTTCTCGCTAAATGAACAGTGATCGTTTCAGACAAATATAGCTCTTTGTTCACAATCACTAGTATGTTGATATACTGACCCACCATCAGTCTGCATGCAGGTACACTATGCATCAAAAATGATAGTCCGAAGCGATAGCCCGAGCCTCATCTCCAAGAGCCAGAAATCTGAAGAGATGCCAAGAGATGACATCTGTTGCAAGAGTTGGTTTTGTATATAAAGGGATGTAATGTATGGGAACTGGATCATTGTAATCTGTAAAGTTATGAGATAATGTAATATTGTGTCAAGCGAGAATCGAGAGCTTATGTCTTGCTTCAGGTCTTGGCCTTGTGCAAGCGCAACTTAGGCTTGCACGACATCACGCCTTAGCGAGGATGATCGGTCCCAAAGAGCCCAAAGCGAGGACGAAAGGACTCTGCGGGATCGGGGCGTGATAAGGTAGTTATCAAATGCTGCTGTCAATCGGCTAAATAGTCTGTCTTTGACCGTCTGAATTACTCTCAGGTTCCTCAACCGATGATACGGGATGAAGATGAATTGTTGTATGCCTCTGTCAACATGACGTCTCGAAGCACTGGGGGTAGAAAACGTTCGAGACTTAATGGATCCCGCAATCCCATTCAACAATACTTAGATCGAATTCATGAATCGGGGAAAAAGTATTCCAATATACTAGATCAAGAAGCCGAGACGCAATCGGTCAAAGGAATCTTCCTTTCGACCAAGACACAATCGGTCAAAGGAATCTTCCTTCCGATCAAGACACAATCGGTCAAAGGAATCTTCCTTCCGACCAAAAAATAATCGGTCAAAGGGATCTTCCTTCCAACCAAGAAACAATCGGTCAAAGGAATCTTCCTGATTCCAACCAAGATTCTCTCAATCAAAAGGACATCCCTATCACTTATTCTGGGGGTGGTTCCTTATATGACTTTGATGCTGATAGTGAATTTTTCGAAAGGACCATCTTTTCCACTAGCTCGTCTTCAATGGCTAGAGAGGTGACTGCTTATGTCATCACAGAAGATCAAGATGCTTCCAGTTCTAACAGTCAAGAGCAGAGAATTACTGCTTTGGAGGCTAGTTTGAAGAACATGGTTGAGATGGTGGCAGGCATGCATGCGGTAATTATGACACAACATATGGTTCCACCAGTCGCGAATCTAATTTCGACCCAAGAACCTATAACAACATCAGCTCCTGTCAATATTGGTCTGGGGGTACAGTCTCCTCACACCGCTTCCATGCCTGCGCAGGCTATTCCAAGTCAATCTGGTGCTGGAGGTGGTACTTATCATGTAGTACCCCCTCATAACATATCAAATCAATCTACTGCTCCACAATCATCGGAAGATACCATTGAGGCCGTAAAACTTTTACGTACTCAATTTAAGGCTTTCAAACAGAAAGATGGCTTGCAGAAGCTTGGGATCAAACAGCCTTATCCCATAGAATGTAAGGAAGTCCAATTTACTCCCAAATACAAATCCCCTACTATTATGCTGTTTGATGGCAGCACATCTCCAAGTCAGTACCTCAATTATTTTGAGGTAATGACTGATCAACTCCAGCCAAATGACACTCTACTCACTAGGGTGTTCGTGGGATGTTTAGCAGGTGCAGCTTACGACTGGTACCGTAGTTTGCCAGATGGTTGTATAACCTCTTTCTCTGGATTCAAACAAGTTTTCCTGGAAAAATTTTATGAGGGGACAAATGACATGACTATGTTTGCTCTCATTAAAATTAAACAGCGACACAATGAAACAACTGAACGGTTCAGTGAACGATTCCACCATGAGGCACTCAAAATGCCTCTTGGAACTCCAGATGCTTTGACTATAGACACTTGTAAGTCAAACATGTTGTCTATAATCAGCATGTGGACCGGATCGACACAGTTCCAGGATTGGCCTTCATTCATAGTGAATGCTAAAGCGGCAGAAGAAAGTGCTGACAAGTTCAAACAATTAGGTATTCAGATGCCTAATCTTGACAAAGATGAACATGCTATACCAAATAATGGTGGCCGTCAGAACAACCGCAAGAGTAAAGAGACTTTGGCTATCAATGTCAAAGGCAAATAAACTCTAGCTGTGAACATAGATCAACCAACACCTACTCCAACAGCACTACCACAGAGGGTACCACGTCCGAAAGAAGAATATTTTTTTGATGAAGATGATGTCATGAGTATCTTTGATTATCTGATCAAGAGCAATAAACTTCAACTGCCATAGGTAAAACGGCCAGATGAAGTAGGTAAAGCTGACCACCTCAAATATTGTGTTTATCACAGATTTATTGGACATCCGACTCGAGCATGCTATGTTCTTAAAGGAAAGATCCAAGAGATGGTTAATTCTGGTGCAATTATTCTCCAACAAGATAAAAAGACTGTAACTGCTAACGTCGTCTCTTTACAGTTTGGCAACTTTCCTGCTCAACTTATGCAGGCCGGCGTCATTCCTATCCCGAGAACTACTTTGGAGATTGTTAATCTCCCACCTGCACGAACTGATGGTCTTATTCCTCTGTCTACTGATAAAGGGAAAATCATGTGGATTCATCCTGATTTAGTGGCTGATTTTGAAGCACCTTCTTTAAAGTCCAAGAAAGCAACCAAATATAAGTCATGTTATATGACTTCGTTGGGTGAACATTGTCTTCCACCTTTAACTACCACTTTTACTTCTGCTGCAGATCCTTCTTCTTTCTCCCCTTCTGAGACAACACTGTCAAAGCCAGAAGCCAAATATCAACCAGCTTTCCATCTATATAGTCCACAGTCTCGTGAACTAATGACAAAGATGGGATATGATCTACAAAAGGCTTCTGGCTTGAATTATGGAAAAGGATCTCATGTACCTCTTTCTATATGCCTTTCACATAACCAATCTCGGGTTGGTTTGGGTTACTAGACAAACTCTTTATCTTGTCAAAAGAAACCTTCCAGAAGCAGGATCCAGGCAAAAAGTTGTAATATGGTGTCCTTCGAACCTGTATCCGAAAAAGAGGCCTTAACTGGTACCAAGTCTGGAAGAATGTACCTGAGAGACTATTCAGAAGGCCAGGAGAACCCTGCTCTTGCTCCAGAGGCTCCTCCAGCATCATCTTCTTTCGCTGTCAAAGTTCCATCGGTTTCATCACCTTCAGTGGAACGAACTCCTCCCAAACCAACGACAGCTGACAAAAGAAAGCAGAATGTCCGTTTTGACAAAGTATTGAAGAAGACTCATGTTCTAGGACTTGAGAAGCCGTATAACTTTGATATACTGGCTCAACTGGCTAATACCCTGGCAACGTTATCAATTTTTAAGTTACTGCGTCTCTCAAAAGAAACTCGAGAGACATTGAGTAAAGCCTTGATGCAAGCTGATACTTGTCTAGCACTCCTCAAGAAGCCAGAAGAGGAACCAGTAACTTGTTTTCATTGCACAGTGTGATGGAGCTGATGCCCAGCATCACCTTTACACAAGATGATATGATGTTGGAAGATAATCGTCATGACCGAACTCTCTACTTCACAGGATATGTCGATACTATGAAGGTTGATCGCATCTTGATCAACCCTGGGTCTGCGCTCAGCATCATTCCAAAGACTTTACTAGATGTATTAAAGATTTCGTACATAATCTTTCAATAACCATCACGACAATATTGGGATTTAATTCTGGAAGAAGTGAAGCTTTAGGAAAGATCTGCCTAAAAGTTCAAATAGGCAATCTTCGTACAAAGGTTACTTTCTATGTGATCGATTATCATGGCTCTTAGAATGTCTTGCTGGGTAGACCCTTTCTGCATGAGCATAACATTCTACCATCCACTCTAGACCAATACTTCAAATATGTAGACGTCAATGGAGAAGCCCAAAAGGAAATAGCTGACCTAAATCCTTTCAGGGGCATTGAAGCATATTATACTGATTCTCGAATGTATAAGAAAGAGTTCATGAAGGTTGTATTATCGATGGATAGTGAGGAAGATAAGAAGGATACTTCAAAAGATGTTCTCATAATCCCCGTCAAAGGATGTACTACTCGTCCTCTTTCTTCTCAAGCGCTGACTATCCATCTTTTCTCTAATAACAAACAGCCTGCTGCTGTAGAAAAGGAACAAGGGGAGCTTACCTCTTCTGAGCCTCTTGTTATCGACATTCGTTGTAAAAAAACCTTCTCCTTCTCCTCCTCTGGTTATCAACCTTACTAAGCCTTCTGTTAAGGCAAAAAATTCTCCTTCTCCTCCTCTGGTTATCAACCTTACTAAGCCTTCTGTTAAGGCTAAGAATCCTGTTGTAAATGATGATGTACAAATCAATAGAGTAGCATCTCCTTTACAGTATACTGATGGTTTTTTTATTATACTCGATGTTATTTAGAAATGCTAGATATCTTCGAACCACTTACCATAGGAGCAGTTCAACCTCTCCAAGACGAAGTATTGCTCGAACAAATGCAGGACTCCTTCTTCTTAGTTCCTTCCAGGAAGAAAGATGAACTTCCTATACTTTTTAGTAAAGGAACAGAACAGAAGATCACGCCCGATAGTGAAGAAGAAAATCACGATAACGGAAGACTTCAACTACGTCGTTATAGTCAACAATCGAAAGATACCATTCAAAAGGTGGGTTATAATTTTAAAGCTGGTCTCAATGGTGGTAAAGGAAGGCGAACTCCTATTCGTCCCGCTCCAAAAGGAAAGTCACAACAATATTAAAGCAAAAAGAAGCGGGGATTGGGTTATACCTCGCTTTCCGACTCCTATTTCTGCTTTACTGCTGGTGCTACTTCCTATTTCTTCTTCTAAATCCTTCATCCTTTCACTCCTTCAATCCTTCCTTCACCCCTTTCACTCACTCTAAACATCCACAACCCTCTCACCAACATCTCACCCTCAAATACCACCACTACCACAACACAACAACAACTAAACCACAAGAGAAATAACTTCTATCCCATTCATTCACTCATTCACATATCATATCCTCATTTCATATGCAACCACCATCTATTCAATCATTCATCTTCTCATTTCTTTCAATTCGATTCATTCAAATTCTCATCCTCATCCTCATTTCACAATCTTCTCATTTCTCTATTTCAACACACCCACTCACATCCACATCTCACACCAACACAACACAACACCACACACTCTCACAACATCAAACCACCACCACATTCCACAAGCACAACACAACAACCAACATGTTAAACCACAACCCAAGTAGGTAGGCTTGATCCCCCACTCTCCCACACACACAACAACACCTCCACACACAAACCACACAACACAAATATATATAAAACTAACTCAAAACAGTCCACTATCTAAACTAACACAAAATTGACATGTTGAGGCCAAAATTATGACTTGTAGGCTCAACCATTTGGATTCAACCAAAAGCATACAAATGAAACTTATTCTAACCATCCTAACTAACATCAATATACCCTCTAATATCTATAAAACTGAAATTAGAATCCTAATTAAGCTCCTAGCATAATCATAAACACATGGGGTGTCCAAATTGGGGATTTCTACAAGTAGGACACAAGCCTATAAGCTAACTCTCTCCATAGGACACCAAATGGCCTCAAACTTGAATCGAAATGTTGCTCTAATCAAGAGGGTGGATCCTACGGATTCAAAACTAATCAAACTTCATGGAAAATAGGTTTAGAGGATAGGAATTTACCTATTAGGAGTGAATCCTAATGAAACTCTCTCCGACACGTCTTCGATACGAAGATCCTTGTAGAAAGGACACTTTCACCTTGTACTTCTCTTCCAATCCTTGATAGCATCCTTCCTTGAAGATATGGAGAGGATTGATGGAAGGAAAGATGGAGAAATGAGATGATTTGTAGATCAAATCAAAGGGGAACTCTCTAAATTAGGGAAGAACACCAAAAGAGGGAAAAGAGGCTAAGTTGTAAAATGAAATGAAATGGGAACCTCCCTCCTTGTGGCCGGCCCCATATAGTCTAGGTTTAGCTATGTGCAATGTCCACTTTGCCCCTATTTGGATGCCCTTTGGCTAATGAATCAAATGGAAGAGGTTCGGGTCAAAAATGTCAAGTTTAAGTCACAAACCTAACCATTCTAATTTGCAAAAACCCCCGTACTCAAAAAAGAGTAGATACACAATATTTAACAATAGGCAAACTAAAACATTTATGAATTAAAAGCAATTAGACAAATTAAAAAAGTGAAACAAAACACGCAGCTCAGAACAACAATTTTAACGAGGAACCGTAGACCTTTATGTCCCGGCTAAAACCTCAAAAAAAACAATCCACTATAATCAAAAGAAGTTCAAAGGTGTAACACTTACTACGATAAGCAAGCCACCTACAACCATACCAACCCCATCTCTCAAACTCGAGTCCACAAGCCCTTGAGAAAGCAGTCTGGTCCTCCTTTTTGGTTCTCCGCGGGATCAGGCGCAACACCAATGCAATATGAATGTATGATGAAAAGAATGCACACTTTTCAAATAGCCACTGTGAGTTTTTTTGTAAAAAATGTGTGTTTCAATCCTCTAGTTTTAGCTTTCTTTATATACTTGGTTAAAAACAAATCTGTTGGAACCGAAACCAATGTTAGCTAAAAAAGTTGTTTTGGCTAACAAACAAAAAAAACCTCAGAACCGAACCAATGTTGTTTAGCTCACCAACAGAAAGTTTGTTTTGGCTAACAAACAAAAAACACACAAAAAACCGAACCCAATGTTTGTTAGCTAACCAACATAAAAAATTTGTTTTGGCTAACACACAAAGGATTGTCTTAACACTCAGAGTGTGACAAAATAGGCACTTGATTTCTTTATGTGGATGATGACAAAAATTGTTTAAACAAAAAATTAACCAACCTACCACACGTTGGACCAAGCTAGAAAAGCCACACATTTGTTACAGACTTGTTTTAGAAAAATTTGTAGGTTTAAGAACACATGGCCTTTTCTAATGATTCAGAAATTGTTTCTTCATTTTAATCAGAGATCTAAGAATTATCTCATAAATCTAATTTAGAATAAATAATTTCAGAACAACCTAGATACTCTCTATATTCAAGAGCCGTATCTAAACTTAAGTGCAAATGGTCCTAACCTCTATATGAATGACATACCTGTTTGAAGAACCCAGCCTTGATCTTGAGTGAACTCGAGTAGTTGCACGACCCTCATCTCATAAAGAACCTCTCATAAATGGTTGATGCATGCAAGACAAAAATTTGGGACTTTCAATCTCCCCCATTGTCGTAGCATGTATCAAAAACCTTTATGAACATTTTCAGGCTATGTCCTAGGCTACCCAAGTCCTAAAAAATGATTACATCCAAAGTATTACAGTCAATTAATAAAAGACGATCCGAAAAGAGCTCTGTTGAAGTGAAATTCACATTTTTAAGTCTGCTCCCCTTATCACTCCAAAACTAAGATCGGTATTCCTTTGAAACCCCTGAATGTGTTTTGTCTACCTAAAAATTCCATTGAAACACAGCAAGACAGGTTTTAGATACAACGTCATGTCAGTTTAAGAAAATAACATATCAAGTTTCAAAAAAATAAGCTTTCAGAATGATGGCAGCTCGTATCAGAGCGTATCAGAGCCAGGCGACTCCAGGCGGCGTATCAGATCTCGTATCAGGCGACTCCAGGCGGTCCAGGCCGTGTATCAGAGCTCGCATCAGGCGACTTCAGGCAGTCCAGGCGGTGTATCAGAGCGTTTTGGAGCCAATCAGTATATTAACCTGAGATCAGACTCCCCCACAAGAATTGGACGAAAAAAATTGACTGTGACTGAGTTCTGAAATCAGACTCCCCCATAATAACTGAAAACATGTCCAAAACATTTGAGTGAGATTTTTTTTTTTAAAAGTGATTGAGGAATAACACTTGAATAACACTCTGATCATATAAACCATGTAACAATTGAGTGAGAAAAAAATTCTGATTGAGGAATGTAAACCATGTAACAACACTTTTAACCATCCGATGCCGTATAAACCATCTCCCCCATTTTTGAAACATGCTAGACAATAGAGCAAAGAGCCAATCAACATGAGTAATTCAACAAGAACAAAACACAGAATAAAAAATCGGAAAGAATAAGAAGAATTTAAATACAATGGCCAAAAAAAACGAAATGAAATCTAAGATGATATGAGATATCAAGAAGTCATGTTTGATTGAATTGATATCAAAATGAGAAAAATTCCAAACACACCACAGTAAGTCACACAAATATAGATAATTATCAAAAATCTAGAAGAATGAAAGCACGGGCACAGATTAACTTCGTGTTGTGTGTGTGAGTAATTTCATAACAAGTCTCAACTCCTCAGACATATATATCAAGATAAACATGACCAAGTATAATCAACGGGTAAAAGAAATGTTTTTTTTTTTCCTTCGCCCCTTTTTTTTGTTGCCTTTATGAGTGGCGATATTATCAACTTTGCACTGATTGACAACTCCCAAGCTAGTCAGCTTTAGGGTGCCGGGCTTTAAGATACCCCTACGAATCATTATATTATTGATAATATACCCTCTGTATTGAAAAATTAAGGAGAGGAACCATCCCATTTAACGAGTTTTTGGTTGACAAGTCCCAGCCTAGTTAGGCTTAGGCTGCCAGGTTTAGAAAAACCCCTACGAACCTACTAACTCGGGTGGATACATACCTGTGCTCCTGAAACTTTAGAAATTAAAATTGGCAAGATATCACTATCATCTACCACTATGAATAGTACTTTATCATGCAACCAATCAAATATGTAGAGGAATATCGACTTGATCATGTGTTACTAGTGTTAGAAGGAAGAAATCAATCAAGCCCGACCACTTATGCAAACTTATAGATAATTTTACATTATCAGATATTAAATATGAATGCGTGTAATGTATCTGATCATTTTCAAGATTTATCAACCAAACCCATCAATTTGACTTCATGAAAAAAAAAAAAAATATTTTTGTGTATAAAAATTTTGAAAAACAAAAGCATGAGTCCTACTTGATATATGAAATGGAACCAGATTTAGTTCAAAGAGCAAACTCCGATTGCTCTTCTAAGCTCCTCAAACCGATTGACGTCAAGAGGCTTAGTAAACAAATCCGCAAGTTGTTTTTCAGTGGCCACATATTTAAGTTCTACTTCCTTATTCTCTACAAGTTCTCGAATGTAGTGATGTCGAATGTCAATGTGTTTTGTACGCGAATGAAAAACAGGATTTTTGCTCATTTGGATTGCGCTCATATTATCACAAAGAAGTGTCATACAACCTTGAGGTAACCCGTAGTCACTAAGCATCTGTCTCATCCAGACAAGTTGAGTGCAGCAACTACCTGCAGCAAAATATTCTGCCTCCGCAGTGGAAAGAGAGACAGAGTTCTGAGTTTTACATAACCAACTTGTGAGATTAGATCCTATGTAAAAGCAACCACCAGAAGTACTCTTCCTTGTATCAATGTGTCCGGCCCAATCAGCATCGGTGTAACCTGAAATCTCACAAGAAGTGTCAAAAGTATACCACAATCCATAATTCAAAGTACCACTAACATATTTAATCACACGTTTTACAGCTAATAAGTGTGTTTCTTTTGGATTTGCCTGAAAACGTGCACACACACCTACACTAAAAGAAATGTCAGGACGACTAGCACAGAGATAGAGCAAGCTTCCAATCATACTCCTATACAACTTAGGATCAACATCCTTACTCAAATCATCCTTAGAAAGCCTAGTTGAAGTGCTCATAGGAGTACGAGCAAATGTGGCATTCTTCAGCCCAAATTTCTCTACCAAACCCTTAGCATACTTTGTTTGAGAAATAAAAATGCCGTTTTCTAACTGTTGAACACCCAATCCTAAAAACATGGTCAACTCCCCAACCATACTCATTTCGAACTCACTAGACATGAGTTTTGCAAACTCATCAACCTGAGATTGAGATGTGGAACCAAAAATTATATCATCCACATAGACTTGAGCAAGCAGAACGTCGTTTTTAAAAATTTTATAGAACAAAGTCTTATCTACACTACCCCGCTTAAAACCCTTGTCAGTCAAAAAAAGGCTATTCTTTCATACCAGGCTCGTAGAGCTTGCTTCAATCCGTAAAGAGCTTTGTTTAATTTGTAAACATGGCTGTCATGGTGTGGATCTTCAAAACCCTTAGGTTGCTCAACATATACTTCCTCTTTGAGCAACCCATTTAAAAAAGCGCTTTTAATGTCCATCTGAAATAGATTAAAGTGTAAGTGACACGCAACAGACAATAATAATCTTATGGATTCTATACGAGCAACGGGGGCATAAGTTTCATCAAAATCTATTCCTTCTTCCTGTGTGTAACCTTGAGCCACAAGTCTAGCTTTATTTCTAACAATTTTACCTTCGATGTCAGTTTTGTTCTTGAAAACCCATTTGGTCCCAATAACATTTGTATGAGATGGCCGAGGTACTAAGGTCCAAACATTTTGTCGACTGAACTGAGTTAATTCTTCCTGCATGGCAGAGATCCAAAACTCATCGAGTAGGGCTTCCTTGATGTTTTTGGGCTCAACTGAAGACAGATAGCAAACACAGTTTACAAAATCAGCTGTATGTGATCGTGTGCGTATTGAGTCAGAAACATTTCCAATTATATCCTTTAATGAGTGATTTTTTGTTAACCAAGTAGGCCTGTCTTCAAAGTTTATGTGATTAATGTGCACTTCTTCGTCAGTTATATGAGGAGTATCGAGTAGGCATGGTCCGATCGAAATCATGAGGAATATTAGATACCTCATTGTTATTAGCATCAGTAGATTTCTTTGAAGTATCAGCCTGTTCAGCTAATGGAAAACTAAAGCCATCATTATCAATATTTGAAGCTGTATAAGCATCATCCACAACAACATTCATAGATTCAACTACCACCCCAGTTTGTTTATTTAGGACTTTATATGCTCGTGAATTATTGCATTAACCCAAAAATAGACCGGCCTCACCTCTAGAATCAAACTTTCCTAGGCTATCCCTGTCTCGATAGATCCAACAGGGACTCCCAAACACTCTTATGTGTTTTATGCTAGGCTTCCTATTGAACCAAAGTTCATAAGGAGTATGGGTTGTCATAGGCCGAATGTACACCCTGTTAATGATGTAGGTTGCTGTGCTAACAGCTTCCTCCCAAAAATACCTAGGTACAGCCATCTCATATAACATCACGCGTGCCATTTCTTGAATGGTACGATTTTTTCGTTCCACCACTCCATTGGACTGTGGGGTATATGGAGCAGAGAATTGGTGTTGGATACCATAATTTTCACAGAACTCAATAAGGCCGGTATCCTCAAATTCTCCACCGTGGTCACTTCGAATTCTCATAATAGAGACATCCTTTTCAGTTTGAACTTTAAGACTCCAAACTCGAAATGCTTCAAATGTATCAAATTTTTCACGAAGAAAAGCAGTCCAAGTGAATCTAGAAAAGTCGCCAACTAATACTAGAATATATTTTCGACCATGCCTACTCAATGTTCTACTAGTCATGAGATCCATATGAATTAAGTCCAAGTATTGAGTTGAAGGAATGTTATTAGATTTTTTGTGAGGAGCTCTAGTTTGTTTACCTACCTGACACGGTCCACACACAGTATCTCTAACGCGTCCAAGTCTGGGCAATCCTCTAACTAATTCCTTATTGGAAATGAGATCAAGAGTTTTATAATTCAAATGCCCCAATCATCGATGCCACAGTTTGGCATCACTATTTCGTGCGGATAGACAAGTGAGATCGACAGGACTTAAGAACATAACGTACACATTACTAAAATCTCTCCTACCATACATGACAGAGTTTCCGTTATTATCAATGACCCGACATATGTCACGTTTAAAGATTACATCTGAAAACTGATCACAAATTTGACTAACACTTAACAAATTTACTTTACATCCAACAACATGATAAACATCATGAATTGCCGGTATCCCATTCTTTATTAGTGTGCCTCTTCCAACAATATTACTCTTCTTTCCATCCCCAAATGACACTAAACCCCCAGCATATGAAGTGTAATCTGTTAAATATTCTTTATTTCCAGTCATGTGATGTGAACAACCACTGTCCATGTACCAGACAGTAGCATCGTAGGTTGCATTAAAACACACACTTGCTACATGGCAAACAACTCTCGAGTTTTTTAAAATAGTAGATAAGGCAATCATGTCATTTTCAGACAACGTTTCAAGAGCATTTACTACATCTTTCCTTACCCAGATTTGTTTTGAAGCAATTTTTGATTCAACATAATTGCTAGCCCTTTTTGTTTCCTTTGCTTTCTGAATATTCTCCCTGAACCTGTATGGAACAAAGGCTTTGGAATGTGAATAATCAAAATTTCCACAGTAATTAAAACCATTAGAGTAATAAGATTCATACCAGCAGTTATGAAATGTATGACCTCTCCTTCCACAAGAATAGCAGACTGGAATTCTCTTATATCTGTGAGGCATCGACTTATTTGATTTGTTCAAGTAATAAGGGGTGTGTTTTTCTTTGTGAGAGTAAGAATCTACTGGAAGGTTCTCTTGGAGCTCTATTGGTTTAACAAACTTAGTTATATTAGGGTCCCCACATGCACTTGTGGATCCAGTGTAACCAAGCCCCCTTGTGTCCTTAGATTGTTTTCCAACAGTAATCATGTGGTCGAGTTTTAATGAACTGGTATTAAAAGATCTAAATTGCTTTTTAGAATCCTCCAAAGCTTTCTTGGTTGACACAAGTTCATTCAAGGTGCTTTGGTGGACTTCATATAGAGAATTTAGTTCAGCTTGTATTCCAGCAGTCTTTTTAATCAACATTTCCTTTTCTGTCTTAAAATCACGTTCTAAAATAGTCATATCATTCAATCCAGCTATTATAGATTTATTAAGAGTGTCAATCTCAGATCGTAAATTAATCATAGTTAGTCCAAGATCATCATTTTTGGCAGATTCAATAAGGTACAGAGATTCCCAATCTACGGGATCCACAACAGAATCATAAGAGCATGTGCTTGAAGTAGATTTAGCCATCAAACAAACAAAGTTAGAAAATTCTTCACTGGGGACATCCTCATCATCTCCTGACTCGTACTCAGTCTCCCATGAAGAAAATGAGAAATTCGCCATGACCACCTTAGGTTTGTTCTTACTGGGACAATCTTTAGCTATGTGACCGATTCCTTTACATTTAAAGCACTCAAGATTAAACGTATCAGGTTTTGATTTGGACTTAGGTGCAGTGTATGTGTTACTCATAGATTTGTCATTATCATCAGACCGAGCAGTAGATGAACCATTATTATAAGGAGCAAATTTATTTCTCTTGTTTATCCATTTTTTCATATTCACCCCTAAAAAGGCTAAGTGTTCATTTATGGAATTTAAATCGTGTTCATCAACATGGCAATCAAAATCATCAGAGTAAATTTTTGAATGTGTTTTGCTAGAAAACGCAATGGATTTGTTCTTCTTAGATTCATCTCGTTGTGCAATCTCTAAGGAGACTTCATAAGCTCTGAGTTTACTAACGAGAGTAGCAACAGACATTTTTTGTATGTTTTGAGCTTCCATGATTGCGTCCTTTTTAGAGGAAAACCTTTTTAGGCAAAGTTCTAAGAATTTTCCTAACAACATACACGTCTTCATAGGAATATCCAATAGCAGCTGCTTTATTTATAATTGTTGAAAGTTTAAGATAGTAGTCATCAAATGTTTCGTGTTTATGCATACGACTATCTTCGAATTCAGTTTGAATGGCTTGTAATTGTTGTTCTTTGACTTGTTCATCACCTTCATAGGCAAGTCTAATGGCTTCCCAAGCATCATGAGACGTGGTGCAGGTACTGATTCTATTCGCTTCATTATTGTCTAGTGCTGTAAATATCGCATTTAAGCCTCGTGAATTGTTGCTAGCCGATAACTTTTCATCAGCCGTATATTCAGCTCTAGGTTTAATTTCCTTTTTTTCAGTCTCAGTAGCAGTAGCTGCAGTAATTTTAATTGGCTCAACCCAATTGTTTTCAATAAGATTCCAAACATCCGACCCAAGAGCCATAAGATAGATTCTCATTCGAACTTTCCATTGAGGATAGTTCTTTCCAGTGAATGGTGGAATCTTATTTCCACTTAACCAACCCTCATAATTGCTAGATGACATTGTTAAAAAAAATGTATCAGCGGATCACTCAGTGCGTAGAGGTTAGCTCTGATACCAATTGCAAAAACCCCCGTACTCAAAAAAGAGTAGATACACAATATTTAACAATAGGCAAACTAAAACATTTATGAATTAAAAGCAATTAGACAAATTAAAAAAGTGAAACAAAACACGCAGCT
The DNA here is from genome assembly GCA_029216955.1 of Iris pallida. NCBI lineage: Eukaryota > Viridiplantae > Streptophyta > Magnoliopsida > Asparagales > Iridaceae > Iris > Iris pallida. Next base: position 1,438,679 of record JANAVB010040819.1, read on the forward strand.
CAGAACAACAATTTTAACGAGGAACCGTAGACCTTTATGTCCCGGCTAAAACCTCAAAAAAAAAACAATCCACTATAATCAAAAGAAGTTCAAAGGTGTAACACTTACTACGATAAGCAAGCCACCTACAACCATACCAACCCCATCTCTCAAACTCGAGTCCACAAGCTCTTGAGAAAGCAGTCTGGTCCTCCTTTTTGGTTCTCCGCGGGATCAGGCGCAACACCAAAGCAATATGAATGTATGATGAAAAGAATGCACACTTTTCAAATAGCCACTGTGAGTTTTTTGTAAAAAACGTGTGTCCTCTAGTTTTAGCTTTCTTTATATACTTGGTTAAAAACAAATCTGTTGGAACCGAAACTAATGTTAGTTAAAAAAGTTGTTTTGGCTAACAAACAAAAAAAACCTCAGAACCGAACCAATGTTGTTTAGCTCACCAACAGAAAGTTTGTTTTGGCTAACAAACAAAAAACACACAAAAAACCGAACCCAATGTTTGTTAGCTAACCAGCAGAAAAAATTTGTTTTGGCTAACACACAAAGGATTGTCTTAACACTCAGAGTGTGACAAAATAGGCACTTGATTTCTTTATGTGGATGATGACAAAAATTGTTTAAACAAAAAATTAACCAACCTACCACACGTTGGACCAAGCTAGAAAAGCCACACATTTGTTACAGACTTGTTTTAGAAAAATTTGTAGGTTTAAGAACACATGGCCTTTTCTAATGATTCAGAAATTGTTTCTTCATTTTAATCAGAGATCTAAGAATTATCTCATAAATCTAATTTAGAATAAATAATTTCAGAACAACCTAGATACTCTCTATATTCAAGAGCCGTATCTAAACTTAAGTGCAAATGGTCCTAACCTCTATATGAATGACATACCTGTTTGAAGAACCCAGCCTTGATCTTGAGTGAACAAACAATCAAAGTCTACTAAATTATATCCAAAGTTATATAACATGCAATTCTATGGAATAGGAACAAACATGTATGGTTGTAGTCTCTACAGTATCATGTTTTTACAGTCTCCATTAGGGTATTCTATTTATCTAGCGTGATCATCACATATGCAAACTAGAGGTACTAAAAAAGCAATCATCAATCAACGGAGGGAAAGAAACAGGTAACAGGAAAGAACGAAACCTAACCTCCTAATCCATAACTTGCAGCGTGGGTCTTCCCGTCCGTCAGTGCCAAAACCCTGCCCTGGTGGGGTATATTCTGCTGCTGGTGTGGGGCGTGATGTGGTACCGCAGGTAGCCTAACATGTGCTCATCGGGCTGCACCAGTCACACGAGGGCTCACGGGACACTCTCTCATCTGATGTCCGGCTGCACCGTAATATAAGCACAACCCCAACCTCTTCCTGCAACCCTCCCAGAAGTGACCGGGCTTCCTGCAGTAGTGGCAAGTAGGTGCCTGCTGCGTCGGTCCCTGCTGCTGCTGCCAGAGCACCTCCTGAACTGGTGCCCTAACCGGAGCAGGAATCTACTGCGGGCATTACAGAAAAGAATGATGCTGGAGTTGAGGACGTTTAGCAGCCCCTGCGCTGCTAGTAGTCCCTGAAAATAGATTATGGTCCCTCTTGAGCCTTAGGCCCCTCTCGTGCTCGAAGTCTTGGATGTTGCCCGGCCTCGGTTGCACTTCTTGAGCTGGAACCCTCTGCTCCAAGGCCATTAGAGCCAACTGGTGGGCATCCGCCATACTTTGACGCATCGCGTCTGTCTACCTCTGCTGAGCCTCAGTCTGGGCTAGCTGGACCTCCATATCATCTGTCGAAGGAGGGCAAACACATGTCCTACATCAGTAGGCGGTAGAGGCGAAGGAGGCAGATCCTCAGCTACAGATGGAGAAGTCTGCTGCGTCATAGGAGGAAGAACACCGACGATAGCCCCTGTTGTAACTCCCCGTACTGTAGTAGAAGCAACCCCAGCGACCCCAGGGACGTCCTAGTAATTGGTGGAGGAGCGCCCCCGAAAGCAACTACAGATACTCCAACTGCAGTAGACGCAACTGGATCAGGTCCACGGGAGGTAGCAGACCTCTCAGTATCCGCAAGTCTTGAATGCTGAGATCGAGTCATCACCATCCTGAGGACAGATCGAAAGAAAGAAATCAATGTGGCACATGATAGATCATATCAAAGGAGAACAACTTGAGTGCAAATAAATAGCAGAGGATCAGCTACAAGGGTTACCACTCTAAAGCTAGGGCTATAATATCATATCTAATATAAGGGCCTAATCACAAGTCATCACATCATTGAACTATGAAAGAATTATGAAGTTCTACCAAGAATTTAGACTAATTATCTGAAGTTATCCCTAGCCCTAAGTTAATTTGTGATGGAAAACAATTTATTTATTTAATTTTTTTGAAAAAGACTGAAACAAAAGTAGAGATGATATGTTCAAGACCTTTCCAAGTTATAATCTGTTAATTATATGGTTTGTCCAGTCATGGTACTCATTCTAGGTCAAACCCCCAACAATTAAGGTCGAGAAAAACTATCTAAAGCATGCAAAGCATGGTCCTATTGGTCGTGATTTCATAGTCTCGAACATGGTCACTATACTATCTATCACAGCACAAACATCCTGACAGGTACTAATAGAATCACACAACAAGATGAAAAAGAAGGACAGGAAGGACATACCTGCCAACCCGTCACCCGCAACGTCGGTCTCCACGACCGTCAATGCAAAAACCCTGCCCCTCCGAGGTATATCCCTCTGATGGTGCGGGGCATGGTGCTATGCTATAGGTGGCCTAGCTCCCTCTATATAATCTACGATACTCTAGTATCATCTACACTGATATCCCACTCCATCTTACTAGGTCACCATCTATATTGTCTCTATTCTGCAATCTGATAATCATACCCATCTATTCAGAACCATGTTACCAGAATCCTCGTCACGCCAGTAAGTACGGCAACGATATCCATAGAGTCTGCACTAAGGTACATACCTCTAGAATCATGATACTTAAAATTTTTGTATTGTCGCATGCTTGGCCGCAAAAACTTTAAATTCCCACACCCGTGAAATACATCCAAAATCAGACTCTATCTTATCGCCAACCCAGCTAATATGGTTGTAGAAGACTCTAGATTCCATGACTGAGGCAACCTAGCCCATAAGGTTTGTCTTGGTACAAAATCAAGTCAAGAATGAATACCAAGAATCAAATTCAACAATGAACAAAGAAGTAGACAGTAACTGTCGGAATCAAATTTCGAGATAGTTTAGAATGAGATTCTCAAGGGTCATCCCAAGAATCTTCTCAAGAATCCTAATTGTGATTGAGTATCCTTAGACTATAGCCTATATCTTATCTCTTACCGCAGGCGCACAGCAATACAACTAATCGTCGCACTACCACGACTTTGCACTAGTGCAAATTTTGACCTGCATGGGCCACCACTAAAAACGTGTCACGACCCGCACCCTGAGTAAGGGCACAAGTGCGAGACAACATCCCAGCCTACGTCGTAAAAATGGCGTAGAACGCTGTCTAGATCTACTATCTAAACAACAATTATAATATCAAAAACCTGTCGAGAAGGATCAACTCCGAACGGAGGACAAGCAATGACAAGATAATATACTTAATCACAAACTCTAAGAAAGACAAATAAAACTGAAAGATAAAGACAATAAGATTTAAAATATCATCCTGAAAGTCCAACTCAGAATAATACAAATACTAAGTCTCTGAGTCCACAATCTCAAACACAAGTGCAAATAAAATAATAACAAGCCAAGAGTAATCTGGAGAAAAAGTCCAGTACTAACTAATCTAGCAGGGCTAACACTAAGGTCTCATTTGCTGAAGCATCCTCCAAGTTTCCTGTAATATTTTTAACAGGTCCAATCAGGACAGGAACGAGCACATAATCTCTGTAACAGTTCTAGTTAGACAATATTAAAAATGTAGCAGTAAATAGAGAGAATATACAAGAGTAATAGAAATGTACATGCAGTATCCTGACAAAGTAAAGATGTAACTAGAGCTAGAACAATGACAAGTAAAACTGATCCTGACATGTGCAATAAACAAGAATCATCTATCTAGGTGTGTGAATACTAGCTACGATATGTGTCCGACTTGAGAAAATGTACAATAGTAACAGGCCTGGCTAGTCATACGTGGGATGTATGATCAACACTCACAATCAATCAATTCGGTGCACGATAGGTGCATCGTAGGGAATTAACCAAATATCTACACTAATACTCCCCGTCCCGACTGATACAGTGGATCCAACCATGATACGTCATGATACGTATTCTCTAAGGAGACAGCTAGCCTTCGCAGGAATCGTATCTATACAGTGCACAATAAACAATAGAGACTTGCACAATGTATACCTAAATAAGGAATAACATCTCATGACGGGATCCAGACAAGCACCAATCCGTGTGAACAATGTGTCTAGAGAACAAGTATATCTACACTAAATACAAGAAACAAAGACAATATCATAAAATATAAATAGGGTTATTTATACTAACTATCCCTATGTTTTTGATTTATAACACGGGGTACCCCTATTTTTAAACTATTTACACTAACTACCCCTATGTTTTTGGTTTATTACACGGGGTACCCCTACTTTAAGGAAAAATAAAAAAATTATAACACTAACTACCCCTACGTTTTCTAAAGGGAGGGGTAGTTAGTGTAAATAGTTTAAATCAGGGGTACCCCGTGTTATAAATCAAAAACATAGGGGTAGTTAGTGTAAATATTATCAGAGAATGTACTCGCCTGAGCTGTGATGGAAAGTCAATTGAGTCCAAACAGTGCCTCGAGGATCTAAAGATGGAATATTGTATCAATAAAAAGATTTTGAAGTAAAATCAAGTCATACTAAGTCAAACTAGGTCAAAGCAAGGTCAAACTAAGTCAAACTAAACCAATATAAGTCAAACAAGGTCAAACTAAGTCAAACTAGGTCAAACTAGATTATACAGAGTCAATCTAAGTCATACTAGGCCTAATAAAGTCAAACTAGGTCAAGACAAGTCAAATTAGGTCAATCTAAGTCAAAGGTTGACTTACAGTTGACTTTTGATCAACTGATCAACTCTGGTCAACCTTTGGTCAACTCTAGGTCAACTCTAGGTCAAACTTGACTAATGTTGACTAAGAGTTGACTTTGGGTCAACTAGTCAACTTCGGTCAAGTTCTAGTCAACTTTTAGGCTACGGTTGACTTCCGGTTAACTTTTGGTCAAAATTGTCAACTGTGGTCAACTGAGGTCAAAACTAGTCTAAGTCCACTATTCCTAACCATTACCAACCATAAAATCCTAAATATAACTATATCTTAAAGTAGTAAACTCATATGTTAGAAAATAGGTGTTACCTTAACATACCCTTTCTTACCCTTCTAAGGTAATTCTATTACCTTAGCCTCTAACTCCAACTCTAGACTTCTCTACCCTCATTCTAAGTATTTCCCCCATTCTCTAATATGGTATTCTAATCTTCTTCTAGTATCTCGATACTGTATCATGGTATCTTGATACCTCTCCTAGGTAATAAGGTAACTATCTATTTACCTTGAAGGTAAAGATAAACACAATATTACCTTATCATGATAACTTGGTATCATGAGATACCAAGAATCAAACTCTAACTAAACCTATCTATACAGTATCTAACTAACCCTCTCAAAATTCTAACTCTAACTAGTATCTAACACTAATATATATATCTATTTATCCTTACTAAACTTATAACATTATCCATATAACTCTCTAACTTAACTCACTAATCAACATGTATCCTATTATCTAACTTCTAACTAAACTCTAACTAGAAATCTCACTCACTAACTTATCCAACACCACTAACACACTAACTCACTATTAACTCACAATTCTCACGCTATAACTCACATACACTCACTCACAAGGTTCTCACTCACACACACAAGGGGGCACACACCCACACACATAAGGGAATGGGTTTGGGGTCATGGGGCTGCTGTCAAAGGGGGGAACAACATCCCCCTGCTGCTGCTGCAGGAGATTTAGGGGGCAGCAGTCCCTGTTGGACTGTTGCTGCTGTTGTTGGAAAAAGAGGGGGCAGTAGCCCCCTCACCACCTGCTGCCTGTAGCCCCTCCCTCTTCCTGCTTTACTTCTGCTGCTACTTCCTATTTCTTCTTCTAAATCCTTCATCCCTTCACTCCTTCAATCCTTCCTTCACCCCTTTCACTCACTCTAAACATCCACAACCCTCTCACCAACTTCTCACCCTCAAACACCACCACTACCACAACACAACAACAACTAAACCACAAGAGAAATAACTTCTATCCCATTCATTCACTCATTCACATATCATATCCTCATTTCATATGCAACCACCATCCATTCAATCATTCATCTTCTCATTTCTTTCAATTCGATTCATTCAAATTCTCATCCTCATCCTCATTTCACAATCTCCTCATTTCTCTATCTCAACACACCCACTCACATCCACATCTCACACCAACACAACACAACACCACACACTCTCACAACATCAAACCACCACCACATTCCACAAGCACAACACAACCACTAACATGTTAAACCATAACCCAAGTAGGTAGGCTTGATCCCCCACTCTCCCACACACAACAACACCTCCACACACAAACCACACAACACAAATATATATGAAACTAACTCAAAACAGTCCACTATCTAAACTAACACAAAATTGACATGTTGAGGCCAAAATTGTGACTTGTAGGCTCAACCATTTGGATTCAACCAAAAGCATACAAAAGAAACTTATTCTAACCATCCTAACTAACATCAATATACCCTCTAACATCTATAAAACTGAAATTAGAATCCTAATTAAGCTCCTAGCATAATCACAAACACATGGGGTGTCCAAATTGGGGATTTCTACAAGTAGGACACAAGCCTATAAGCTAACTTTCTCCATAGGACTCCAAATGGCCTCAAACTTGAATCGAAAGGTTGCTCTAATCAAGAGGGTGAATCCTACGGATTCAAAACTAATCAAACTTCATGGAAAATAGGTTTAGAGGATAGGAATTTACCTATTAGGAGTGAATCCTAATGAAACTCTCTCCGACACGTCTCCGATACGAAGATCCTTGTAGAAAGGACACTTTCACCTTGCACTTCTCTTCCAATCCTTGGTAGCACCCTTCCTTGAAGATATGGAGAGGATTGATGGAAGGAAAGATGGAGAAATGAGATGATTTGTAGATCAAATCAAAGGAGAACTCTCCAAATTAGGGAAGAACACCAAAAGAGGGAAAAGAGGCTAAGTTGTAAAATAAAATGAAATGGGAACCTCCCTCCTTGTGGCCGGCCCTATATAGTCTAGGTTTAGCTATGTGCAATGCCCACTTTGCCCCTATTTGGACGTCCTTTGGCTAATGAATCAAATGGAAGAGGTTCGGGTCAAAAAGGTCAAGTTTAAGTCCCAAACCTAACCATTCTAATCAAGTGGGATTAGTCTAATTACACTAACTTAATTAGTGGGTTTGGTGGGCCATGTCTAACTAATCTTTGGTCCCGTCTAGAGTCTAAACTACCCCGGACTACTAACTCAAGTCAAAACTAGACGAAACTTAAACCCGGCTAAACCAAACCCCAATATTTAATATAAATAAATAAAAATTACTAAAAATATGGAATTGGAAAATGACAAATTTACCCTCAATTTTGAAAACAGGCAGTTACAAATTCTGATGGACTTTGCTTAAACACACCACTCATTTTAGGGTTAACTCTATGTTTTCGAAATACAAGCCCGATAATTGTTTCGAAAATCGGTGTTTGAACAAATATCCAAGCTACAATTTAAATGAGGCCTATTCTATCACCCTAGCTTAACAATGTTTCAAAATATAGTTTGTCTAATTTTACCCTCATTGAATCCTCCTTGTGCATGTCCACTCGAACGCTTTGCGTGAAAAATGGTACAACACGTTCTGGTAAATATTACTATTTTTAAATTAATTTTTTTACAGAAAAATTCGCACGAAGAGTCAAGTTTGTTGAAATTACATTGAGAGAACAAAGTTTTAAAAAAAGAATTAAGAGAGAAGCATCTAAATGCCTTTTTTTGTTGAAAAATTACTTATATATTAAACATGAAAAATCAAGAAAAGACCCACGGGAAGGACGTTTCTTGTCAGAAATGCCTTTCCCATGTGTTTTTTCTTGAATTTATATCAATCATGATGGAAAACTCCAATTAGTTGGCGAAGTAGGGGTTATGTCCTAATCCTTTCGAATAAATCACAAGCAAGCACTGTACCCATCCATCCTTGTTCCCTCGCTCACTCACTCACTGAGTCATACAATGTCAACTCTCCTCCTCCTCCTCCTCTTGGCCTTATCTACCGCTTGCTTTGCGCGCTTCGTCCCCCACCTCCCTTATGGCCTCCGCGTGCACCCGTGCACCCTATCGCGCCCTTTGCATGCGCCCCCTCCCGTAAGCCTCCTCCCCCTGCAGTATCCCGATCAACCTTGGCATCAATGCCATGGTCGCGGCCGCCTTCTTCCTCAACGCCTCAACGCGTTCTTCGTACCCTGGCACGCCGCTCCCTCCCCTCTTCTCGTCCCCCTCCTCGACTACCTCTAGAAGCTCTCAGACTCGGCCGACCAATTGGAGAAGACCCAAACTGAGCTCTACCAGTTTCCTTTGGCCTCCTACAAACGAATTTTCCAACAAAAAGAAGTCAAGGAAACTCCCATGAAAATGACTTTTTTTTCTTAACAGTAAATGCCCTTTCCAAGGACATTTTTATATATTTTTAATTTATGCTAATAAATGATAATCCTGCACATTTGTATTGGAAACGTCCTTCTGGATGACAGTTCACTAAAAAAGTCATTCTGAAGGATGTGTTGATGCTCTCGGTACCTTTTCAAAGAACTTTGTTCTCTCGGTACAATTTCATAAAAATTTGATTCTACGTCATAAATTACTAAACTTTTTAAGCAAATTATAAATAGAGTACACACAAGTAGAAATAAACAAAGAATGGGTTTTTACAATAATCCAAACAAAAATGAACATTCATGGCTTTCCTTCCTCCTTCCCCACCCCGGGCTCAATCCATTCCCAGTCGTCCATTAGGGGTGAGCGTCGGTATAATCGGTCGGTATTTGATCGATTTTTTGGTATTTTTTAAAATCGGTATTTGAAAAATCAATACCAATATCGTACCATTTAGAATCGGTTTTTTCGATTTCGGTTAAATCGGTATTCGGTCGATTTTTGTTCGGTATCGATATTTTATCAATTAATATTTGATCAATTAATACACTTAATATTGTAGAACCTCTTAACCTATAATATATATTTTTTTTACTTTTTTGGAAGCATTAATTTTAAAGCCAAGCCTCTACCAACCAAACAATTAATCAAAATTATTAGAACAATATGTAACAAGTCGCAAACACATAAAAATGAGCTTAAAATATCAAACGCGATCACTAAGTTTAATCTTTAGTATAAGTTTAAGTAACCAAAATTTACTTCAAAGTTCTATAAGAACACAAAAACATAAGCTCAAAAGATCAAAAACTCAATTCTTAGCATTCTTAACATAAATTCAAGTCCACTAAAATCTATTCCAAGTTCTAGGAAACCAACCAAAACAAAGATAAAAATAAAAATGAGTAGTGTAAAATCAATCATGAACAATATTAAAAAATGTGTTTGTGTGTGTGTGTGTGAATCGGTTCGGTATTTTCGGTATGGTAATACACTCAAACCGTTACCATTACCATTAGACCGTAATTTAGTCGGTTCGACAATTCGGTATCGGTACATAATTTCGATTCGATTTTTCAGAATATTTTTAATTAATATTCGGTCAATTTTTCGGTATCGATCGGTATTTGCTCACCTCTACCGTCCATGATTCGACCATCAACTAACCCGACCGTCCATCTCCAGATCCGATCTATCACCGCGCCCACGCGCCCCTTGCGGTCTCCCTCTCCCCCATCCCCTACTGTTAGACGCCAAATCCAGCTGTGCATCCCGAACAGGAGACGCCACTTCCAAGTCCAATGCAATCGCGACACGTCCACACCGTTAGATCTGTTCGATCCAGATCAGTCCCTACTGGAAAAAGTACTCCTGCGGGCCCCACCTCAAAAAAGTACATTCCGCCCGGATGCTGTGCTGAAGAAGCAAAAAAGGCTCTATTTCTAGCCACACAAAAAAACAATTATTTAATAAATATCTGAAATATAATTTTTTTATTTTATTTTATTTTAAAAAATGTGTGGAACTGTACACCACCGCTTGTTCTTTTTCTCCAGAACCCGACTGTTTCCTTCCTATTCGCTACTCCAACGCTTCTTCTACTGAAAAAAAAAAAAAAACCCTCTGCAATTTAAATATCCATCCTTAAACTACAATTTAAATGAGGCCTAGTCTATCACCCTAGCTTAACAATGTTTCAAAATATAGTTTGTCTAATTTTACCCTCATTGAATCCTCCTTGTGCATGTCCACTCGAACGCTTTGCGTGAAAAATGGTACAACACGTTCTAGTAAATATCACTATTTTTAAATTAATTTTTTTTTACAGAAAAATTCGTACGAAGAGCCAAGTTTGTTGAAATTGCATTGAGAGAACAAAGTCTAAAAAAAGAATTAAGAGAGAAGCATCTAAAAGGCCTTTTTTGTTGAAAAATTACTTATATATTAAACATGAAAAATCAAGAAAAAGGCTCATGGGAAGGACGTTTCTTGTCAGAAATGCCTTTCCCATGTTTTTTTTTCTTTCTTGAATTTATATCAATCATGATGGAAAACTCGCAATTAGTTGACAAAGTAGGGGTTAAGTCCTAATCCTTTCGAATAAATCACAAGCAAGCACTGTACCCATCCATCCTTGCTCCCTCACTCACTCACTCACTCACTGAGTCATACAATGTCAACTCTCCTCCTCCTCCTGGCCTTATCTACCACTTGCTTTGCGCGCTACGTCCCCCCACCTCCCTTATGGCTTCCGCGTGCACCCGTGCACCCTATCACGCCCTTTGCATGCGCCCCCTCCCGTAAGCCTCCTCCTCCCGCAGTATCCCGATCAACCTTGGCATCAATGCCATGGTCGCGGCCGCCTTCTTCGTCAACGCCTCTCCGCGTTCTTCGTCCCCTGGCACACCGCTCCCTCCCCTCTTCTCGTCCCCCTCCTCAACTACCTCTAGAAGCTCTCCGACTCGGCCGACCAGTTGGAGGAGACCCAAACTGAGCTCTACCGGTTTCCTTTGGCCTCCTACAAACGAATTCCTCCCCTCCCCCTCCCAAAAGAAGTCAAGGAAACTCCCATGAAAATGACTTTTTTTTCTTGACAGTAAATGCCCTTTCCAAGGACATTTTTATATTTTTTTAATTTATGCTAATAAATGATAATCCTGCACATTTATATTGGAAACGTCCTTCTGGAGGACAGTTCACTAAAAAATAATAATTCTGAAGGATGTGTTGATGCTCTCGGTACCTTTTCAAAGAACTTTGTTCTCTCCGTACAATTTCATAAAAAATTGATTCTACGTCATAAATTTCTAAACTTTTTAAGCAAATTATAAATAGAGTATACACAAGTAGAAATAAACAAAGAACGGTTTTTTACAATAATCTAAACAATCATGGCTTTCCTTCCTGCTTCCCCACCCCGGGCTCAATCCATTCCCAGCCGTACATGATCTGACCATCAACTAACCCGACCGTCCATCTCCAGATCCAATCTATCACCGCGCCCACGCGCCCCTTGCGGTCTCCCTCTCCTCCATCCCCTACTGTTAGACGCCAAATCCAGCTGTGCATCCCGAACAGGAGACGCCACTTCCAAATCCAATGCAATCGCGACACGTCCCCACCTCTAAAAAGTACATTCCGCCCGGATGCTGTGCTGAAGAAGCAAAAAAAAGGCTCTATTTCTAGCCACACAAAAAAAAATTATTTAATAAATATCTGAAATATAATTTTTTTATTTTATTTTATTTTATTTTAAAAAATGTGTGGAACTGCACACCACCGCTTGTTCTTTTTCTCCAGAACCCGACTGTTTCCTTCCTATTCGCCACTCCAACGCTTCTTCTACTGTAAAAAATAAAAATAAAAATTAACCTCTGCTCTTTCCATTTTTGGCAATTTTAGGGTTTCTAATTTCCCCCCAATTTTCTTCATCTATTTGCTCCGATTTGTTACCATTCCCTCTAGTTCCCTCTCCAGCTACAGAGCCAGTTCATTTGATTCGGACTGACGACGATGGGAATTTCTAGAAACAGCGACGAGAATGGATCAGAATCGTGCTGTTTCTGAGAATTTCTACAGATTCTTCTTCTGGAAATTTTTCGATGGAGAGCGCGGAGATCAGTGAGACCGTGGAGAGCTCGGCGGACGACGCTGGTATCCATGTTAAGAGAAAGGAGGAGGAGAGCTCGGCCGAGGCTCCAAAACTCATCGAGCAGCCGGATAGCAGCGCATTGGAGCGTCCGCCGTCGCCTGAGACGCTGGTGGAAGCTCTACTCGGAAAGGGTCTGGAGCTGGACTCGGGTTCGGGTTCGGAACCCGCAATGGCGGCGGAAGAGCTGACGGTCAATAACTACAGGAGTCCGAATTTGGTCGGAGGGGGCGCGGAAGGGGGGTCTCTGGTGAAGAAAGGTCTATGGGCCAATTTGACCAGGCTGTCCGGTCCTCCGGAGCAGCCTAACTACTCCAAGTTCTCGGATTATTTAGCCAAAAGCGAGAACCGTGCCATCTCGACAAATGCGTTGGTTGGGGTTCGGACGAAGGTCTTACCGTCTTCCGGGTTCCCGCAGTTTGTCGTCAGGAGCGCGTTGCAGGGACACGGGGTGAAACAAGCCTTGCGGGGCAAAGGGCTCGCGAATAGGCACCAAGGCAAATTTGTGGAGCCTCCCATAGTTAGGCAGGATTGGAACAGTGCGATTAAGCAACCGGGCAATGCGGAGGTAGATTCTATTTCGTCGGGTAGGCCGAGTGAAAGAGTCGGCGGCGAGGTTCTTGCTGGCGGCAGAAATTGCCTGATGTCTGATACCGGAAGTGATGGGATTAGTTTGAGGGAATGGCTGACTCCTAGGAGCCGCAAGTTGAATAAATTCGAGAGGTTGCATCTATTTAAGCAAGTCTTGGAAATTGTAAATAGTTCACACTCACAAGGACCTGTTCTACAAAATCTACGACCATCCTGTTTCTCCATTTCGTGTTCAAATCTAGTTAAATATGTTGGTTCTTCTATCCCCCAGAGTAAGATGGAGCAGTCGATGGGTTCAGCGGATCAAGATATTGGCTACTTGGAGCATCATTCGAAAAGGAGAAGGTACTTTGAATATGCTAGCGAGGAACCTGGAAGTTTATCACCGAAGCACCAGAGACATGATAAACCACATAGTTCAACTAGGATGCGTGGTTATCCAACTGTATTTGGTGCTGGTCACCTGCATTCAATATCAGAACTTCAAAAGTTGGAGGAGAGATGGTATGCTAGTCCTGAGGAGCTACAGGAGAACATATGCTCATCTTCTTCCAACATTTACAGTCTTGGGGTTCTTTTTTTTGAGGTAAAAAGTCGGATTGCATTATGAGGTTTCTACATAAAATTATCTTGTTATGCTATGTTCTGTAGTGTATCTGCTTAGATATTACTTTGCCAAACACCACCACATTCTATCATGTGAAAACAATTAGCATAGGAAAGTGCTGTCTTTATAAATGACAAGTCCAGGCATTGTCTAATGATGCATTCTTAAAATCATTATCAAATTTGATTATTGGCTTTAAGGCATTTCAGGAATGCATGGCGTGATAACATTGAGAATTCATACAAGTGATTGTCGTATCACCATTGTTATCATCAAAACTTCTCCCATCAAGATGAGGTTGCCTTATGTAGAACAACTCTCAATCAGAAGGCCCCACATTGTCCAGAAAAATATCACCAAACATTACGGCCCACAATCAATATCTCATTCGTAGTAAAGGACACTATAAGTAAGGAGGGGCTTGGCATTATCCTAGAAATACCAGTAGAGTATACGGATAAGAAAATCGACCTTATTGGTCATGCGGTTTAAGTTCGTGCTATCCAATAGCCCATCCACAATTTCCTTGGGTGAGGAATAGTCTAGAATAAGGGTGAAAATAATGAGATTTTCTCTAGGGAATCACATCTCTTAGGTGCAGTGCAACCACATTATTCCCCCCCTTAATCATTGGAGCTGTCTCATATATCGTATATGTGTGCATATGTTTACATTGACATGACCTTATTCCATGCTACACCAACATAATATCTAAAATCTTAGATCAGCAATAAGAATCCTTTTTCTTGATTTCTTTTTATTTAGGATTGTCTCCTCTGTTTCATTGGCATCTGTCATATCCTTGTTTATTGCCTCAACTTAGGTTTGATTTGCCCCTTGTTTTAGGCTCCTAGCAGGTTCTTCACCTACGGTTAAAACCACTCTAACTCGTGCATCCGTAGGTCTTGTTGCATGTCCATACCTACTCAAGCAGCAATTCTCTCCATATTTTCAGTAGAAGCTGCCTCTTGTTTTTCTCATGGATGCTATTGCGAATATAAAGCTCCTCTTCTTTTTCTTCCTTTTTTTGAAGCAGTGCAGTCCTTAAAGAAGAGGCTTAATGGAGATACACAATGATTTATGGGCTAATATTACATGTGGGAGTTCAAGCGGTGGGTAACAACATGGATACATACTCTATCATAAAGTCTCAAGGTTCATTATCAAGAACAACCTTATCAATTTAGCTTAACCTAATAATTACAAACTTATGACTGCTTCAATTCTCTAATAGGAGTGCCTATATAGTGATAGAGTGCTATCTAGTGACGTTTGTACAATTTTTATATAGGTTTTGTTAACATGTGCCCTAATACACTAATAAATGTGCATTTTGTATGGGTATTCCCAACAACACATTTACATTTATAAATACACATTTTAAGTGAAAGGTGTATTGATAAATGTGCTGGTGGGACTACTCATTGTAAATTATGCATTTATCGATGTATTAACATGTGTCCTTAGGGAACATGTTAAACTATCATTTTTATATTTGATGAACTTGCAAGGAAACAAGGTAAAGAAATAATAGTCAACCAGAGTCATAGCACTAAGCCAGTAACCATTAAGTTTTATCAATTGTTAAATTAGCATTCATATGAGTATTCACTCATCTTTATGACTTCATCTTACTCTAAACTCATTGTCATTTGAGAATTTACAAGATGGATTGGGAGGATAAAAAGAGAGAAAAAGTATCATAGTCAGCAGTGTCTTTCGTACCATGTATATCAAGATGGCTAGAGTACTTGTAGGTTGTGCTTACCTGTCTAAATTGTATGACTCGAAATAATCAACGATAAAATTGTCACTGTGCTTGCAGCTGTCAAATCCCATCAGTTTATGTGCCTTGACCATATGGCATATCTAGTCTGATTTTGTTAAATGCTTCCAACCATTAGTTTGTTGTCTAGATATCGTAAGTTATCTAGACAGGTCAACAACTTAGATGTTTACTCTTTATGTTATATGCTTCTGATTTGGTTAAATGCTCTTTACTCTTTATGTTATATATATATTTTTTTGCTGTCAAATGGGTTACAATAATACTATTTGTTTGGCAATCTCTATAAGAAATATTTTATGCTGTTCGGTAACAGGTCAACTACTTATATAAACCAATTAACACCTAAGCACATGAAGGAGCAGTCACACGAGACACGATTTTTACATGGAATGCGAAAGCACATGGAAAGGGAGGAATTAAATGTTTACTTTTTTTAAATAATGTGTAGTTACTTAAACCTAGATCATCAGGCCAGCATCCACCCAGACTTCATTAATACTACCAAAAAGAGTTCATACAACTACCAAATTAGAGCTGCTACTACAGCTCTCAAACAGTAGTCAAAATACTACTAACCAGTGGGCACCTTACTCAAAATACTATAAACCATTGAGTACCTTACAGTACATCCAGGCTAAATTACTCAAATACAAACATAAAAGTCTTGAAGATTAAGTCCACCCTCCAAATATTCAGTCCACACATTGCTGATTAACTCGTTGCTGGAATTAAGTGTTTACAATGAGATTTAAAACATTGAGCAAGGACATGATAACACGAGACAAAATGACAAGCACTATGGATACGGTGTCCAGATATATTTTAGCATATCGATGATGGATATGTGTCATATAAGATCTTTGCCTCAACACCACCATTTTGGCATGTTCATGCTTCAAAGACAGGATATACTTAGAGTCGTTTAGATTAAATTGTCGACTATCATAAAGGCACTAGTTTTGAAATTGTTGCTAGTGAAGGTTTTTCAGGATATGCCATTTTTTTCTTTCCCTCATTGTTGACTTAAATGGAAGTTACATATCCGAAGATCTGTTAATATATCTCGAACATCTTATTAAGATTATATATGCAGATTCTTGAGTTTAATTGATCGTTTTTAGATTGGTATAGAGAAACGGGTGACTACATTTCAAATTAGTATCTCTCTTTGGGAACTCTGTATTATTGTTTTTACATCTGTGTATCTGTTTTCTTTAAATTTCTTATAGTGACTGTATCATCGTTGTCCAAGTTAAGACAGCATGCAGATGCATGTTAAATATATACTTAGTATTCTTGTTTGAGGGAGTTTTTTATCGCCTAATTATTTTCTTCTATTTTAGCTTTTTTGCTGCTTTGAGACGTGGGAAGTGCATTTGACTGCAATGTCTGATCTTCGCCATAGGATTCTTCCTCCAAGTTTTCTATCAGAAAGTCCCACAGAGGCAGGTTTCTGTCTTTGGTTGCTCCACCCAGACCCTTCTTCTCGGCCACGTTCAAGGTAAAGAGAATCAACTTTATCCGTGTCGGAGATTTTTGATATGAAATGTTTTATATCAAAGGAGTTGCTTGCAATTTCATTGTGGTCTTTGATGTTTTTTCCCCCCTATAAATCTCCATGTTTGTATCTCTGGTATTTAGGGCAACTAAAGGTATATGGTAGCAAAATATGTTTATACCTTGTCTTTCACAGGTTTGATGCCCAAAGATAGGTTTCTTAGTTTACTTCTCAGAAGGGTGTTCCTTCTCTTGGTTGTGGTTTGGACTCCTAGATGCAAATAATGAAGAATTTTTTTGAAGAAACAAAGCTAATATTTGCATTGAAAGGTGCTGTCTTGTAATATAGATTATCAAGTTTATGCAACATTTATTTTAGATGTATCCAAGAGGTCATTTGTTCAAATCTAATAACTTATTATTGCCACCAGGGTGTGGCTCAGCGTTTGGAACTGGTGCGGGGATAAAGGGGAGGTCCTAGGTTCGAGTCCAAGCCTCAACAAAAATATAAAAATAATAAATAAATAAATAAATAAGAGAGTTAATGGGGGTGTTTCTCATTGGTATGGAGTAAGTTCATATTTATAGGAGAATGTGTGCCTTCCTCTTTAGTTCCAATCTAGAGAAGGACTAGAGGTATACAACAAGATACTAAGTAAGATAAAACTAGTTATTCTAACACTCTTCCTCAAGTTGAAGCATATATATCATACATGCCCAACATAATACTTATGACAGGATTTGATAGAAGCTAGCAGTTCAACAAGTTGGCAGTCTAATCTTCGGAATGAGTGAATGGAGTGCAAATATGCTTGCTCATAAGTGCATCTCCAACAAAGTGACAATCCACCTCGATTTATTGGGTTCTCTCATGGAAATCCAGATTGCTAGCAATACAAATAGTAGCTTCATTATCACAATTGATACATGTTGTGGTTATTAAACTAATACCAATTTCTGTCATCAATGTTCTTAAGCTACATCACTCTCACAAAATGTACTAGGCACTACAAGGTTGTGGATACAGGGTTGGGGAAGGTGGTGGTCGGCTGAAGTGGAGGCTAAGTAGTCGGCTGAAATGAAGGTTTTAGGCAGCTGTGTGGTGGTGGCGGATCTAGGCTCGGCTTTAGGGTTAGAATTTAGGGATTGATATGGTGGGAAATGGGTTCTAGAGTTAGGGGTGGATCTAGTGGGGGCTAGTGTTGGGCATATGTTTTTTTGTGGTGATGGAAATATTTTGTTGTAGGTATATTTCCTTTAGTTTAGAACCTAAAGATGCATGTTATAAATTACTACCATTTCTTGGAGAAAGTTTGTTTTCTTAAAACTTAACTGTCTCGTTTTGAATCCCTAATTCATATTGCTATAATATCCTAGGAGTCATCTGGCCCCGTCTGTGAAATTGCTTAAAAATTTTAATGCAGGTTTTGTTCAGTTCCATACAAGCAATTGATCATGGATTTGGCAAGTACTTTACTCTATGCTGGTGCCAAATCCTGGTGGCACCCTATCAGTGTTAAATGCAGTGACCCCTTACTTTGTTATTAACTTGCATGTACTTTCAGCATTTTCATAAATAGATTTGCCAAGAGTTTCCCATAAACTATTATTATTATTTTAAATTTTTTTTTTGCAAATCTCATTATACAATTTTTTGGACTTTGCTTTAGTTTCAAGTTGTGAACCATTCAGGGGTATCGGCCTTTATGAACTTTTAAGGTTTTTCTTTCTGATTGTATCAATTGAAATGGCAAGCTGATTTTTAATACATAACCAGAGATATTCTACAATCGGACCTAATATGCAAAGGTAGAAGTTTCACATCTCTAGATCAGTTATTAGCATCGGTCGAGGAAGAGGATGGAGAAGCAGACTTGTTATTATATTTCCTGCTAAATTTGAAGGAACAGAAGGAGAAGCAGGCTGCCAAGTTAGGAGCTGATGTTGAATGCTTAAAAATTGACGTTCAAGAGGTTGAGAGCAGGTACTCATCGAGGGCTGAATTTATTTCTGATACCTGCCGTCTACAGACAAACTTCAGAGGTATCTCAGATAATTATCCCCTTAAGCGATCCATAAATATGGAAGGGACATCAAGGTTTTCCGATTCAAATGTAAACGAGGAGAGGTTAATGAAGAATCTTGATCAACTTGAAAGTGCATACTTCTCCTTGAGATCAGTAGTAGAGAAAGTTAAGCTTCCTTCTGTTGCACGTTTGGATACAGATGTTCTGAAGATTCGTGATAAATATTCTCAAATCCATAATGGTGATGATATATGGACGAAGTCAACTGATCCCCTTGGTACTTTTTTTGAAGGTTTATGCAAGTATGCTCGATATAGCAAATTTGAAGTATGTGGAAGTCTAAGTACTGTTGATATCATGAACTCTGCCAATGTCATATGCTCCTTGAGTTTTGATCGCGATGAAGATTACTTTGCTGCTGCAGGGGTTTCAAAGAAAATTAAGATCTTTGAATTTGATGCTCTCTTAAAAGATAGTTTGGATGTTCATTACCCATTAATTGAGATGTCCAGTAGATCCAAGCTCACCTGCGTCTGTTGGAATAATTATATCAAGCATTATATAGCTTCAACCAACTATGAAGGCGTGGTTCAGGTATGTAATTCTGGTTTTAATCAACATGACCATGCCAATAAATTTTTTGGGGAGAAACAGTGAAAAAAAGAGTTATTTGTATTTACTACTTACCCCCCACCCCACCAACCCCATTTGCTAATGCAAAAGGAGCTAACCCCCCACCCCACATTTAGTGTTAATATCGGGGGGGGGGGGGGGGGGGGGGATATTGTATGAAATGGTTGGGGGGGGGGGGGGTAACTCCATTTGCATTAGCAAAGGGGGGAGAGGGGGGGGGGGGGGGTGTAAATACAAATAACTAAAAAAATAATTCCCTCAGTGTTTTTTCGTTAAGGAAAAGTTAACAAAGTAATCTTAGCAACAAACCATGTTCCGGTAAATTGCTAAAATTTGGCTGTTTGTGGTGTCCACATCAAAGCTATGATGCATTTTTTTTCTTGCAGTTAATGATTTTGTTTATTTTGCTAATTAAACTTGGCAAAACAATATTAGATGAAACTTGATATCTTGTATTTATCAGTTTTTCTTGTCTAGCTAAATATTCTACATTTAAACCAATGTGCTCAACTGTATATGAGAGAGCTGCATGGCATCAGATATATGTTTGGTATCTCCATATCACGTTTCACCTCCCCTGTTGTTCGTTTCTATCTATCATCTGCACGAATTCCCAAAAATCTATTAGTAAGGCAGGATCTGCTATTGGATGACCGCAGTGGGAATTGCAATCGGTCTATGCACTTTAGTTCAGTTTAGTGATTGTAGGTGTCTTGTTAATAATGTCAGTGGATGACAGATTCAGATTCTTTATGTGCACTGCACCTCAGTGCTAAAACACCAATTGCAGTCCCATGGTGCAGTTTGCTGATGTTCACCAACCAGATCTAAAAGAACCAAGGAAGTACCATAGTCTCTGAGCCGTATCCCTTGAAAACCATACATGTGAGTTTCTCTGCATGCGACTCACCAATTTGATGTGGCCTGTTGCCACATTTGTCCTAATATGGTTTAATTAGAGGAAATATTATAATTCTAGAAAAGCAACACCTAAAAGCCCGGTGTAAAACCCATAGCTTCGTATAGGTTTTTGAAGATTATGTATGAAGATTTGGGAGTCCCAGTTGAAAAGGTAAGATCATTGGCTCAACTATGTAAATCTAGATATATTTGGTGGTGAACCAGGGAAAGATCCTTCTACAATCTGCTTTGCAACTTAGAAGTTTGCTTGTATCTTGTTGGAGTAGCTTATTTTGGCTTTGGCACATTTCGGAGAAGTTTCTGGTTCTGGAGTTAGGTGGCACCCCTTGCTCTTCTTTTATGTCTCACCTTTCTCTTCCTTTCCTCTGAGATACCTAATTAGTTTTTCATTGATGAGTTCTGTGGCCCATGTAGTTCTGCTGATTTCCTGAGAACGAACCATGGATTATCCTTGTTTGGAAAAAAAATACTTTTATATGTATTCATATGTGCTGTTTCCCGTTCCTCAACGTGTTCTTTTATTTTGAGGAAGTACACATGCTAAATAAATAATACCCATATCTTGCTGAATTGAAGATATCCTAGCTGTGAAAGCTAGGAGGTATTTCATATGCTCCAAAGATATGCCAACAGACTAAATGCGAAAATTGCCAACGACCTTATTAAGTATTTGAACACAGGTAACTTTTATTCTTATTGTTTGTACACTATGTATTTGGTGGCCATCGTTGACTTTTTGTGGATTTCTCTGCTGTAATGTTTGTATAACAGATGCTAAATATGAGGAACTGTCACACATCAACTTATAGTGCAGTGTTTAAACCTTAAATGTAATAAGCGGTATCCAGTTCATCTCTTCATTAGGGGAACCTTAAAATTTTGCAGCAGACATGCTAATAAGTTATAAATGGAGCAATGATGTGAGTTTACATCGATGCAACTGTAAACCAGCTGATAAATTGGTCCATAAACTAATAAAACTGAAAATCTTTACTCTTGATCAAGCTTTACGTCTTTCATATATTTAAGTGTCAACACTTGATGGGAATGACAAACTGTACAATTCAACTGACTTTATGTACCATTGGAGTGTCATGAAGATTCTTTGAAGTGTCTGTAACCTAGTGTTGGGGTAACCTGAGTCTTCTTTTTTGTAGTGACACTGCATGCATGGCTTGTATTTCATATCATTTTACAGTACTACCTATGGTCATGGAGGTATATTGAATTTGTACCTGCGACTTGACCCTTATACTGTTTCACTTCATCCTACTTATCCTTCACTTTTTAATGGCGTTATTGCCTGAAGACGCGTCTGGAGCATACATTAACAACAACGATGACTTTATCCTTGCGGGATCAGCTACATGAATCTTTTTTTTTTCTTCCGGTCTGCTTCATCTAGGGCCATCTCCTCTGTAGTATTAACAAATGACATTCCCTTTTCACACCCTTAAGACAACTAGCCAAGTTCCTTTTGGATATATTCTCGTTCTACCAACTCCTTTTACTAAGATTCAATCACTCTTAAGTCATAACTGGTGACAGGTGCTTCAACTGAGTCTCTTTCACACATATTCAAACCGTCTTAGACGGTTTTATACCATCTTATCCTAAATAGACACTAGCTCCACTTTATCATGAATCTATCCATTTCTCTCTAACATTAGCAGTATGAATCAATCAACAATATCTCTGTTGTTGAGAATATTATTTATATAGGTATATGTGGGGTCTACTAATGGAAAATAAGAATGTGCACAACGCTATTAATAATCACCAGTGCTTTCTAGACATTGTATTTTCCAGACTTAAATATCTATGTAATTCTTGGTTTTAGGTTCAGTAAAATTATTCCTTGGATCTTTGGCTCATTGTACAATGGATATAAATGTGGTTTGTAATCTATTCCTAACCTCCTTATGTAGCTAGGAGAACTTGTAAGGATTTCATGAGATTGAATTGCACGCCTTTAAAGGTAGATGCACTTTTTATCAAACTGGCCTTTAAATGCAATGTTTTATTCTTGCTGATAGCCGTGGTGGGTGGGCAACGACTTGTGGAGGGTTGACATCAGGTCAGTAGCGATCTTGAAACCTTAGTTAATGATTTTAATCAACATTGACTTTTGCTCCATAGCTAATTTATGCTGGGAAAGCATTGATGATGGTAATTTCTTGGTTTGAAGTCTCAGATAAAAAAAGGGTAGTGCTTGATAGTTAAAGATTTTAAGGAGTGCTTTCTTTAGCAAAAATAATTTACTGGGATATGAATCTATTACCTAGATATGCTAAAAATTGTAATATTTTAGCAGGGTAAGCCATATTGAACTCCTTATACTATATTTTCTTGTGGAATTCAGACTAGTTGTACATCTTTCCACCAATGCTTATCTGCAGGCTGTGAAGTTACATGTTTCGTATCTATGTGATTACCAGCTATTTTGGTGGAAAGATGTACAGCTATTTTGGATTCCACGAGAAAATGTAGTATAAAAAGTTATTGGTTAACATGTTTCATATCTCTGAGATGGTCTAAAGATAGTACACCATATAATTCTTCTGCTTTCTTATTTATGTTGGCCTATCACACTAATAGTCTAAATTCGTTGATCTTTTAAATGGTGTACAATCAAATGTATTTCCTGTCTAGCATAAAATAATCGACAAAATAGCAAGGCGTGCCCATCAAATTGTTCTTGCCCTTCTTATTCACTAGGTTTCTCTGCAAGGTTATGTAATTTATAGGCTTGGATGGTATGCAGTTATGGGATGTAAGCACTGGTCAAGGATTCACCCAATATACAGATCACCAGAAGAGAGCTTGGTCTGTTGACTTCTCTCTTGTAGATCCGACCAAGCTGGCTAGTGGAAGTGATGACTGCTCTGTGAAACTTTGGAGCATTAATGAGGCATGTTCTCTATCCATCTAACAATTGCAAGTATATTTTAATGTACAAACACATATTTGAGGGATGTTACAAATTTAGTAGCGGTCTTTGTGTCTTTAGGTTTCTGCTGTATATATATTCTGGATTTGTTACATCCCTAGGCTATGGAACTGTAAATATTTTTCTCCAAGCTACTGCTAAATTATTTAATCATGGGCAATTTATAGCTGTTCAGAAAATTAACTATATTAATTTTTATAATGAAGTTATTCACAAAGATATTGTTATTTTAAGTTGAATATCATCAGTTATTCATAACTACTTCATGTGTCATCATCATCATCCTCCAAACCTTCTCTCATTAGAATGAGGTTGGCTATGGAGCATAAGAAGCTTCATACAAGATTTGACAAAGTTTTATGACCGGTTGTGGACCTGACGTCATAATGTTGCTAAAGGAATTGTATAATTACTGACAATTTTCTCAAAATTTCTGATAGATTCTTTAATCACTGACAATAAATAGTTCATCACTGACAATAAATAGTTCAGAAAATGATCTGACTCATTCCTAAAATCATGTTCACAAACTTACTGGTAATTTAAAATTGAATATCATCAATTATTTGCAGCAACTTCATGTGTGAACGTTTAGAATTTGCATGTTGACAAATAATGCTGCATATCATTGCATCCTTTGTTATTGTATGCTGACCTAGTACTTCAAATTTGTTATCGCCAATTATTCACAACAATTTCATTTGGAACATTGAAAGTAGTATGGAGAAATTCATGCTGCACATCATTGCAAATGCTTCCTTTATTGTTGATTTCCTCACAATTATTTTAATACATTTTATGTGCACAGCAAAAAAAAAAATCCTATTCTTTTACATCATTGAAGCTCCCAATCTTTTACAAATTCTTTTTCTACTTCCCTAATGTTAGATTTAGGGAGTATTAGAGTTTGTGGGTCTATTTAGTCTATCTTTTAGTTCCACATCGGATAGAGTTGTACGAGGAAGGTTCTCCTCTATATATACGTACTAAAACAAATGTTCGAAGTATCGGCCGATACCGATATGTATTGGCTGATACATGGGCGGATACACTTGGAAGCTAGTGAGGGCCACTGAAGTTTTGGATTTTTTTTAATATAGTTATTTTAATAATATTGAGAGTTTAGAAGAAGAAATGTAAGTTTAGAAGAAGTAATTCAGTTTCTTCTATGTTATTGAATTAAAAAAACAACTAGAATATATAGGGAGAAATGGCAACAAATCTGTCATTGAATTCCTTGATTCTAGTAGGAAAACAACTTAACATTGATTCGTAACAAATTTTGTCTTACAACAGAACAATAACAAAAACATAAAAGCACATGAAATTATTCTATCGGACACTCTCCTTCAAGTTGGTGCGTAAATAACTATCATGACCAATTTGCTGACGAGAAACTCAATAGTTAGATTTGAACAATCTCTTTGTGAGAATATCAACTATATGTTGCATTGTTGGTACGAATGCCATACATATAGCTCATGTTTCAAACTTCTCCTGTATAAAGTGTTTGTCGACTTCAATGTATTTTGTTCTGTCATGTTGGACTGGATTATGTGCAATGCTAATTGCTACCTTGTTGTCACATTACAACTTCATAGGCTTGGTCACATCTCTATTTAGCTCCTATAGAACCTCTCTAAGCTACATTAATTCACACACTCCATGCGAGATCGATCTCTATTCTGCTTCTACACTACTTCGGATAACTTCACCTTGTTTCTTGCTTCTCTAGGTTACCAAGGGTCTATTTGGATAGTGGTTTAAACATTACGTTCTGAGTTTAAATGTGAAATTAAAACCAAAGAGTGTTTGGTGCAGCATTTGTAAATGTCATTCTAAAAAAAACTTTTTAGAAAACCAATGTTTAAAAGATGGTTTTATAGTAGAGAAAAAAGGGATTTTCTTAGTGTTGTTTTGGAGTGGAAGTAAAAGGGTCTCCTACGTGTAGGGCTGTAAAATGAACATGACAGTCCGTTGTCCGTACGAGTCCGACTAGATAAATTGTTCGACCGTGGACCGTCCGATCTAATTAATGAACAGAGCCTGAACATTTTTTTGGGTCCGTTTAATATTCGGACTCGAACTCGGTCATACTTATGTTCGGTCCGAAATTTTTAATTAGTCCGAAAATTTTAGATTTTAACTTAATTTAATTTGGAATTCAACAAATGCAGTCCCAATACAAATTCCTAAACGTGACAGCCCACTCAAAGCATCACCATCATGTGGGACCCATGATCACATGACAAGTCACCCACTAAAAAAACTCTCCCCTTGACTCCTAGGTTCCTCTCCCACCCCACCCTTGACTCCTCGGGTTCCCTCCCCCCTCCCAGGTCCTTTAATTTCTCTCTCCCCTCATCCAACTTTTATTCCGAATCAAAAAATATGATAGCAAGAGAGAGAGAAAAGAAAGCAACATTGGTCTACCAGCAGCCAGCTCCTTCTCCTCCTTCCGTCGGTGGACCATCTCCTTCTCCTCCTCCCTTCCGGTCGCAGCTCTTCTCTGCTCTCCGACGCATGATTCCCCCTGATCCGACTGTCCCTCTCTTTCACTACCAGTGGCTCCTTGCCCTCCGCCGCACGGCGCTTCCAGATTCGACTGTCGATGCCAACTGCCATGATCCGCGATGGTGAGGTCGTCCTTGTCAGTCTTGTCACAAAATTGTCGGACCGGACACGAGCATAATCTAAAACTATCGGCCGGATCTGAACACATAAAATTTTGTCCGAATATAACCGAGCCGGACTCATATCCGTCCGATTCTATATTCGGTCCGAGCTTGAACAGTAGACTGTCCGGGTCCGTCCAGTCCGTTTACAAGAACACCATCACTCTCATCACTCTCTTTCTCATTTTTTATAATCTCATCGAGAACACCATCCATCCTCAAGAAATGTCTTGCCATACGCCGCTTCATCCCAGTCACGATGGGAACGGACATCAGCGACGGGTAGAACTTCGCGAACCCGAACCCGAAAAACAACCTGAATTACTCCCAGATCGCCTATATGCGTCTCTAATAGTGCCTACACTTCTGCCCACACGTCACTCTCAACACCACGTCGTTCGACAGCACCGACAACCTTTCCGTCATGTTGATCGGAGAGCGGTGGTTGGCCCTCATTTGCTCGACTAGGTTCGAGACTGCCTCTTTTATGTACGAGAATATCTTGACTCGTCGAGAGGAGAATAGATCTTGCGGAGCTGCCTCCAGTACGGGCCGTAGGGGGGAGAAGGCGATGTCGGTAGCGTCGTAGCCGACGACCTTGGCCACGAACTTGACCAAGGTTCTGGCATTCGGGATCTTGCCAGAGTCCGTTGTGGGACAAGTTCAGGTGCTTGAGGAGCATAACCCCTTCTTCTGGAAAAAATATTTTATAGAAGTTCATTAAAAAAGTACTTTTTAAAAAATATCTTACCAAACAGAATTTTTAACTTTTGTTTCTGAAAATGAATTTTCAGATGAAAGTAACCAAACGTAAACTCAGAAATTAAATACGCAGAAAACAACTTTATAACATCTCTGAAAACTATTTTCAGAACAAAATTTCAGAAAATCTATCCAAACGGACCCTAGGTTTCTCCACACAAAAGTATAATATTCTGATGTTGATTTCCTATCTGTAATTGAGCTTGCTTAGTCTGCATTTGTATACGCTTCAATACTTTGTTGTTCATTCATTTTGAAGAGTAGACCCTTTCATGGAGTGCTTTTCAAATATCTTAAAATTCAATACACAACTTTAAGGTGTTCTTCATGAAGAGGATGCATAAACTGGCTTACAACGCTTACTGTAAACGCCATATCAGGTCATGTGTATGACAAGTAGATCAGCTTCCCAATAAGCTTTTGGTACCATGATGTGTCACTAGGTTACCTTTGGAATTCCCAAGTTTCTGATTTGGATCAACTGGAGTATCTGTAGGACGACATCCACTTATTCCATTTTTTTGAGAAGATCAATAACATATTTCCTTTGTGACACTAATATTCCTTTTTTGATCTAGCTACTTCGATTTCAAGAAAGTACCTTAGGGAATCCATGTCTTTGATTTCAAAATCTTAGACAAGACACAGTTTCGTTCGTTCCATCTCAGCCAAATCATCTTCTGTCAGACTAATGTCGTCCACATAAACTATAAGAATAGCTATCTTCCTATTGGATAAAGTTTTTTGTGAACATAGTGTGATCGGTCTGCCCCTATACATAGTCGTGGCTCTACACTGAGTGTGTGAAGTTTTCGAACCAGGTCCTTGGTGACTGTTTTAATCCATACAAGGATATTTTTAGTCTGCAAATCTTTGACCCAAACTTTTTATTGGAGCCTCGTGGTGAATTTATGTAAACTTCTTCCTCAGTCTCCATTAAGGAATGCATCATTCACATCCAGTTGTTGTAAATGCCAGTCAAGGTTGGCTGCAATTGACAAGACTACTTTGCTTGTGTTTAGTTTTGCTACAGGTGCAAAGTTTTCAAGGTAATCAATATCATATATTTGAGTGAAACCTTTAGCAACCAAGCGAGCTTTGTATCTTTCCAGTGACCCATCTGACTTGTAGATCGTGAGCACCCAATCGAGTCTTGTATCTTTACACTGATCCATCTGACTTGTACTTGATCGTGAGCACCCATTTGTATCCAACCGTTTTCTTCTTCTCTAGCAGATCCACTATTTTCTATATTTTATTCTTTCAAGAGTCCTCACCTCCTCAAGAATAGCCTCCTTCCACTCGGGAACCTATAGAGTATCATGTTCATTCTTTGGAATTTTCATACAAGACAAGTTATTGTGAAGTAAAGGCAGAAAAACTAGGAGAGAGATTTTTGTAAGAGACAAAGTTTCACATGGGATGTTTGGTACATGGTCTGAGACTCTTTCGATTAGCTATGGAAATATTAAGGTAAAAAAGATAGACTCGGGTTGATTTGACTCAGAATTAGAATGACTAACTTGAATTCTTGGTCTGTTTGGAAGTTACATGAAGGTTCAATAGAGTTCTGACCGGCCTTTGGTTCGTATTCTTGGTAATGTTTAGGATCATGAGTCCTATTATCTCGAATTTGCTTGCTCCATGAGTAAACAAGAAGTTCTCATATACCCATTTGTGTCCCATTTTTTGATCTAGTAAGATTATGAGAGGACTTCATAGAATTTGGACCTGGATTTTCGTTAGTTAAAACAAGGCTCTGTATTTATGAATTTTTTGGGTCCATTCGAAGTTTTGACATTGACATTTTCTAGTTGGACTCCATCTAAGTATCTTGCAACTTCCCTTTGTGTACCCCCCTAAAGATGAGGTTCAAAAAATGGTTGGAACTCAAAAAATGTGGAATCCATAGTAACATTTTTTTTGGAAATAGGATCATAACATTTGTGTCCTTTATGAATTAGAACATACCCAACAAAAATATATTTTCTTGCTCTAGGATCTAACTTCCCCCGATTTTGATCATGTATGTGTACAAAAACAGTGCAACCGAACAATTTTATTGGTAGATTATGGGACAATTTTGACAATACGATACTTTGTTGAAGGATATTTAATGGTGTTTAAAATTTTAAGATCTTTATAGGCATTCCATTTATAAGGTATGTAGCCATTATAATTGTTTCACCCCATAAAATACTTCGAACTTTATTAGTGAACATCAGGGCCCTAGCAACTTCTGAAAGGCTGTTGTTTTTCTGCTCAGCCACTCCATTTTGTTAGGGTGTGTCATTGCAATAACATTGATGAATGTTATATTTTTCTAATAAAAATTCGCCTAAGACCATAGTTTAAAGTATCGGCCGATACCAATCCGATACAGCCGATGCCGATACGGTTTGGCATATCCCGATCCGCTACTAACCGATACTGACCGATACCGACATTGAGGGTCTCTTTTCCGGTCAATCTGGAAAAGAAAATTGAACGAAAAAGACAAATCGACAACGGTTTGAAACATAATAAGGTTGTAAAAGCATGTAAAAGAAGAAAATTGATATATTGCATGTAAACCAATCAGTAAGGGTGACTACTATTTCATTTAATTTCAAAACTACAAAGAAATAACACTGCAAATATTTAAAATTATGCCTAAATGTCTAAATATATTTTTAAATGTTAATAATTTATTAATAATTATTTGTTTTCCGATACCAAAAAATCTGATACTCCGATTCCAAACCGCTGATACTACCGATATCGTCGATACCGATACTCATTAAATTAGGCTAAGACATTGTTAAAATGATTTTTGCAATTGTCACACTCCTAAAAATCTCTCTTTTCTTGAAACTGTGTTTCCACTATCTCGTTAAAAATTTTGAATTTTTTTTTTTGACGTCACACTTGTCTGTTAGCAAATATATCCAACTTACTCTTGTGTGATCATCAATGAAAGTAACATGGTATTTCTTACAATAGATTTGGAATTTTGTGCCAATAATAAATTTCATATCTTTTGTTCATAAAATATACATTTGTTGCTAATAACTTAGAAAATACTTATTAGTAATTAGACATGTTTTGCTTATAATTTATGCATTTTTTGCTAACGACTTTGGTATTTTCTTGTAATAAAGTACGTGTTTCTAATGAATAAATTAGACCATTCTTCAGAACAAATCACACATTTTTTACTAATATATTTGAAATTTCTTGTTCATAAATTATAAATTTCTTACTAATCAATTATGAAGT
The DNA here is from genome assembly GCA_029216955.1 of Iris pallida. Lineage (NCBI taxonomy): Eukaryota > Viridiplantae > Streptophyta > Magnoliopsida > Asparagales > Iridaceae > Iris > Iris pallida. The sequence continues at coordinate 1,468,820 of JANAVB010040819.1, forward strand.
CACCAAAACAATCCAATTAAGTAATAGATATTGAGTGCTATCAGCCGTGTCGATTATCATTTCTTTCAAAATTAATGGGGAAAATGTAAAGTATATATAAAATTTATGCCTAAATGTGTCAAATACTTTAGTTCTTAATATATTTTAAAAATAATTTTTGGTTTCCTTGAACCAAAAATCCAAAACTTCGGTCTGAAATTACTGATACTGATAAAACCGTTGATACTAATACTCACACAAACGGTCCGAAACCTATTCCGAGACTGATACTGCGAACTTTGACTCAAACCACTCATTGAAAAGGAAACCAATTACTCCCAACGTCGTCTTGTGAGTGAGGTCAAGATTTGTCGCCGCTGAGTGCAATTTTTTTATCTTCTCCGACTCCAGCCTCAATTCCAGCAACCCGCTTGCTTCAACCACAGCTCTCAAATCAATGACGAGACTCCTCCCTGAGTTGTTCAACTTTCTTTTATTTTTTGTTTTTTAGTTGTGATGTAAAAAAGAAGGCAAGTAAAAGAAAAAAAGTACCTTGCTAACAAGTTGTAACATGATAATGATGCCCAACTTGAGGGAAGTGTTGGACAGATATTCTGGCACCACAGTCTATCCATCTCTCTCCCTTGGAATAGTTGCTTTTCTGACCTTGACTTTTGGTTCTATCGTACGTGCTCGTGCATCGACCCCTCAACTTTTGCTCTGTCATGCGTCCTCATTCACCAACCTCTAGACCTTTACTCTTGACTTTCTCGCCCATCCTTGTGTGCCGACCTCTACTATCTATTGTGTCGTGCATCCTCGTATGTTGACCTCTTGGGTTGTGTGCTATGTTGTACTGGGCGCTAGGCGAGGCGAGGCGACAACCCACCCGCCTCGCGTAGGCGCTCGTCCAGGTTCTGGCTGCTCCTTTGCAATTTTTTTTGCAAATATGTATACAATAAATATGTAGTATAACTAATAAGCAATAAGCATTAAGGTGGAGTTTACCTAATATTTATTTTATGTATACAATAATATGTAGTGTAACTAATAAGCATTAAGCAATATGCATTAAGCTCGGCGCCTAGGCGCCTTTTTTCCCCTCTGATCGACCCAAGGCGGACGTATAGGCGCGCCTAGGCGAGCATTGCCTCACACAAGAAAAAAAATTTCCGGTCGAGGCGAGCCCTCTCCAACCTGCACGCCTAGGCCACCTAGGCGTCTCCAGTGTTGATCTTTAGTACTGTGACTCTGATAATGGTGTTGTTTCTACTTGTCATTGCATTTGTTTGTTGATGATGTTGGTTCTACTATATTGTTTAAACATTCTAGTTTTCTTTTTATTTCTATTTTCTGTAAAAGATGGACATGTTTCACGTGCTAAAGCTCGAGGGAGAGTGTTATATTAGTTTACGAGTTTATGTAGTTTATGTTTATTCCCAAATTTGATAGACTTGTATCTGGAAGATTCTCCTCTGTATGTATGTACTCAAACCACTCTGGAAAGGAATCCGTTATTCCCAAAATAGCTTTTCTAAACCTAAAATTTAAAATATTTTCCCCGTGGATCGTTCTTGAATGCCAAACTTATAACTACACGTATTTGTAATGCATGGGCTTTTGGTGTGGATCTATTTGGAGAGTGCAAATAGCAAGCAGTTATGAAAGTTTCTAAGTATCAATTCCAATTCATTCCATGTTTCTTCGAGTATATCAATTCTAAATGTTGTTAATTTTGCTTGATCACAGAGAAATTGCATTGATACTATCAGGAATATGGCCAATGTATGCTGTGTCCAGTTCTCTGCGGACTCTTCCCATCTCTTGGCCTTTGGTTCTGCAGATTATAAGATATACTGTTTTGATCTGAGACATACGAGAAATCCCTGGTGTACTTTGGCAGGGCATGGAAAGTCTGTGAGCTATGTAAAATTTGTAGATTCTGATACTGTAGTTTCTGTATCAACTGACAACACTATGAAGCTTTGGGATCTTAAGAAAACTAGTCCAAGTGGTTTGTCCACCAATGCTTGTAGCTTAACATTAAGTGGTCATACTAACGAGAAGGTTTGTTGCTTACTTGATATATTCTATATTTAAAAACCTACAAATTTATTAATCTGTTGAAGTATTAGGGGTGTCCCTCTAATTAATTTTTCTGGACTTTGCAGAATTTTGTAGGTTTATCTGTTTCTGATGGATTCATAGCATGTGGTTCAGAAACAAATGAAGTAAGTTTAAATTTACTTTAAAAATTTAAAACATATATATTCTTTAATGCATTAGTCTTTACTATATGTTCAGTACTTTGCTTAAATTTACTGCATGTTCGGCACTTGTTTGCTGTTGAATTTTTAATTCCCCAATTTCTAGAGTATCCTTAGTCTTCCTAGCAAATATCGTCATCAAACAGATTCAGTTCACTTTTTTTTAAGAATTTGCAATTAGTATAGCCGCTACAACCTTAGACCTCGTGGATGATGTTGCATATTGGTTGGCCTGTGGTTTTGCAATAGTCCTTTTACCAAATAGATTCTGTTTGTACTTCCTAATTGATGTAATTTTCTCTCAACTAATACCCTGCTAAGGAGACTGTTATAAGAATTAGACATGGAACTAAACTTAAGATGTTTCTGGTCATTGTGTGACTTAACTGAACACTTGTATTGTTCAGTTCATGAAAGTACAGTGGTTAAGCATATTTTATTTATTTTATTTTTTTGACACTTCCACCATCCTTCCCATCCTCCCTCCCATGCCATCACATGTTACTCACATGTGCGAGCAACGAGCATGGAATGACGAGTAGCAAGTGAAGACATGGGAGAGAGGGGAATGAGAGTGAGGATGAGTTGGTGATTGTTTAAGTGTTGGAGGGATGAGTTGGTGATGGTTGAGAGTGGTGAATGGATGATTTGATGATGGCTGAGAGTGGTGGAGAAGGGAGAGTAGAAGAGAGAAAATAGAGAAGGTGTGGAGGGGAGGAAAAAGATCCGATGGCGAGTAAAAAATGCAAGATGATGGTGGGTTTTGAGGTTGAGGAAAGGGAAGGAGGGGGGAGGGGGAGGGAGGAATGGAGGAAGATGAGGGTAGAAGGGTCCTTTTACAACATTAATTAAATGATTTAGTATTTTTGACTGTGACAGACGGAGAGGGACTTGTAACTCACATTCCTTAAGATTTGAGGGACTTCTAAGCAAATAACAAGATTTGGGGGACTTATTGAAAATATTAGTAGATTTAGGGGACTTATCCAAAAAAACCCATGAAAGTAATTGTTTTGACCCTGGTATAAGATTGCAGCCTTGGACTGCGATCAGCAATATAATTGCATCAATGTTTTTTAAGTTCTAGGGAATGGATGTTATTGATATATTTTACTTTTTTCTAAGAAATATACTTTGCAAAAGCTTGAATCTTCGACCTAGTTGATTCAAGTGGTTAGGAGAATCCTATCAGTTCGCAGCTAGTACTTGCATGTAAGTTGAACAAATTAAACATGGGTTGAGCATGTTCCATTGTCATTGCACTATCTTGAAATAATTAGTAAAGAACACTAATTGGTGACCTGTGAAGTGCTCTTCAATTTAGTTATTGTACTGTTTTGATAAGGCCTAACATGGGGCTGGGTTTTCTTTTTGCACAGGTTTATGCTTATTACAGAACACTACCTATGCCAATAACTTGTCACAAGTTTGGCTCCACTGATATAAGTAACAGGCATGAGACAGGTGACGATAATGGGCACTTTGTTTCGAGTGTTTGCTGGAGAAGAAAATCGGATATGGTTGTTGCTGCAAATTCCAGTGGCAGCATTGAAGTATTGCGGATGGTTTAATTCACGTGTAGTGTCTGTTTGGGATCTGAGTCCAATATGATTGTTGCTGCAAATTTCAGTGACCACATGCTTGAGCGGCAGCATCAAGGTGTTGCAGATTGTATTAATCTTTCCTTCAAGCATCTGCTGCAGATGCAAATCAGAATACGCTTGCTGCTGTGAACATTAATGGAAGCATAGAAAACTGTTGCAGATGACTAATTGTTCCTGATTATAGATGAGTTACATAGAAAACCCCGATTGTTTCACTGAAGCTGCCACAGAAGTGCTTATCTTGAAATTCCTACTTTTCCAGTCGGTGGAAGTTGATAGTACTTTAAAGGTAGGTGAAGTCCAGCCCCTGGTGTCAACTGATGAGAAATTCTGTATATGGCTTTATGTAACAGTGTTGGGTACCAAGTACACGGCCAGAACTAGAGCTGTATTGTACCTAACATCTTGTATACTCCTTGAAGTTCGGCTATGTACTGATTCGAAGGCCTGAGTAGTAGATTCCTGTGATCTGTATGTTAACTTTAGCATGTATCACCTCAAGTTAACATTTGCAATATCTGTGTAGTTGTGCAAATATGACAATGGCATTGAAGGCTTGCATGATTGATGAGAGGCTGGCAAGCATAACAGGTCTAAGTAGACTATGGGTTAAAGTGAAGGATAATACGGTGTGTATAGTAAATTTTTGTACTAAATTACATCATTCTTGTAAATATTCAATTTTCAGCTTGTCATTGGCAAATTCCAATCCCTTGTACTTGAGGGAGGATGTACTTTGAGAGAGACAAAGAAGAGATGCACACAGTGATCTTGCTAGAGTGTGAAATATATGTACAGTGTTGACTGATGGATAATTGCAAGAGTTGAACCATTTTTTAAGTTTTGAGTATATGATGAAGGAAATTCATTCAATTTACTATGCACTATACAGTTGTGAAATATTATGTTTGATTTTAGTGGTAAAATTAAATGGATCTGCTAGACTCTTTGAAGATGGGAGGAAACTGAGTCAACTTTTTCATCGCGCTACCTATTGATACACTTGCTGGGATTGAACTTGTGCCTATGCAACTACTCTGTAAGCCAATAACAGACGCGGCCTCAAATTTATTTACCTGTTATGTATGCAAATAGTGTACAGTGCTGAACGTTGATCGATCGGATAGAAAAGAACAGGGCATCATCATTTGGAAAATAGAGATCGGTATCGGATTTGTTCCATTTTCATTTTGTTTGCTTCCAGACGCAGCTTATAAGCAGGCCATGAAAGAAATTCTAGTTGATACTCCAGGCTAGAAACATTGTGGCTGTTGTAATATTAAACCAAGTTTTTTCTGATGCACACAGTCTGAACCTGAAATATAATTTGCTTTCTTTTTGATCCAGGGGGGCCTTTAGGTTTACAATCAAACAGTAGGCCACAGTGAAGAATGGTAGAATCTGCTTTGTTTGTATAAACACCTAAATCATCTTATATTTGAAAAAATTATTGCAGCGTGTTAAGCAGTAATATTAGTGCTTTAGTCGCATCTTTATAGTCTTTTTCTGCTACACTATTAGGGAGAGATAAACAAGCTAGGAGCCTATGAGTTTTAGGACTTTCTAATTGGAAATTGTAAAAAAAAAAGAAGAGGAAATTACTAAGGGCACCACCAAAAGTGATAGGGGCTCTCACATGATAGGGGGCATCATTCTTAAGTTGTAAAAGTGTTAGGGGGCATCACATATTTTGTTAGGGGACATCATACACCTCACACATCCATCTTTTATTCTCTCCTCCTCCTCCTCCTCCTCCTCCTCCTCCTCCTCCTGTACAAATTCCTCTTCCTCTTCCTCTTCCTCTTCCTCTTGCAATCTCTTGCTTCTATAACCTAACCCAAATCGAAGGTGACAAGGTAAATCTTTCACTGTTTCCTCATCTCTTCATTTCTAACTATGTTTTTAGGTCTTTGAACATAACAATTTTTAGAATTTTAATTTATTTTTAGATTTCGATTAATGTGTGTTCGGATTTGGATCTTTCGAACATCATTATTGGTGATTTTGAATCCAATTATAGGGGTATTGGTGTCGATGAATTCATCACACTCAAGTTAGGTTGAGGACGAGAAAGGATTGTGAAGATTCTGGCAGTCCTAACAATAGTCGGGACTGCCAAAATCATGACAGTCCTAAGATAGAGAGTTTTTTGTCTTATGACTGTCAGGATTTCGACAGTCATGACTATTGTTAGAACTGTCAAAATTCTGGTAGTCCTAGGACAGCCAAGATTCTGACAGTCATGACTGTATTTAGGACTGTCAGAATTCTGACAGTCCTAAGAATTAGTTTCCCTATTATCAATTTTATATATTGAATAAATATTGCTTTTTTTTGGCAATTGCAGAAGTCGTATTGAAGGGGGAAAAAAAGACTTTCTGAGTTTAAGTGACTTTCTAACTAGTATTAACTAAAATTATGGTTTATCAATTTAGTCATTTCCTCACATTTGATTTTTTTATCGTATAATTCTTTCATAATGTTATGTATTTGTGCTTTGATACTTGATTGAGTTTCTTGGTGTCCTAACAGTAGTCAAAACTGTCAGAATCTTATTAGTCCTAAGACAGAAAGTTAAATATAACTCTCTATCTTAGTACTGTCAGAATTATGGCAGTTCTAGGACATAATGTATACACTAAGATTGTGTTTGGTTCACTGTAATATAATCGTAATAAAATTGGATTCGTAATATAATTGAGTTTGTAATATGATAAAATTACAATTACATTACCATGTTGGGTTAGAACATGTAATTAAATCATGCAATGTAATGCCAATTACATTCAAGTGTTTTGTTTAACATGTAAAGTATGTAATGAATAATGATTATTATTATTATTATTATTATTTTGACAAATATACCCTTAATATATATATATATATATATATATATATATATATATATATATATATATATATATATGGCCAAATTTATTATTTATAACTAATAAAAAATATCCGGTAACCAAATAAAATAAAATATCACATTGTATCATGTAATTTTTTTAAAAAAAAATAACATTCATATGGTATCATATAAATTAGAACGTTCAATAAACTTCATTCCACCTCAAAAAAAAAGTATCCAATAATCAAATAAAATAAAACATCACATCGTTTCATGTAAAAAAAAAAGTAAAAAATAATAATTTGTAGTTCGAGAACCTCATAACCTTTCTCTTTGAAACCAGCCCAAGCCGCCACCCACCTTAAACCTTTGAAGAAAACCCTAGCCACCATAATTCTCAAACTCCACCTCGAGTTCCTTCATCGGCCACCTTCTTCTTGAGCTCGTAGTCACCTTGGACGTGCGAGAAGCCGGCGAGCCCACATAACCTTCCCACACTCCTCCCTGTTGCAGTTTCTCTAAACCAGTTCCCTTGCCAGATAGTGGCATGATCAACCTTCGACTCTAGGAGGAGGAGAAGGAGAAGGCGGAGGGCGCATGCGCAACCGCGACCTCGAGAGAATTGAGAGGAGAAATTTTTAGATACTAGTTTTTTTTTTTTTTTTTTTTCTCTTTGACGGGATTTTAGGAGTTCGAAATGTGTTAAAAGGTCAAAATTGTTATTTAGAATATGACGATGTAATGTAATTAGGTTTATAAGGGGAAAAAAAGGTTTACAAAGGTTTTGTGATGTAATTGATTTGAATAGAAAGTGATGTATCGTAACAAATTTGTAATCGCGATTACATTACATCTAGGAAAAAATTGTCCAAAACCAAACATCCGAATTAGAATTGCGACGTAATGCCAATTACATTACATTGTCCAACCCGATGAACCAAACGGACCCTAAGTCTTAAAATGTTTTATTACTTCGAGTAATAGCCTAAGTGTAATCGAACATTGCGCGTGTAACGCGTGTTGTGTTATATGCAAAATATATCGGTCTGGTCCAACACTTAAAAGAATTCCAAGTATAGGTAATTTCATTTTTTTAAAAATGTATAAAAGAAGTATTCATTTCTTCAAAATACATGTTTTTCATTGACTTTTCCAAACTGAAACAAAAGTATACATTGCATTCTATAATGCTATTCTCCTCCAAAATGAAACAAAAATATACATTGTGTTGGCACAATGAATGTATCATGTTTTTTAATATGGTTAATCTGTTAAGTTTAACTTTTCATTATCACTAATCTTCATACTATCACTATAGCATTTCTACTTATACTTATACCTTTGGTGATATGTGCTTATTATTTTACTTATTAGTGATATGAGTTTTTATTATATATATCTTAAATTTAATTGAGTTACCAAAATCAAAACTATGTTTTGATTATGGTTATTCAATTAAGTTTAACATTATGATATCACTAATATTTATGCTATCACTATAGCTTTTATACTTAAAATTAGCATTGTCCTACTGTGTTTTATCTTATCATATTTGTTACATGTATATTGCTTTGTTCGTCTAACATGTACATGCAGAAAAGCAATAAGCAAGATCAATGTTGACATATGCAATGAAGAAATCATGGTGGACCAAAGACGACGGATCCCACAAGATTTTTCTGAACCATCCGACGACACCTCCGGAGCCACGCACTCGGGGGTTCCGCTGCCCGGTCAGCGGACGGGGGGTCGAGGGGGCAGCGTCCCTCGTCTGGGGTATTCAGTTTTCACAAACTGGATATCTTTGGACATCTTACGTCAAGGAAGAAGCCAACATCTATCAAGGAAAGAAGCCATGCCATGCCATCATCATTTCAAGACTCTGAAGAAGCCTGCACCTACTACAGTATATCTGGAGTCTGTAATGAGTCTTAGGAATAATTGTAAACACAAGAAATGGATGATAAAATCGAAAGCTAGGGTAGAAATTAGCCCATGATCATTTTCGGATGAAAATCGGCATACCGACGGTATACGGGTCTATACTGACGGTACACCAATTTTTGTTAACAGAAAGTTTCTGTCTACAAAATCGGCATACCGACGGAATACCGATTTAGTAACGTTGAAAATCCAACGGTCGAATTTGGAATATTTAATGATCCCAACGGCTATATTTCTAGTTGTTGTAATTCCAGACCGGTATTCCGACGGTAAACCGATTCGTACCGACGGTATACCGATCGCTGACTGAAAAGTTACCTTTGAGCTCTTTTCAATGCTTTGGTTATAAATATCCTTGAACCCCTTCATTCAAGGTTGATGCTTTGAGCCTAAAAATTTCTAAACCACCAAAGCCTATCCACAAACAACTCTACAAAGCTTTCATTTGCCATCCACAAATTGTGTTAGAGTTATTGAGTTGAAAAGTAAGATCTTCATCTTGTTGTATAAGGAGATCAAAACCTATTGTGAAAGGTTGAAGTTGGAGTCTTCGGATCCAAACTCTCGGTTAAAGTTGGAGAGTTTTCGTATCCAAACTCTCGGTTGAAGTCGGAGAGGCCTTCGGACTAAAGCTCTCGTGTAAGAAGTTGGCGAGTTCTTCGGATCCAAACTCGTGTTGAAGTTGACGAGTTCTTCTGATCCAAACTCGTGTGTAACTATTTACTCAAATAGTGGATTGAAGCCGGAGAGAGTTCCGGGACTGGAGTGCCCCTTGGGAGGATACCAGGATATATCGTGTGTCGGTATTGTTGTTGCTTCTTCTCTTGCACTTATATTTTTAAATTGTCCATTAGCTTGTGTTAAGTGCTTGATTAGTTAGCTTGACCCTATCCCCCCCCCCCCCCCCCCCCCCTCTAGGGTTACTACACATTGCATTCTATATATGCTATTCTCTTCCAAAATAAAACAAAAGTACAAAATATCTTCACCCAATATCAACATCATAATAGTCCTTGGGTATCCCTGAGGGCTCCTCCATCTTCATCTTCTTGAAGGCCTTGCATTAGTGTAAGGTGTCGTCCACATAATCTAGTCAGTAAGACTATGTTTATACCAAGCCGTAGATGGTGCAGGAATAGAAGAATAAACGATCAACCTCGATATGATAAAGTGATTACCAAGATATGGAAGGCTAAATGCCCATATAGGAAACAACACACAAAACCAAAGGCTACTGAATAAATAGCATGACAGTGGTATATCGTTGATACATTTGTTAGCCCAATTATTTAACTAAATTTTTTATTATAGTTAATCAATTAAGTTTAGTACTATAAAATTACTAAACCTTATAATCGCTTTATTATTTATACTTAAACTTGGCATAGCCTTATTGTGTATTAATTTATCATCCTTGCTATTATGATATTGCTTTGTTCGTCTATCATGTATTTGCAAAAAAATCAATAAAGCAAGATTGAACATGGACAAAATAAAAAAAATCATAATAGGCCAAAGACACCGGTTGTCCACAAGATTTCTTTTAACCACCCATGATATCTGCAGGGCCAAGTTTTTAAACAGAACACCAAACTGACTCAAAACCTTTAGACATGTATACCAGTGGTATACGGACGATAGATTGGTAAATTGGCATTTCATTTTAGAACCTTCAAAGCTGCAGATATACTGGATCATCGATATATCGATGATATACCATGGTATATCGACGATATATCGTGGTATATCGACGTATACCATCAGGGTGCTTATTGTTTACTAATTATTGCTGTAAGGGCTATAAAACTAGCCATTTTATAGCCTTTAATATGCACATTTGTATACCGCCTGCACAATAATAACTATATTATTTGAGGTTGTTTTATGTGCTATATGAGAATCAAAATTTTCTTATTTGTTCTCACTTCTTGGAGCCTTGAAGTTTTATCTAATATACTCCAAACCTCTCCACATACAAGTACTTTCATTTGTCAAATCTATTTCTTGTAAGATAGTGTTTTTATTGAGTTGTAAAATGGATTTTCAAATTATTGTGAGAAGATCAAAATCATTTCTTATAAGAGGTTTATGTCCTTAAGCATTCGCATCAAAGCTTGTGTAGAAGTCGATGAGCCCTCCGATTCAATGCTCATGTAAGAAGTCGTTGAGACCTTCGGATCAAAGACCGCAAATTTAACTAGTTTTGACAATAGTATATTAAAGTCGGTAGAGTTACGGAACATGAGTGTCTTACGGAGGATACCAGGATACAACGGGTGTCAGTATTCTTGTTTTATTTCTAGCATTTGTTTTAAATTGTCAATAGCTTCTTTAATTGTGCTAAATTAGTTGTTAAACCCTATAAACCCCATATAGGGTGGTTTCAATTGGTACCAGAGCAAAGACTGCATCTTTAGGCTTAGCATCCTTAGAGTAGATCATTTTTATATTATGGCATCGTATTCCTCATTCGATATTTCTAGTAACGTAGACAATTATATTTCTTCTAAATACAAGGGATGCTCTAAGTATGCTTAAGACACTCCCTCTCTCTCTCTCTCTCTCTTTATATATATATATATATATATATATATATATATATATATATATATATATATATATATATATATATATATATATATATATAATATATATACATATTGTTTATATTTTTAAGTGGGTTCTTGACAGAAAAATAACTAATATTTTTCTCATGACTAATTATGGATTTTTATTTATGAATCATGAATATCTTGATTTACTATTTAGTCTTTACTATTCATTGTTGCACTTTTTTTCCCTCTATTTCTATGATTGCTTGGTGCACTAAGAAAGTTTTTTGAAAAATGTTATAGTTATTTCAACGAACTTGCTTTCTCATTTAGATAATTTTGCTCATTCCATGGATGAAGTATTTTGGATTATTATTGCCCAATGATCATGTAGCATATAAGGATGTGTAATTATAACATCAAATTCTTTATGTCTATAGCTACAAATGGTTTGAGCTTTTTGATTGATATTTCCAATACTAGAGGATACACTTATATCATATGATCATAAATATTTTGATACTCTAGAACGATCTATAATTTTATCATCTTGGATTGATCTCAACTCTTGGAAAAAAAAAATTTATTGTGCCTTCATAAATATCTTAGCTAGACATGGCCAGCCCTGAGCTCATGGGAGCCCACGACGAACTTCCAAAATGAGACTCACATACATAATGTAAAAAAAAAAAAAAAAAAAAAAAAAAAAACTATTATCATCAAGATTTGAACTAGGAACCTCATATTTGAAAATTCACCATAGTAACCACTACACCATAAATGTTTTGTGTTAAGTAAAGTCCATGAAATATACTAACACTATTTAGACACAAAAATATTATATACTTATATTTAAATTGTTTTTTTTGGCCCTCCAATTTCGTGGACCCTGGGTGGTCGTCCTAGCTGTCCTGGGCCAAGGCCGGCCCTGAGAACTTTTGAGATTTTTTTTATGCTCTTATCCTTACTTAATGAAGAGTCTATGAATCATTTTGGTTTAGCCAAAATGTATACTCTTTTTAGTAACTCTAAGCTTGATCAAGAATTTAGAGTCAATGATTTAAGATTCAATGAGATCATTGTTCATCTCATTAACGTTAAAAGTAATATAGCTTTCTCTTTTATGATATCTCATTAAGCTATATTGTCATGGTTTATTTAATTGAGTTTTTTTTTCTCTTTCTTGATCTTGTTTATAAAATCATGTTTAAAAGGATTTTATTTACTCATGTTTCATATTTCAATCTATATATATGATATTTTTATCTTACAAATATAATTTGTGTAATACCTTCGTTGAGTTTTTAAATATATCTACTCAAATTTTGTTTGAAAAATCTTTCATTAAAATTAGTTTTTCATGATTGATTTGTTGAAGCATGTGATTCTTTATATTAAACTTCACTCACATTAGTCACAAGTAAGCATCACCTTATCTTCTCTCACTTTTGAATTATGATTTTATTGTATAATTATGTCTCTCTCATTTTATTTAAATAAGTAATCATTTAAATGAGATCGGCTCTTTTCTTGATCTTTCTTTTAAAATCTCTATCCTTTTTAATTTTCTATCTTGTGTGAGATTTTATCATTGGCTTAGTTTTGGATTTGTCTAAAAAGACTTATTGGATCTTGTATCAATTATTTGTATTATCGTATATGATCCAAGTTTTGTATTTTTGTGTAAAATCTCTAATGTTTCAAATTATATGATATATGAGATTTCATCATTGATATGGACTTGAGGATTTTAATAGAATTTTCTTAATGGCATTTATTGGATCATGATCAATAACTTATTTGCTCTTTCTTGATAAATGATCCAAATTATTGAGTAGTTCAAGATTATTTAATTATGTAAATTTTCAAGTCAGTTCAGTACTCTACTATGACTACCCATTTTTAAGTGTTTTATTAACATATATTCATTATTCTTGCCTAAGGGTGTTAGTTTATATTTATAATAATTTTATATCTTTACATGGATTGAGCAAGGGGAAGAAAGCTCCATATTATTTGATCTCCTGTAGATCTTATTATTATTATTATTATTATTATTATTATTGACTACCCATCTAAAGTAGAAGTATCAAGGAGGGAGGAATCTATTGTTTCATACAACCTTATTAGCTAGGGTTTTCGGGATTGGTATCTCCATGGCGTATGGACAGAGATACCGTCTTTTTCAAGACTCGAAGACCTCCACAAGAGAAGAGTCGACATTTTTTTCAGATTATGTTTATTTATTGAGTTGCATTCTTCTATTGATGGTACATCTAGTGGATTTTCCATATCGTGACATCATACTCCTGATATGTTATCTATATATTATTAGCATGTGAGATGCTATCTCACATTATTAGGCACGGTACCCAAGGTACCGCTTACTCGTGTAACGGGTATAGGCATGTAGTGTTGTCTTGGAGCAAGTAGTCAGCTTCTTGTTCTTGTTTGTTGTAGGGGGGTAATTACTACCTTATGATACTCTGCAATCTATATTCAGGATTGTGGATTCTGTTGGAGTGGGTGGAGTTCCCAACCTATGTGGAGAAGATCCCGGAGTGCGACGAGCGCCGTCCGATGTCGGAGAAGCTCGGGAGTAGTTGTTGCTGCTGCTGCTGCCCCAAAGGGGGTTCTGGACCAAGTCTGCCGAGTTCGGGTCGAACTCGGTCCCAGGCCGAGTTTTGGCCGAACTCGGTCTGGCCGTTCCAGGGTTTGGCCACCCAGTGCTGGTTGCCCCACACAGAGTTCTGGCCGAACTCTGTGTGTCAGGGGGCTGAAGCGGATTTCTGGATGAGTTTTCATCATTGGATCTAATCCAACGGTCCAGGTTGGTTGCGGGATTAGGGAGATATATTGAGTTTTCTCAACCCTAATTAATTATCGTATAATCGCATTGGACAACACAAGTTTGAGAGAGAAGGAGGCAAGAGTGCCATTACAACTTCGGAGAAGAAGACGGAGGATTGAAGGTCGATGTTCGAAGGAGATCGTGTTCGGGTAATCTCTACTCGTCGTTCTCGCTCTTCGTAGCCTTGTAATCATTGTTCTTATCTCTGAGTGTTGTGGGGATCCGATTTGGATCGGGAGGAGTTTGTAGAGGGTGTAATTCTTCTATTCCATTAGTGGAGGCTTCTCAGGGTTGGACTCCGATCGTCCCGTGGTTTTTTTTCCCGCAAGGGTTTCCACGTCAAAAATTCTCTGTGTCTGCGTGATTGTTTTTGTGTGGCTATTTTTGGGTTCGTGCGTTGTATTGCTCGGTCCTCTCGCAGGTACTCTCCGGTTTTGGAAAAGGTTTCTGCGCTTCTTTTCCAACAGAGTGGTATCAGAGCTTTGGGTTCAAAGGGTGTCAGGAGTTGACAGAGGAACCAGAGAGGAGAGATGGACGCGAAGCCGGTGCGCATGGTGAACCTTAATGGCACAAACTATCATTATTGGCGGAGCAAGATGAAGGATTTGCTATTTGTCAAGAAGCTGCATCTACCTGTGTTTGCAACCGAGAGGCCCAGTGATAAATCCGAGGAGGACTGGACGTTCGAGCACATACAGGTGTGTGGGTACATACGGCAGTTTGTTGATGAGAACGTGTACAACCACGTTGCCAATATTGAGCACGCGAAGACGTTGTGGGATAAGCTGGAATCCTTGTATGCGAAGAAGACCGGGGTAAACAAGTTGTTCCTGATCCGAACGATGATGGGTCTGCGGTACAAGGATGGGGCGTCTATTTCGGATCACTTGAGTGAGTTCCAGGGCGTGGTTGACCAGCTATCTTCTATGGGAGTCAAGTTCGACGACGAAGTTCAGGGACTGTGGCTGCTGTGTACATTGCCAGACTCGTGGGAGACCGTACGAGTATCTATGATCGCTTCTGCTCCAGAGGGCGTGGTCAGTCTGGAGTTTGCCAAGAGCGGGGTGTTGAATGAAGAGATGCGGAGACGTTCTCAGGGCACTTCATCCACATCCCACCACTCAGAGGCACTTGTTTCAGAGAGCCGCGGAAGGGGCAAAAGCAGGGGTCCGGGTGGTGGCAGAGACAAGAGCAGGGGGAAGTCCAAGGGTCGTTACGAGGACTCAGAGTGTTACCATTGCGGTAAGAAGGGCCATATCAAGCGGAATTGTTTCGCTTGGAAGAAGGAGAAGAAGGGCGACAAGGGGAAGCAAGAAGAGAACACTACAGCGGCGGCCTCGATGCATGGAGGCGATGTGATCGTCGTAGGTGATGAGGTCATTACTAACCTCGCCTGCAATGACAATTCTTGGCTGGTGGACTCAGGGGCTTCAGCACATGTATCTCACAATAGGGCACTGTTTGCCACTTACACGACAGGCGACTGTGGCGTGTTGAAGATGGGCAACGGAGATGTGTCGAAGGCGGTTGCCGTTGGAGATGTACATTTGAGAACGAAGACGGGTGCGGTTCTTGTTCTCAAGGATGTTCGTCATGTCCCTGATATCCGTTTCAACCTGGTGTCGGTTGGAAGGTTGGATGACGAGGGATTCTTCAGTCTCTTCGGGAATAGTCAGTGGAAGCTTTCCAGAGGTTCGATGGTGATTGCCAGAGGAGCAAGAAGTCCGGTCTCTACTATATGGAGGGGAGCGCAGAGGGGGCACAGGAGGTGAACGCAGTCAGTGACACGTCTACCGAGTTGTGGCACAGGCGGCTCGGCCATATCAGCGAGAAGGGGATGAGCTACTTAGTGAACAGGAAAGTGATTCCGGGGCTCAAGTCTACAAAGTTGGAGAAATGCACGTACTGTTTGGCTGGGAAGCAAAGTAGGGTGTCTTTCCAGAGTCACCCAAGTTCGAGGAAGCCGGCGTTGCTCGAGTTGATTCACTCGGATGTCTGCGGTCCTATGAAGGTAAAATCTCTTGGTGGTGCTTCTTACTTTGTGACTTTTATTGATGACTGTTCCAGGAAGGTTTGGGTCTATGCCTTAAAGACCAAGGATCAGGTGCTGCCTACTTTCAAGGAGTTTCAGGCCTCCGTTGAAAGGGAGACGGGCAAGAAGTTGTTGTGTGTTCGGTCCGACAATGGCGGCGAATACATCGGTCCCTTTGATACGTATTACAGAGAGCAAGGGATACGACACCAGAAGACTCTGCCAAAGACACCTCAGCTCAATGGTGTAGCGGAGCGCATGAACAGGACACTGATGGAGAGGGTGCGGTGTTTGCTGTCAGAAGCAAACTTGCCGGGCAGTTATTGGGGTGAGGCTCTTCTCACAGCTGCTTATATTATTAATTTGTCTCCTAGTGCTCCTTTGCAGAGTGATGTGCCTGACAAAGTATGGTACGGCAAGGAGCCGTCATACAGTCACCTGCGGGCATTTGGTTGTATGGCCTTCGTGCATGTACCGAAGGACGAGAGGACCAAACTTGAGCCGAAGACGAGGCGATGCGTCTTTGTCGGCTACGGTCGGGATGAGTTTGGCTATAGACTCTATGACCCAGTGGAAGGAAAGCTCTACAGAAGTAGGGACGTGGTGTTCGTCGAGGATCAGACCATGACCAACACTCAGGATTCCGAGACGCCTTCTGAGGCTGAGGAATTGCCTGAGTTAGAGTCATTTCGCTTCGAGCAGTTTCCAGAGGACATCGCAGAGGATCCAGTTATGGGGGAGCCGGTACATGGAGTTGCTCCCAACCTTGATCATCAGCCTGCTGATGGTGGTCAGGGTGTCCCTCAGGAGGATGAGCATGCCGGGGAGGCAGTTCCTGAAGGGGAGGAGGCTGTCGGTATACAGCCAGCACCAGTGGCTCCACTGAGAAGGAGCAACAGGGATCGTCGACCATCTACGAGATACTCGCCGGATGAGTATGTGCTATTGACTGACGGGGGAGAGCCCGAAAGTTTCGCAGAGGCTATGGAAGACGAACACAGGCAGGAGTGGATGGTAGCTATGCAGGAGGAGATGAGTTCCTTGCACACCAATTCTACTTATGATCTGGTACGGTTGCCAAAGGGCAAGAAGGCTTTGAAAAATCGATGGGTGTTCAAAGTGAAGCAGACGGATGATGCTACTCGCCCTCGATACAAAGCGAGGCTGGTAGTCAAGGCTACGGTCAGCGGAAAGGCGTGGATTATGATGAGATCTTTTCGCCTGTCGTCAAGCATTCGTCTATTCGGGTGGTGCTAGCATTAGCAGCCAGTTTCGACTTGGAGGTCGAGCAGATGGACGTGAAGACGGTGTTCCTCCACGGTGATCTTGAGGAGGAGTTGTACATGGAGCAGCCGGAGGGATTCTGTGAGAAGGGCAAGTCACATTTGGTCTGCCGGTTGAGGAAGAGCTTGTATGGTCTGAAGCAGGCTCCGAGGCAGTGGTACAGAAAGTTCGAGTCGTTTATGGGGGAGCATGGTTATGCACGGACGACGTCGGACCATTGTGCATTTGTAAGGTACTTTGCCGATGATGATTTTATCATCTTATTGCTCTATGTTGATGATATGCTATTAGTGGGTCGGAATGCCACTAGGATAGCGGAGTTGAAGCGCCAACTGGACGCGGCCTTCTTTATGAAGGATTTGGGCGCAGCGAAGACTATTCTTGGGATGGAGATCAGCCGAGAGAGAGAGTCCAAGCTGCTACACTTGTCCCAAAAGAAGTACATTCACCGGGTACTTCAGCGTTTCGGGATGGACGGGTCGAAGAAAGTGAGTTCCTCCCTCGTGGCTCACTTTAAGTTCACTGAGGAGCAGTGTCCATCTACCGAGGACGAAAAGGAAGATATGGAGCGGGTTCCATATGCCTCAGCTGTGGGAAGCCTTATGTATGCCATGGTGTGTACGAGACCAGATATTGCTCATGCAGTTGGTACGGTTAGCAGGTATCTTTCGAATCCTGGAAGGGTACACTGGAGTGCGGTCAAGTGGATTCTACGATATCTTCAGGGCACTGCTGGTTGGAGACTTTCCTTTGGTGGTGACGAGCCGAAGCTGGTTGGGTATACCGACGCTGATATGGCTGGAGATGTAGACACGAGGCGATCGACTTCAGGCTACGTGATGATGTTTGCGGGAGGAGCAGTGTCGTGGCAGTCGCGGTTGCAGAAGTGTGTTGCCTTGTCGACGACGGAGGCGGAATACATTGCGGCGACGGAGGCTTGCAAGGAGCTGTTGTGGATGAAGAAGCTGTTGCAGGAAATGGGACTGAAGCAAGAGCAGTATACTTTGTTTTGCGACAGTCAGAGTGCTATCCATCTTGTGAAGAATCAGACGTTTCATAGCCGGTCCAAGCACATCGAGACTCGGTATCATTGGATACGGGATGTGGTTGAAAAGAAGGACACGGAGCTTGAGAAGGTGCATACAGATGACAACGGAGCTGATATGTTCACGAAGATTCTACCAAGGGGGAAGTTTGAGTACTGCAGGCAGATCGTCGGGATGACGACGTCCTCCCCATAGTTGTGAAGGGGAAGATTTGTTGGAGTGGGTGGGGTTCCCAACCTATGTGGAGAAGATCCCGGAGTGCGACGAGCGCCGTCCGATGTCGGAGAAGCTCGGGAGTAGTTGTTGCTGCTGCTGCTGCCCCAAAGGGGGTTCTGGACCAAGTCTGCCGAGTTCGGGCCGAACTCGGTCCCAGGCCGAGTTCTGGCCGAACTCGGTCTGGCCGTTCCAGGGTTTGGCCACCCAGTGCTGGTTGCCCCACACAGAGTTCTGGCCGAACTCTGTGTGTCGGGGGGCTGAAGCGGATTTCTGGATGAGTTTTCATCATTGGATCTAATCCAACGGTCCAGGTTGGTTGCGGGATTAGGGAGATATATTGAGTTTTCTCAACCCTAATTAATTATCGTATAATCGCATTGGACAACACAAGTTTGAGAGAGAAGGAGGCAAGAGTGCCATTACAACTTCGGAGAAGAAGACGGAGGATTGAAGGTCGCTGTTCGAAGGAGATCGTGTTCGGGTAATCTCTACTCGTCGTTCTCGCTCTTCGTAGTCTTGTAATCATTGTTCTTATCTCTGAGTGTTGTGGGGATCCGATTTGGATCGGGAGGAGTTTGTAGAGGGTGTAATTCTTCTATTCCATTAGTGGAGGCTTCTCAGGGTTGGACTCCGATCGTCCCGTGGTTTTTTTTCCGCAAGGGTTTCCACGTCAAAAATTCTCTGTGTCTGCGTGATTGTTTTTGTGTGGCTATTTTTGGGTTCGTGCGTTGTATTGCTCGGTCCTCTCGCAGGTACTCTCCGGTTTGGGGAAAGGTTTCCGCGCTTCTTTCCCAACAGATTCACGTCGTGGACCACTTTCCAATCTTCTACTACTATTATTGTACCTTCTTTCTGCAATGTCATTTGATGTCTCTAGTCTTTTTTTTCCTTGTCATCTTGTTTATATATCTATATATGTATGTCCATTTAACTCATGTTGGTTGTTTATTTTTTTGTCATCTTGTTTATGGTAAATAGTCTGTGTGGAATCGTGACTGTGATCTATTATTATACGTGCATGTTCCCTGGTGAGCCATGGTTACCTGCAATGTAGTGACATAACTGGATTTCTCACCCTTGTAATTAGGATTATAATAATCCTAGTTAGTTAATATTAGCAAGACATAGGCCATGTTTGGTCGTGATTAAATGGTTGTCTACTTTTAACCTTATCGCTTGCTATTCTTATTTACTTTTCTGTCATCCCTGTTCTCGAGCAAGTGCATTGGTACCAATTGAAAGCACCCTAGAGGGGGGTAAATAGGGTCAAGCTAACTAATCAAGCACTAAACGATTGCTAATAGACAATTTAAAGATTAAGAGTGCAAGAGAAGAAGCAATAACAATACCGACATCCGATGTATCATGGTATTCTCCCGAGTGGCACTCCAGTACCGGAACTCTCTTTGGTTTTAATCCACTATTATAGCAAATAGTACAACATGAGTTTTTATCTGAAAGCTCACCAATTTCTTACACGAGAGCTTTTATCCGAAGGCCTCTCCAATTTTAAGCCTAGAGCTTTTATCCGAAGACTCCAACTTCAAGCGAGAGCTTTTATCCGAAGACTCTCCAACTTTAACCTTTCCCAAGAAGGTTTTGATCTCCTTACAACAAGATAAAGATCTCACTTTTACAACTCAAAAATACTCTAACACAATTTGTGAATAGGCAAGTGAAAGCTTTGGTGGAGTGTTTGTGGATAATCTTTGGTATGTTAGAAATTTTTAGGCTCAAAGCATCGACGTTGAATGAAGGGGTTCAAGGCTATTTATAACAAAAGCAAGAAAAAGAGCAATAATGCAACTTTCTGTCAGCAGACAAGTTCGGTCAGACTTTCGCGAAAGTCCGTCGGATCATCCGCCTGCTGTGTGCAACGACTATAAATATAGCCGTTGGGATTATCGATGGGACAGGATCCGACCGTTGGATTCCAAACGGTAACCATTCGGATCATCCGTCGAACTTTCACGGATGTCCGTCCGATTTTCACGGATGTCCGTCCGATATAATCCGAAAGTTCACAGAAGTTTCTGTGGGTCCATTCGGATCATCCTCCAGATTTTTGCGGAGATCCGTCGGATCATCCGACAGTCTGCCCAAACGTGATCCAGGATTGTTATCTACCCTAGCTTTCGATTTGTCATCCATTTATTGTGTTTACAATTATTCCTAAGACTTATTACAGACTCCAGATATACTTTAGAAGGTGTAGGCTTCTTCAGAGTTTTGAAATGATGATGGCATGGCTTGGCTTCTTTTCTTGATAGATGATGGCGTTTTTTCTTGACGGCAACTGTCTGAAGATACCTAATTTGTGAAAACTAGATACATTTCGGGGGCTTCGCCCCCAAACCCCCATGGGGGGTGCTGCCCCCTCGACCCCCGTCCGTTGACCAAGGAGCGGAACCCTCGAATGCGTAGCTCCGGAGATGTCGTCGGGTGGTTCAGAGAAATCTTGTAGGATACTGTCGTCTTTGGTCCATCATGATTTCTTCATTGCATATGTCCATATTGATTTTGCTCTATTGCTCTTCTGCATGTACATGTTAGACGAACAAAGTAATATACATAGTAGCATGTATGATAAGTTTAATGCTCATTAGGACTATACTAAGTTTAAGTATAATACTAGAGTGATAGCATGAGTATTAGGGATAATATAATGCTAAACTTAATTGATTAACCATAATTAAAAAAATATGATACAGTCATTGGACCAACACTGTGCTGGTTCGACATGTTATTATCAGTTATTTACTCATTGACGCTTCGTTGCCCCTGTGCACACCTCTGATAGTGATAGTAGTCGGGTAGAAACGTTCCTTAAGCTTCTTATGCATCTTCTCCTATGATGTTACGTGTCTCGTCTTCCCACCTACGTTCATCCTACAACCTCTCTCTAAGTCGATGTCCCTGACTTCAGTCGACATGCCAGTATAACTCCTCATTCTTGTCCGTCAGGATTTCCATGTAGTCGAAGAAAAGGTTTATCTTCGCCAGTTAGTCCATGAAATCCTCCATACCGAGATCTCCATGGATGATCGGGTTGTTGACCTTCAACTTGAAATCCTCTCATCTACTATACGGACCTTCCCCATGATCGTCATGTTGGTAAGCGTAGTTGTCATCAAACCGATCTCTCGTATGCCAGTCGTTATGAAAGTCATTCCTCCCGTAATTGTCATAGCGATCGTATCTGTTGACATCGTTTTTGTTCGGTAGTCATGTTGGTCAGACAGCTTGTCGCCGTCATGCTCATCATCACGACCCCATCTGACAAGATCATTGTATTTCTCATTCGAGTTAGGCGAATCCAAACGAGACCTCAGTGCACAATTCATGTCAGTGTGTGACCATCTACCGGATGGTTGAGAGCGTTGCTCACCCATGACACCGTTTCTAAATCTCAAACGGGTGTCCTCGACAGTTCCTAGAAGCCTACCACCTGCTCAACTTGGTGAACGCATAGGTTCATTTCCTGCAGAGAGGCTTCGACGCGACCGATCGCAACAAAGAGGTTGTCATCCTCCTGCTCTTATTAGGAGGATGTTTGTCGATATTGGTTTCAGACTGGCACAATGAAGGTTCTGATACCACCCAACAAAGATGTGAAAATATAGCTTGTTAAGCTAACGGCCCAATATCGATGGCTATCCAATATCTGAGGGCTGATACCTCACCCTCACCCTCACCCTCACCCTCACGCAAGAGAATTAGAAAGAGGGAACTCTGTCAACTCAATTAAGGATTAGCACCTCATCTGCATAAGTGAGGTTTTTTAGAATTGTTTCTAATGAGTATTTCCTTGGAGTGATCATTAGATTGTTTAGTTGAACCGAATTTGTTTGCGTTCCAATAAATTGACAGAATGACCAAGAGCAATACTTGCTCCATAGCAGAACCGTCAGTCTTCTTGGATAGGCCAAGTGTGGTGCACACTGGCCAAAGAGTTTGCGCTCACCAACCTGTCATGAGTGGAAAGATTTCAACATGTATTTTCATCTTGAAGTTAGATGTGGCATAGGCAAAAAAAAGAAGAAGATGGAATTAACTAGGTATGTTGTTGGTTAGCCCACGACAGTGTCGAGAATTGTATGACTCCCTTTGTTTTACACCGCAAGAACCCTAATTGTGCAAGCTAATCTTTCATGGACAAGTTTGTCCTTTTTTCTCGACTGTGAACAAAATTACTTTGATGCCCAATTTAGCATGCCAACCCGACCTTGATTCATGCTCGCCTATGTATAGTACCACTGCCAGAAGTCGGACAAGTTGACAGCTCAAACTCCTGAGAACTAATTATTAGATGGTTTGTCAAAACCAAATAATTGACAGGATGGAGACCATCAACAGCTAACCAACAAACTCCACCAAATAGAAAATGAACCGTAAATGTATATAAAATTGTCAAGAACTATGATTTAGTTCTCGAGAGATGAACATGTGATCCTAAGCAAAGCTCATTGTCTGGGAAAAAAATATCCATAAGTTTTATTTATGGATGGATAGCCTAGTCCTTAGATTGACTCTGGAGAGAGAAACCATGCGCGCTTGGATCAGAACCATGGGTAGGAACTGATCCTGTCTTGGAAAGTTGAGCTTCAATCTCACTCAGTCCAGTAATATCACCACTTCCGATCTCGTCTACAGTTTCCGATTGGGGTCTTCGACCAGGATAAGAGTTGAGTGAGTTATATATCGATAAAGCTTGAGCTATCATGGAAGAAGGATTGGCTGCACCAGTTGGCAGCAGTAGAGTAGTTCCCTGCGAGAATATTTAAAAATCACATAAGTAACCAGGAAGCTATGCAAACTAGTAATAATTATTCCCGAAGATAGTTGTTTCACCTCTTTAGCGATATGACCAAATGCATTTATGTATTGCTCAGCAATTCTTAAACTTGCTGCCTGCAAATACTCGAACAAAAGCGGAATTAAAATGGCAATTGCATCTCTATTGTATTTAGATTTGCTAGATGTTTCAAAAGAAAAAAATTTGCAAATAATCATAATCCTAAAACTGAATGTGGTACCATTATTGGAATGCAGTTGTTTACCACCCATTTTAGATTTTGGGCTACTTCAATATAAGCCCATCAGAGCCGAACAAAGAGACTGGCTCAACAGCCCATTAGACAGTTATAAGCCCAGCCAGAATCAATTATAGCACTACAGCTGGAGCCAGTACCTGCTACCAGCATGAGGTGCATTGATGCAAAGGTGAGGGACACGTGGCAGCTTTTCTTAAGTACACAAGATCATGAAGCAAAAGTAGGAACGGTTTGCAGAAAGATGCATATATAATTGAGAGAGCAAAGGAAAACGTATCCACAATCAATCAAACTTCTATTATGTAGCTTTTATCTGGAAACTAGACTAGTGTGTAGCCATCAGTAGGATCTGTTTGCAGCAAGATGCATATATAATTGAGAGAGCAAAGGAAAATGGATCCACAATCAATCAAACTTCTATTATGTAGCTTTTTATCTAGAAACTAGACTAGTGTAGCCATCAATGCTCGGAGCTCCCCACCTAGTGTTCATCCTATATAGATGATTCTCGTGAAGAAGCCTCTGTGACGGCGCAGCATTTATAGGTTTATTAACAATTGTTAATCCCATAACTACACAGAGAAATAATAGTCCATAAGAGCTTGTTGATGAGATGACACAATACTCATAAGCCAGAAGTCTAATTGTCTTCGCCACTCAATACTACTCACCTAGCTTATTAGCTCTTGGCATATTCAGAAGTCTGCTTTTATAATTTAAAGGGTCGGAACTCAGAGGAGTTGTCCTCCCCTCAGCCCACATGCACTACTAGCATGTCCACAGAGGCGTTGGTCTGACTGGTCAGTCCCAGTCCAGTAGGATCAGCCCTGAAAACATCCACTCCTTTTTCTAGGCACACCAAGTGGAACCTTGTTCCTATGTTAATTGAGCCTAGGCGACTTCAAGTTGAACAAGTTAAAATGGGCGAGCATAATTTTTTGGCTAACCCTGTTGCTCCTTCGGCAACAGCAAATAATGTTCCTCAAAAGAACAATTCCCCCATCAAACATACCTCTGATGAGAGACCGACAGTGCAATGGCCAGTCTGAAAATCCTTCATTGGTGCAGTCCAGGAGATTTCAATACACGTGCAGATATTGTGTAAATGAAAGTTTACAAGAAGTGATGCGAGCTATGCCAAACAATTTACAGCTATCATGTTGTCGATCCAAGAGACGGCTGGCAGGATAGAATATGTTCCACACGTCAACAGATGAATGATATTATAAACAAGGTTACGCACTATTGTCAATGATATAATTTTGATGGTCCATCACCACATAGGTACGACCCACCGTGTACACCACTATAAACATCCAAAGGATGCATTATGCATGGGTGGCAATTCAGACCGCATCATATCGACCATGATAGATAATTGATTCTTTGAATTCGGTAAATCCAACAGCATGGATGTTGGTGTGGGACAAGGGGTGCGATGAGCACCATATGGTAATTGGAGAATCTCGGAAGGAGTCGAAGACAATAAATGGGCTAAAAATAGAGTCAAAGCAACAGTGCACAGTAAACTGTAGTACCTTTTGGGTTCAATCGGGAATTCCGGAAATTCCAACAACTAGTGCCCACTTGGAATTGGAATTCCGGTTCCCCAACCGAATTACCGATTTTTCTTGCAGCTAGTGTGCACTAGAAAACGGTATTCTAGTTCATAGACAGGTATACTGGTTCAGACAGGTTATGATGAATCTGTTCATTGGTTTTCGACGATTCGGATTGCTCTGACTTTGAGGATTTAGGAGAATCTATATTAGAGTTTTTCTAACATAAGGTGGCTTTTTGAAAAGAAAAAACTACGGTGAATAGAGAGGAAGAAATGAGTTGTTGCTGGAGATCTCATAAGGAAGAGTTCGTGTGATCCGGTAACATTTCTATGAATTATTGTAAGTTTATCTCAATTATTCAATCAAAATATTCTTTTCTCAACCCGTGGACGTAGGACAAATTTATTAGCTGAACCACATTAGATTTGTGTGTTCTTTTGTTGCTATCGTGTTTATTAGTTTTATCTTTGTTTACTTGTCGCAAAAAGGAATTTCGTGTTAAGAATTGGTATCATAGCTGCAGAGAACTGAAGGTTCTTTAGTTTTTCGATCTAGGTCAATGGTAGGTGACGGCATTGGTCCGTTCAACATCTTCTTAGATCATGACTCTGAAGTTATTAGTTCATAAAAATCCGAGGAAAAGTTCTCTACTTCGGGATTAAGGGTAACGAATAAGAAAGTCAATAGTACCAAGTTTGAGGTGGAAAAGTTTAACAGTAAGAAAAACTTATCAATGTGGCAGACAAGGGTTAAAGCAATTCTTGTTAAAGAGATTGTATAAGGACATTGCCAACAAAGAAAGAAACATTCTCGCATGACAAATGATGCATGGGACAACATGTATCAGAAGGTAGAGTGCATATTCGAGCTTTGTTTGATAAACGAGGTCATATACAACGATATGATATAAACTTCTATGGCAAGTTTATGGTTGAAACTAAAGAACTTATATATGACAAAGTCCTAATCAAACAAATTGTATCTAAAGTACCAACTCTATAGTTTACCCATAAAGGTACACATTCTACACCATCTAAACAACTTCAATAAGATGGTCAACGATCTTCTGCCTTGAGGTAAAGTTAGAAGAGGACCAAGCTCTTCTGATCATAAGTGTCATATGACAATTTGGTAACAATCATGTATAAGAAGGAGACCCGAATGAAGGAGGTTATAGCTACGCTTCTAAAAAATGAGAGCACGAACAGGCCAAATCCTTCGGAAGAGTCATCATGGTCGATTGCCAGTAAAAGGGGGACGTCGAAGACTAAAGGTGGAGACAAGAGTAGCAAAGGAAAATCCAAATCAATAAGGCAGGATACTGGTGCATGCTATTTCAGTAAGAAATCAGGTCACACGAAGAAGCAACGTCCAAGTACAAACAATTCTTAGGAAGGGTAGAAGTGTCGGCTCAAGCAATCAGGGTCAACTCGGTGTTGCAACCGAAGTTGAGTTACCATGTAATATACTTGCAGAACATACCAGAAAGGATGTCTTCACCGAAGCTTGGATACTTGACTTTGGAGGTTCATATCATATGTATCCAAAAAGTGTTCAACACCTATAAGGAATACAGTAGTGGTGTCGTCCTCATAGGGAACGATGCAATATAAGAAAAAACAACATTCACATGTTTGATGGTGTAGTCTGACACTCGTGAAAATGAGGCACCTTCTGAAATTAAGGAAGAATCCAATTGACTAATCCTACGACAAGATAGAATTATATAAATGACATCATTCTCAATCTCTCAGTCGATAAATGACTAATCCTACATACCAAAAACTATTACTCATAAGTATCTCCCTATTTATATGTATTCCCCCATCATTTTTGTCTTTTGGTAGAGTTACATTTCATATATTTTGTTTTTGTCCTACTAATTTGAAAACCATTAGCTTCCAAAGTTGCTCTCCATTTTAGCATGTGCCCTTCTCTACTCTTATTAACCAACACGATATCATCAGCAAATATCATACACCATGGAACCTCCTCCTATATATGCCTAGTCTCCATACATAACTATCACAAAGAGGTAAGGACTTAATGTTGATCCTTGATGTAAGCCAACGGTAATAGAAAATTGTTTACTATCTCCTCCAATAATTCACATAATCATCCCTAACTCCATTATAAGTATCTTAGTAGCCTCAACATAGCTAGTAACTTGTTTTTGCACCAAAGCTCACCACATTATCTCCCTAGTAACTCTATAATAAGTTTTCTTCAAGTAAATAAATACCATATGTAAATCCCAATTTTTTCCTCTAAATAATTCCATCGATATTCTTAATAAATAAACGGCTTCCATAGTAGGTCTTCAATGGCTTCCATATTAGATCTTGGCAGCATAAAACCAAATTGGTTCTCTTAAATTTCTAGTTTATTTTCTTAATCTTTTCGCAATTACTCTCTCACATAGCTTCATGGTATGACTCACAGGCTTAATTAATTGATAGTTATTACAACTTTGTATATCTCTTATTTTTATATATAGGTATTGTAATACTACTCATTCATCATGCATCTTCTTACTCCTGGGAATTTTCTTGAATAAATTAGTAACACATATCAATTATGTCTCGCCTAAACATTTCCAAACATCAATAGGAATATTCATCATGGTTTATTGCTTTTCACTTCGTTTTTTAAAAAGCATCCTTAACTTCATAGATTCCAATTATACACGATAAAAAAGGTATGACCTATCCCTAACTAAGAATATATAAATTAAGCTTTTCTATTGTTCTTGTAAATAAATTGTGAAAATAACTCTGCCTCTCTTTAATATCATTTTCCCTTACTATTACCTTCTGGTCGTCACTCCTTGATACATTTAATATTACCTAGGTTCCTATGCTTTTTTCTACTCTTAGCAAATTTATAATATCTTTTTCATCCTCCTTAGTTTCTAACCGCTTATAAAAGATAATCGTAAGCCTTCGATATAGCTTTACTAACTACTTTCTTAGCTTCTTTCTTTGCTAGTTCTCTCTTAAGGTTCTCATTTTTTACACTTTTGCGAATCTTTGTAGGAAATTCTTTTTGCCTTCATTACTTTTTGAATTATCGCTCTCCACCACCAACTTTTTGTCCTACTAATTTGAAAACCATTAGCTTCCAAAGTTGCTCTCCATTTTAGCATGTACCCTTCTCTACTCTTATTAACCAACACGACATCATCAGCAAATATCATACACCATGGAACCTCCTCCTATATATGCCTAGTCTCCATTTTTGTTCGTTTTTTGATTGTTTTTTATCGTTTTGGTCATTGCTGCTCGTTTTTTGTCGTATTTCCTCATTTTTGATCCTTTTTGGACATTTTTACTCTATTTTGTGTCATTTTTGTTTTTGTTTTTTTGCTTGTTTTTGTTCATTTTTTTTTTTTGCTCTTTTTTGTCGTGTTTGCTCTTTTTTCAATTTTTTCTCGTTTTTGCTTTTTTCTCGTTTTTGCATATATATTTTTTGGTATATTTGTTCTTTTTTTGTCGTTTTTGGTTGTTTTTTGCAATTTTTTTTAATCTCTTTTGACGTTTTATGCTCGTTTTGATCCGTTCTTATTTTTGGTCTTTTTTCTGTCTTTTTTGTTATTTTTGCTCTTTTTATCGTTTTGGTTAGGCTTTTGTTCTTTTTTGTCTTTTTTTGGTCTTTTTGATTGTTTTTGTCATTTTTCATCTTTTTTGTTTTTGGTCTTTTTTGTCGTTTTTATTCTTTTTTGTCATTTTTGATCCTTTTCTATACTTTCTCCATTTGGTCATTTTGGTCGTTTTGCTCCTTTTTTTGTCGTTTTTTGTTTTTAGTCGGTTTTTCGTTTTTAGTCCCTTTAATTTTATTTTTTGTCGTTTTTGGGTTATTTTTTGTTTTTGGTCATTTTTCGTCACTTTTGATGGTTTCCCCTTTTTGTCTTTTTGATTTTTTTTGTCCTTTTTTTGTTTTTTTTTTCGTTTGTCATTTTTGGTCTTTTTTTAAATTTTTTGTCCCTTTTTATCTTTTTTTGCAAGGACAACAATTTTTTGAAGTCATAACATGGTCAATCTGCTGTTTGATCTGCTTATAGTTGATCCGGATGTCAAAGTTTTGTTCTGCCTTTGTCAAATTGAGTCCTTTATAGTTTCTCTTTACTGACCTATTATTTTTAGTGATTTCATTAGGCAATTTGTATAAATAAGGCTTCCTGACGCAGGACAGGAGCTAAACTTGTTGACCTAATTCGATGGACACTCAAATTAGACAACTGGTCTTGTCTTTCATCAATCTCACCAGGTTAAGATTCATCACTTGGCGAATAAAAATGATGGTACTGGAAACGGAAGTCTGAGAACAAAGTGTTCCAATGTCCTCTGTAGTTCATCTTGAACAATCTAGCCAACATCCTAGCTAACAAATCAAATATCGCATAAACTGATCATCAATAACCTCAACAAGTTCACCTTCTGGAATGAAGATGTTTCCAGTCTGTGTTCTAGATGTCGGTGACATGTCCTACACAGCGGTTTTGACTAACAAACACAAATCAACAAGCAAAATCGTTTATATTGTTTGGGATATAATAAAATCAGCCACATTTTGGCCTAAAACCGTATGTCATCAACAAAAGAAAGTAAGATAGCCGACATTTTACACAAATTGATTTTATATGTTAAAGGTAGGATTTTTAAAGACCTACCTATTATCTCAATCTTTCAAATAAAATCCCAACACTTCTTTGTATTCTCATTAACATCAAACTCTAAGCCCCTAACAACTTCCTTGTCCGTTTTTCTTTGGGCCTGAACCCTAGTCCCCAAATTCTCCACTCCGTAGTCCATCATCATCCGACATGAGTCTCTCTACAGAACCCCCCCCCCCCCCCCCCCCCTCTTCATCTCTCAATTTTGTCCCAAAATTCCCAACTTTTGCAAACATATTCAAAATAAATCTTCTCCATGAGATGGGACTTATTTATTAATATGACTTATTTTTGCATATATACTTTATATATCTAGTATATTCAATATATATTATATTGCATATTTATTGATATTCGGCGTTGTAAAATGCCTATTACAAAAGGCAATCCAATATGACATCTATGTAGCATGGACAACGACAATCTCGACACTCGCGGACATTCTTCGGACACATGTCTGATACCCAATTTTATGTGTCATATTTCCATTTGCAATTAGGCACAAACACTCTCCGGATAAGGATACGTCACAAGTGTCATTACAGTGTCCTCATATTTTTATTTGAAATCCGGCACGTACACTTTCATAATAAGGATATGTTATACACTTTTTATGGTGTTTTTGTTTAAAATAAGGGTAGATCATAGAAGTCAAATGTTAAAGGTAAAACTTAAAAGCATTTTCTTGTTGTGGCATTTTAATTTCATATAAATCAACCACCTATTTCTCAAAGATCATAGATATTTAATATTATGGTGAAAACTCGTACACATCAATTTTAGTGCTTAGTTCAGCAAATTGGTCACAAATTTCTTTCCACTTGTTCCAGGTCTTGTATCTTTCCTAATTCTAATCACAGTGTACCAAACCAACGTACCCTAAGTTCTGATACCAACCTGACGCATGCCAAGATCTAAACGAGTTGAGCTAATTGGATAGACACTCAAATTAATTACTGTTTTGAGATATTTGCGGAAGCTTAAATTTGAGCTATAAATATAAAAAATCTATCACCAGAAAACCCTAACAAAGCACAAGAATTTGAACAATTGAATTTAAAGGATAATTACCAAAGGGTGCTGGTTTTGATACAATGAAATGCGGGAGGCAGTTTTGGTGCGGTCATTGAAGTTTTGGGTTAGGGCCGGATCCTAACAATCACAAAACACTAGAAATTAGTGGAATGAGTGATGATGATAAAGATGGGCGATGATGATAAAGATGGGGTGCAATGAAGGTCTCTGATGAATACGGAACGATGGGATGAATTTGTGACACAGAAGCAATGTTCCAAATGGCGGCCGCCTAGCC
Organism: Iris pallida; assembly: GCA_029216955.1. Lineage (NCBI taxonomy): Eukaryota > Viridiplantae > Streptophyta > Magnoliopsida > Asparagales > Iridaceae > Iris > Iris pallida. The sequence goes on from JANAVB010040819.1 coordinate 1,500,046, forward strand.
CGTCTAGGCGGTAGGCGGTCTCTCTCCGCACCGTTTTTCGGTAGGCAGTGGAGTATGCGGCCAACGGAGGTTGGCGGGAGGCAGTTTTGGTGCGGTCATTGAAGTTTTGGTTTAGGGCCGGATCCTAACAGTCACAAAACACTAGAAATTAGTGGAATGAGTGATGATGATAAAGATGGGGTGCAGTGAAGGTCTCTGATGAATACGGAACGATGGGATAAATTTGTGACACAGAAGCAACGTTCTAAATGGCGGCCGCCTAGCCCGCCTAGGCGATAGGCGGTCTCTCTCCGCACCGCTTTTCGGTAGGCGATGGAGTAGGCGGCCAATGGAGGTTGGCGGCATAGGCGGAGGTGAGACGGCGTAGACGGAGCAATACTTAACAAGATATTTTGGCCAAAAAGGTATTGTAAGCATTATGGGCCTATGGTTCACTTTTACAAAACTAAAACTTTATAAATCTTCGTTCTACAACTTAGTTATGCATGGAACACCCTTAAAATATGCATATTTTGGAAGAAAAAAAAACAATGGTAAAATAGTAAAAAAATGTTCAAAATGTATCGACCGCCTAGGCGGTAGGCGGTAGGCGATAGGCGGACTCTCTCCGCCGCGCACCCGCCTACCGCCGTTTAGAACCTTGCACAGAAGACAACAAGAAATACAACAATACTCGTACTCAATGTTAGAGGAAGATAGGTGAAAGAGAGAGGGAGGAAACGAAATAGTTTTGTACTTGAACTCCAATCTTTATTCTCTACTAAATCTCTACTTAATTCTGAATAGAAAGCTGGCAACCGTTAATAGTTTCAATCCTTGATAAAGATAATCGAAGAAAGATATAGTCAAAACACTCAAAACACAAATTGAGTAATCAAACTTCACAAGAGACTGAGTACTAGTTGGTAGAAGTCAAATGAGAGAACTTAGTACTATTTAAGGATAACATGAGAAGGGAAGGAACATGGACTTTGGTCCAACATCTGATTTGGCAGTTATAAGCCCAACAAGTGTCAACACCCGCTACTGACATGATGTAAAGGTAGGAGACATGCAACAACTTTTTGTCTGTGGGCAAGATGTTGAGGTGGAAATGGTAACAGTTAAATAGTACCGTCCTTCATGTCGGACATCAATTCATTTCGAATCTCGAGGAAGAATTAAAATGTCAGGTAGTCATTCTGGGCTACTTATGCTAAATGTCCTAAAAATAACATGTAATAACTATTAGTACAAATATAAAAACATGATTAAAGAGTTAAATATCTTAAGAATATGTAATTTAACCCTTAAATTATACAATAAATAAATAATTTAAGAGTAAGTAATCTATTATTTAATATCCTTTATCTAAAGAAACTCGAGAAAAATCCAATTAACACAAACATTGACAAACATTTGAAAAAGATCATGCCGGTCCATACATCAGGTTTGGCGTATGTTGTTTTACCTATAAAACTATTTCTTTTTGCAAAATCATGACGTTTTACATATAAAACCGACATGTTGACCAACATTTATAACCACAATAAATAGTTCAAAGGAAGGAGGAGAATGGAGCACAATCAATCAGTCAAACATCTATTATGTAGCTTTTTATCTAGAAACTAAACTGCAGTAGCCATCAGCGCTCTTCATAGGTTTCTGCACAATTAAAGGTTAATCCTCTAACTGGGATATGTATCGACTATTAAGACGATAACATAATACTTGTGCAGGTAATCTATCTAATTCTCACTGCCACTCTGTATTACACACCTAGGTAGTCATAGCTCTGACATATCCACAGACCTGTTTATCATTGTCGAACTCACACACAAAGAGTCACCCTCCCCTCAGCGCAACTGCATTACTGGACAGGATTCAGGGAGAGTTGGTTTTGACCAGGCAGGCCCAGTCCGGTAGGATCACCCGTGAAAACGTTGACAACAGTACAGCTGAATGATTCCCTAATTGTTTTTTCTGTTCTCTTTAAAGATATGAGTAAGTCAAGTCTTCTTACCTCAGCACCTCCATTTGCTTTCATGACCTCCGAAAGCACTTTCAGTCCTTCAGCTGTTGCTTGAGATCTAACAAGGATGGATTCAGCTTCTCCTGATAGATTGGAAACAAATAATAACTTTTATGAAAATATTATTCACGTAAAATCAAACAATCTAACAGGGTAGTTTAAGTACTCAGATTTGATAATATCAGATTAGCAACTATCTGGAAAAGTTAACACTGGATCTCTTAACCCAACAAAAACTCTGAAATCTGAACATAAAAGTGGAGTATACAACAAGAATAAACGACTTAGCCAATGCGTGTGAGCAGGTCCCCTGTCTTTGCATATGCCTGTGACTGCTACCGCAAGGGCACACATGTGACTGCTCTGGCTATTGTCATGTAAAGATTGGTCCTCTCTTTGACTAGCATCAACTGGGAGGATAATTACAAGATTTGTCACTCCTTTGTCGTCTGACCTATGCTGACTCACCCACGTGCTCACGTGCTCAAGGCATGTGAACCTTTTGTGTGGCAAGCGTACTTGGGCCCAACTTTGGGCCTTTGGTCAAATTTGGGATGGAGCATAATAACCCGTCAGATGCTCCCATAATCCCATATGTCTAGCCGCTGACTCGTGGACAAAAAAGGCATATTTCCTAGGTGGCTGTCGGCAATACACCTTTTTGCTCGGGTTAGGAGCTCATGGGATTGGTAACACGTGTCATGATTATTGCATCGAGATTCATGGTGCTGCCAAATCCTGGTAAGTTCCTTGTGGGATGTGAACTGTCGTCTTGATAAGACGCAATGTTCCCGACCTGTGGCATAGAATTTGAAATGTTATATCAAGGGGAGGAGGGGAAGAGAAACTCGCTAGAGCATCGGAGTGAGAAAAGTGAGAAAGAGAGAGAGAAACCATATCATACGAATTGCTCGACTAACCCTCCGTACTTGCATGGCTAACAACTTTCCCCCACACTCGCTCTTCATCCAACATTCGGCTCTCCTCCGTGTTCAAGGTAAATTCTTCGGCATGTCTTCTCCCATCCACAAGCTCACGAGGAAGCACGAGATCTCCAATCCAAGGGTGGAGGATTCAGAAAGGACCTAGTGTGCAAGGACCCTCATTTGATCGTCGTAGGATACAAGGACAAAAGTTTATATCATCATGTTCGAAGCTTGAAGCTCGAAGCTCGAATCTCTCATTGAGGGGTTGGAGTCAGTACTACCCAGGGGAACGCACAAATGGATTGAAGGGGTCATCTCCAACGAGGTCTTGACAAGGTCCTGATCGTCAATATCCAAGCTAGAGGCCTGGTCCCTAATGATGTGTTATGGATCCTAGCCATTTCTATCATTAATATCTATCATTCAATGACCGATCGAAAGTCCTCTCTTATGGACATTTGGTTATGGCCTATCTTTGCATATGAAGAGTCCGTGAAGAATTGTATGAGGTTCCCTTTAATCAATCTTATAAAGGAAATGTTAGGCTTCTATAGGTTTTTGTAATCAACCATATAAAGGAAATCATTGGCTTCTATAGGTTTCCTATAAGTCGCCTTGACCCGAACACCATGGAATCCTGGCTATTGGTCATCCATGATGCTGACACCCTCTTCAATATGGCCTTGTTTTGGACTAGTAGCAAAGGGGGTGACAAGGGAGAGTGAATAAGCTTTCCTAGTCATACAGGGCATTTCGAGAGCGTTATCTCTATCTTCCACCATGGCTAAAGGAAAGCTTCTCAACCCCCGAGATAGACGACCTAGAGGGGTTTAGGCTCCCCGCTATGTGGAGGTCGATTACCAAAGAGATGAGAGCAATCTTCAACATATGACGGGAGCCTTATAGGGCACGCCGGGACATTGAGAAAGCTCCTAAACAGAAGTTCAATTACTTCATAGAGGAAGAGACTAGAGAGCATGTTGCAGCACGAGCTCAATCCAACTCTTCCCAAGAGGGTATAGGTTGTTGTCTCGTGTAAGTTCTTTTTCAGTGGCTTGTTTCGGTTATATTAGGATACTTGGTCGTTGTTTTCGTATTAGAGTAAGTCGATATCCGAGTTAAATAAGGTACTCAAAGGTGCGAGGAAGAAGAGCTTCTCTTCGGTGGCAACGGGGTTCCATATCTACTTTTTGGCTTTCCTCGAGGTTCTTCCAGCATATCCAAGTTTGTCCTCAATCCTCTCACTTAGGGTCCGCTCAAATGGTCGATTCGGTAGCTAGGGAATCCCATCTTTACTGGTGCGACTGCCTTGGTCACGTGTTTCAATCAAAAAGACGTTTCTCCCACAACCCTTTGGGAGGTAGTGCGGAATCCCATAAGAGGATAGGGAGTCCTCGGCCCAAGTTATGTGTACCCCTTTTATCTTGGTCTTCAGAGTTGGTCTTGACTTCGCCAAACTCGTTAGTTTATATGTGGTTGACGGAGGTATATCGGATGTTGATAACTTGATATTGAATTTTTGAACATTTTGTCATGAAATTGGAGACCGTTGTGATAACAATGATCTAGGGTAGTTGAAGTGACATGTTGCGAAAAAAATCATAGACCTTCTTGTTGGTTATGGCAGACAAGGGTTCGACTTCCGCCCACTTTACTGAATAGTCCACGATAATTAACTATGAATTTTCTGTATCCCAGGGCCGGGGGAAAAGGTCTAACATGTCCATCCTATTGGGCAAAGGAGGCTTGGTTGCTTAGTACCATCAGTTTGTCATATTGTTGTCTTGGGACGGTAAGTTCCTTTGACATGTGTGACCCTTGAGAGAAGTCGGGCACATCATTAAGTATGGTGGTTCAGCAAAGGCTATTATTGATAATTTTTGGGCAAACGCACATTTGTAGGGGTAGTTATTGTCAAGGTAGTCAAAGGCGCAAGGTGCACTCGAGATGCAAAGAGTCTATATCGTCCGAGGTGCAAGGCGCACTTAAGACGCTTACCCAAGCGAAGCGAGACGCAAAAATAAGAAAAAATAATAATATACATAAAAAGAATTAGTAATGCAAAAAATAAAACCAAAAAATATATTAAAACCAACAAAAATATGTTACATCATAACCAAGTGAACTAACAGAGCAACAGTAGCAATAACAGTCAACAAAATTAACAAGAGTTTCATTTTTCCTACCATATTTTTAGTAAATTTTAGTTTTGTCAGTTCAACTGTTACCAACTTTGAAAAGTGTGAAAAGGGTTACCTCTCTCCCACTTGTATAAGGTAAGGGTTATCTTCTTGTCTCAAAGTTTTTTGTATATATATATATATATATATATATATATATATATATATATATATATAAAAGAACAAAAAACAAAAAACTATAAGGCGTGCCTTTTCTTGGTCGCGCCAAGGCACACCTTAGGCGCGCCTTTGGTGCGCCGGGAAAAAAGCGTCTCCCCTAGTGATGTGTGAGGCGCAACTATTGCCCCTTTCTGCGAGGCACGTCTTAGGCGTGCCCGAGGCGCGCCTTTGACTACCATGGTTGTTGCGGTTTGGACTTCTCTGGGTACGTACTCGATCCAATTAGGCATAGTACATCGGAGAAGAGGTCGAGTACATCGAAGAAGAGGCCGGTCAAAGGATCGCATGAAGAGTTCCACCCTATCCCAAAAAGTATTAGACTCAACGATTGAGGAGTTTCCACGCAAGAGCTTTATGCCAGCGTGAATAGTTCCCTCGTGAGAACCTCCTTCCAGCAAGAGAAATTTCCCCGCATGAACATCTACTCATCTCTCCAGCGTAAAAGTAGTCCTCTTTGGAGCTCTCTTCCCGTTGGACTATTACAGCCAGCATTTAATGCATCGTACGCGCAATGAATCGAGGTATCAATTGAGCAGAGAATGTAGGAATATTACAAAATTCGAGGCGGCTCGTCAGTAGTTGTCACATCGTTGTGCATGCAGTTACAACGGCAAGAAACCACGTGAAAGAGCATCCAGTCATCCCCCGCAGGAGCGTGCTTAAATTCTCGTGTAGCCATTGCTACGTGGCAGAATCTTCTTGCACACCACGTGAACAGCAGGCCATGTGACGAAACTCCTTGAGCCGCACAAAAACGTGGGCTAACATGGCTTAGCATGAAGCAGTAATCACGAGATAGTGCTTCCCACGATAGGTCTTCTCCCACGGGACAATGCCTCGCGGGAACTCAACAATTAACCGTTTTTAGATTTATTGCTATAAAAAGTCTTGAATTTCATGCTTTATGAAACACAACATACGGACACCTAAGCAATCATTTTTCTTAGCAGACAAAGCATCCTTTTGCAAGAGTACTCTGCCTTCTGCAAGAGTACTCTGCCAAACACTGTTTGTTCGCATCGAGAGCTCCCTAAAGTTCAGCAAATCGTCAACGGAGTAAAAGAATCACGCGCTGATTCGATCTGCACTGCTACACTCTCCAGAATCTTAAAGCTTGTACTTAAAATTCTTGTATAATTATATTCTTTGTAATAGAATTTTGAGTGTTTGCAAGCTTTATAAAAGTATTCTTTGAAAGGATTATACTCTTTTGTTCGTCAACATCTTACAACATCCTGTAGCGCATCCCCCATAAAGGTAAAGCACCAGGTGGAGATTTTTAGTAATCATAGTTACATGGGTCACAGTTTGTCTCGATACGTTGTACGGTTATGTGTACAAGGTACGCTACTTTTCCTAGTATGGAGTACGAAGTGGTAGCCCTATTCAACATATTGTGGTTTGCCTAAGAGTTGTTACTTGTATATGTAGTATGTTGTGGTCGCCTAAGAGTGGTTACTTGTATATGTATGCATATATTTCATCATAATTTGCATTATAGGCCGATATCGATCCGATATAGCCGATACCGATAAGGTTTGGCATGTCTCGATCCGATACCGACCGCTACCGATACTGACGTATATCGATGCTTGGGATCTATTTCCTGGTCAATTCAATAGAAAAATTTATTGAAAAAGACCAACCAACAAAGATGTAATAAAAGCATAGTAAGATTGTAAAAGTATGTAAATTAAGAAAATTTATTTATCGCAAGTAAAAATCTGTAAGGTGATTACTATTTTATTCAATTTCTGAACTACTAAGAAAGAACACATAAAATACTTAATATTATGCTTAAATATATAAAATATTTTTTCTAATTTTTTATAATTTATTAATAATTATTTGCTTTTCCATACCGAAAACTCTGATACTATGATTTGAAATTGCCGATATCGCTGATCCCGATACTCATTGGAAGGGTTCGATACCGATTCCGATACTGCAAACCTTGATATATTTGTCTACTAGAAAGAATTTGTATTGAATCCTATAATAATCTACTCTAGCATGTTTCATTTTTATCAATTTATTTATTCTATTATCTTTTATATTACCATTTGATTGATAACTTCGTGTTGAACTTCATCTTGTGAGAACCATATCACCCATGTCGCCACTTTTGGCTGTTCGGATCGGGAAACCATCAAACTTGGGTTCGAAGTATCTGGAACATAGTTCCTAGGGGGCTAGGGGGATCCGATAACTATGCCAGTGATTACCCCTATGAAGCATATGTTAGGTCGAGATTTTAAAGTGGAACTTGTATTAGACCCGAGTAGGTCGATTTAGATCGGAGAGATAACATCAGGGCCTAACTATGAATCCATTATTAAAGAACATTAGGAAACCAATACTTGAGGAATCGCAGAGTAACAACATTATTGGCTGATAAATTGGAAGGAAAGAATGTGGAATTTAGTAGCTTTCAAATAAGTGGGATAACTATTTAAACAAGAAACAAGCTCGTAATAAATAATCACATACAAGTATAACATCGACAAGTGCGGAAGGCTATGAAGCACGGATGCTCCAAACAATTGATATTATATTGCATTGTCCATGTCAGATACCTAACACAACATGCGTACTCCATTAAACAATAGGACATTATAAAATCAATGGTGTCCACGGTACCATGTCCTCATCTACACTATTCATGCAAATTAGATGGAAGAGTAAATAAACCTTGGGATATGTCAACACTTAATAACACTAAAATAAAACATGATTACCATGATTCTAAAACTGTCACTATGGACTTCATTAAAGGGGGTCCTCCAAATATTAACCCTAAAAATCATTGACAAGTTAGCATGGTTTCTAGTACTCCCGTCCTGTGTGATAGAAGATCTTTGACAAGTCACTATTTTCTTAGCAATATATGGTACAGTGGGTAAGCTCTCATCAATCCATGGGAGCCAAATTTTGATGGAAGAGGAAGTTGTTGCTCATAAAAATAGAGAATGTTGAAAAAAGAAGAACTCTCACAGTATTACGTGGCGACAGAAATACCATGAAGTTAGAGAAAGTTCTTTAAAAATGGTTGTAAGACCACCCATGCTTTTGATGGTTAGAGACTCGGAACGTTAGAAATCAACACAAACATCAAAATTGACTTTGCGGAAGTGAGATTGTTGAGATGAATGAGCGACAATGTGAGAACATATAATATAATGATGAGTTATTTTTCCTCGTAAAGATAGCATCGATAAATATAAGATGTGGGGAACCTGAAAATCATCTGAGATGGTTCGGAAATCCAAACACAGACATTTAAGTAGGTTAGGATAACTCTCAATGGCAACTCCTTTCAATATAATCTGTGTCCAACCAAGAAGCTCTAGTCAATAAGTTATATAACTAGAACGAGTTATAAGTTCCAAGAAAAGCTAAGAGTAACAAGATCCAAAATACTGATGGGACCATAATTGAAGGTTAGTAGTAATCTTAAAGGATAAGGCAAAACATAAAACTAGGCTGAACATTTCGGAACCAAATGAGTCATTAATCTATTTGAATAATTACATACATGTATACCGACAGCTATGGGACTATTATTGAAGGTTAGTAGGGTAGCTTACAGGATAAGAACAAAACATAAAACTATGTTCCACATTTTTCTGAACCAAAGGAGTCAGTAATCTGTTTGGATAATTACATACATATAGGGCATAAATAAGAGTCAAATGTAATTGAGTGCCCCCCCCCCCCCCACCCCAAAAAAAACAAAAAACAAAAAAAACTTAATAATACCAGTCGCCACTACGCCAAATTACACACACAATCACACCCCAATGTTGATGTAGTGTCTATGTCGTACGTGAAAAGAGCATGACACATTACTCCGAAGTATATATAGACGCAGCAAAATTGGTGTCACCTCCGTGTCACTGTGCCTGTCTCATGTCGTGTCAGTATCCATGTAACATAAATTGTTGTTACGTCGCATGAGTATACTTAATGAAAAAAAAAACTATTTGCAGTAAAAGAACTAGCATAGAATGGAATATTTACAAAATACATATGCAGTTTAAATTATAGGTCTCAGACCATATAAGATTGTGTAGGCCACAACAAATACATGCCTGTAAAAGATTGGGTTTAGACCACAAGTCACCAATAATTCACTCAATTAAAGTATATATTCAAGTTAGACACGTAAACCAGTATATCTTTCTTCGCCTATAAACAAATAAAACAGGTACAGACAACTTAACAAGATCCACTAGGTTTAGGTTGATAATATCTAACTTTTCCTACATCAGTAAGTTTAGATGACCTACAAATTGCACTCGATTTAGTACAAGTCAATTATGTATGATGATTTAATTTATCTAAATTGTACCTTAGTTGAGACAACCGATTGTTAGGAGTCAACTCAAATATTAGTTTATCTATGGCAACATGACAACTCGTTCCTAATAATTAAGAGTTAAAATACCCATCTAGATTTATTTCAGTGCAGTTTACCAAAAAAAAAAAAGAGAAATTTTGAGTGGCACCCCACTTTATTTAACCATTTTTAAGGTGCACCCCACTGTTTTACCATAATACAAGACACCCCCCACTTTTGACGGAAAACGTCCAAAACTGACGGTCAAAGGGTTTGACCAATATTTTTTGACGAAATGCCCTCGTCTCTCCCAAACTCACTGCTGCTGTTGCTGGGTTGGGTGGGAGGGGGGGGGGGGGGGGGGGGGGGGTGGGCTGCGGTCTGGAAGGGAGGGGGGGGGGGCGAGGTCGGGGAGGGGAGGGCGGCAGCCGCAGCCGCGTTCATCACCACCACCACCACCATCACCACCTTCACTATCACCACCACCACCATCACTATCACCATCACCACCGCCCCCCCTACCCCCCACCACCGCCCCCCCTACCCCCCACCGCCGCAGCGCCCTCCCCTCCCCGACCTCGCCCCCCTCCTCGACCTCGCCCCCCCCTCCCCGACGGTAGTCGCCCTCCCCTCCCCGACCTCGCCCCCCATCCTCGACCTCGCACCCCTCCCCCGACTTCACCGCCCCCTTACCCCCCACCGCCGCAGCCGCCCTCCCCTCCCCGACCTCGCCCACCCCCCCCCCTCTTCGACCTCGCCCCCCCTCCGACCGCAGCCGCCCTCCCCTCCCCGACCTCGCCCCCCCCCCCCCGACCTCGTCCCCCCCCCCCACCTCGCCGCCCCACCCTACCCCCCACCGTCGCCGCCGCCATCCCCTCCCCGACCTCGCCCCCCCTCCTCGACCTCGCCGCCCCCCTCCCCGACCGCAGCCCCCCCCCCCTACACACAGCAGCAGCAGCAACAACAATGAGTTTGGGTTTGAGAGAGACCAGGACATTTTCGTCAAAAAATATTGGTCAAACCCTTTGACCGTCAGTTTTGGACGTTTTCCGTCAAAAGTGGGAGGTGTCTTGCATTATGGTAAAACAGTGGGGTGCACCTTGAATTTGGATAAAACAAGTGGGGTGCGACTCAAAATTTCTCAAAAAAAAATTGGCATTTACAATATTTTTCGGAAACCAAGCTCCATTCAGCTCCAATTTTCGGACCCAATATTCGTTGAGCATTTAACCGCCACAGGCCTAAGTTGTGTAAATTATAAACAATGTCTCTTGATGAGGGAGTCTTGCATGTAATGTAAGAAACTCTGAAAGTGAAGCAAAGGCATGACCCCACATATCTCAAGTAGTTAGATGTCATGAGACGGATAAAGAGAGACTGAGAATCCAAAGCAATTCATGCCAGAATACAGTAGACATTAGCAAAAAGAATTTCAAGGAAAATGGCACATACATCCATTGAGTAAGATAGTTTTGGGTCAAAAGAGTATAAGAGAAAGGAATGACTCACCTTTAGCTGCCAGTATCACAGAACTTCTCTTGCCATCAGCAATGTTTATATGTGATTGTCTTTCTCCTGTTCATACCAATAAATTTGTAATTATTTGTATAGTAGTGACTGCATTATGACAATGTCCAATGCCGAAGCTATCATAGTATTTGCCCAATGAGAATATTTCCAAATTAAAAGGGTACAAAGTACTGAGAATCGCTAACAAGAATAAAGTTTGCTATTTGAATGAAAGAAGATTACCTTCAGATTCAAGAATGTGAGCACGTTTTTTTCTTTCTGCTTCAGCTTGCATTTCCATAGCTGCCTTCACACCAGGTGGAGGAGAAATATCCTCTGCGTTAAGAAATAAAGACAATTAATTGGAAACATATATCTATCATTGAAGAGGTACCAAAAGTGCAGAACTCAAGAAGGAAAACACAAAGACAGTACTTATTTCATATCTTAGACACGCAAGTCCCCAATCAGAAGCAGCCTCGTTAATTGATCTCTGTTGGAAACACAACACTAAAATGAGGATGAAACGAATATATTGTTCCATGGAGTCATGAACATATTGTTCCAGAGCAATAAAGCACAATGACAAAAACTGAACAGCAAGTATCCCTAATGGAATCATGAACATATTGTTCCAGATGAATAAAACATATATTACCAAAAGAAAATTGCTTTACAACACACTGTTCATATGTTACAAGTGACGCAGCAAATTACAAATTGCTACAAGTTAAAGAAACGAAGAATATTGTCAAGTTAAAAAATTGAATATAAAATATCCAGAGGAGATGGTTATGACGTCAGTCAGCCACTATTTTGTTATTACTAATTTTGTGTAAGAAGTTTGAGAAGTGCGTAGCATATATTATATTAGATCAACAAAATACTGATAGGTGGTAGTCTGCTGACAATAAACTTCGCTTTCGAGAAGTGCACTAAATATGACCAAAGATGTAGGTGCAGAAATCAACTTGTTCAACCTAAAATTTCAAAAGCAGCAGAGATGGTTATATCCCTTCCATGGGAAATTTAATTGTATGTTAATTAGCAATAACAAAGTAGTCAGTAAAGATCACAGTTTATGTGTACAGTTACTACATATTGGCCAAGGAAACATGTTAAGTTGTATAGACCTTTTTATCAGCCACCCGCAGTAAGAAATAAATAAAGATAAGATAAAGTGCAAAAGTTCCAATACTCTAATTGAAACAAAATCACAACTTAGTCAATTGATAATCTCAAATGCACCTAAGGAAATTTGATAACTGAACTAGGTGTTAATTCCATTCCCATGTAAAGGAGTGGAATTAAGAGGTGAAGAGACCAGTGAGCAAATTTTCTTGAACATTTATCATTGAGTAAGCACACTGTCCTAAAATCGACTCATTTGTCATTTCTAACTTCTTAATCCAATGCAAATCATGTTTGCTTCTTCTGATTACAGAGGGTTAATAGGACTACATGTGTCTGGCCCCACCCTTAACAAGTTCATCATGTTCATTTGATACAGTGAGGAGATTGGTTTCGTGATAGTCTAGGCTCCACAAGAAGACAAAGGGAAAACATAAACTAGAAAAACTAAATCAATGGTCACATTTACAGAATGTTGGTATACTCGAACAAAATAAAGCAGTTTTCAACGGAAAAACTCCAAAAGACACTAAGGACACTCCAAAAAATTGGTGCATACATGTCGCATCGTGTCGATGACATCTTACAAACACACTCCAAAATACACTAGGCATGTTAAAGGTAGTGTTTTTTTTGGTGTCCTGTCATGACATATTTGTGTCCGTGCAATAGAGGTTTATTGCAACATAAGCTACCATGATTCAGCATTACACGAAGAGACTAGTACCAGGCAACTCGAGAGCATGTAAAAGAGCCTAGGAAGCAGGGGCACTATGAAAACCGGTGGTTGTGCCCGCATAGGACATATGTTTAGTAAAAGTCGTGCACCTTATAATTAAATTTATAACTAATATCAAATTAGATTTATATTGCTTGTAATATATTATCAATAATAATAAATTATTTAATATTTAATATTAAAACTCCTTATTTGGATTTTGGAGGTAGAAAGATTACGAGCATAGGAGAATTATAATAAAATTTATTCACGTGTATTATCATACATATTGGTGTAGTAAGATAAACAAGTGTAAATCTAATTCTCCATTCCTTGCACCTCTCAACTACTTATTAATACTTACCATTTTAACACAGAAATAGTAGGGAGGCTCTATTGCCATTGTTCCATTTTGGATTGAACTCTGTGAGGACTTTAGTTTTAAACGGGTTGAAACAACACTCATAAATTTAGTCCTACTAATGATAATTTAGTTGAACGAGGAGTTGCAAACATGAGCTGACCCACCTGGGGCCGAGGGTTGGTGGCTGCTAAGCTCCCCCCGAATCTTTTGGTTCCTTCAATGGAGTCCCCGATCACCCTTTATGTTAGTATATTGTTTATAAATATCACAAGTAAAATGAGGTCTAGTTGGTAGACTTGTTGGGTTATAAATAGTAGGCAAGGGCAACCTTTTAAGGCTCCTAGATGACCAATAGCAAAGTAGTACCATGAGGGAAAGTGAAAAAGAATCCCATCAAGGAGTACAGAACAAGATATCTCTGAGCTCCCGAGCAATGGAAGGTCATGTGCTTGTCAAAGGGTGGGACGATGACTCATAGAAAGTGTCAGTTCAGTTAATTAGACACATTACGTGTGGATAATAATGTGTTCTTTTATCTATTGATAAGTTCTAACCCTCCATAGTTGTGGAGATTAGAGGCTATTCGGTTCATGGAATAAGAAGAACCCAAAGAACCTACGGAACTTGCGCAGTAGGATCCATTGGACAAGTTTAATGGGGTTCTTTGTCCACTTCTAAAGCTCGCTATTTGTTTGAAGGTTTTACTTGATTCAGCGTGAAATTTTGTTAACCTGTCAAGCAAAAAGGAAATGGACAAATAGGGATCCGTCGGCCCCTTTATCAAGCTGTAAAAGTTGAGGAGGTAAGTGTTTTTTAAGACCTAACTTCCTCAGGTTACATCCCACTTATGTGTATCAAACAACCATAAGATGACTTTGGAAACACTTGAGGTGGTTCAAAATTATTTTAATTCTTTGTAAATTCTATATTATGTCCCCATAAGGTTTTGGAGATAGCATAACTATGAAAAACAATTTGGTTACTTTAAGTTATAGATGATAACTCCCTTTTAAATTGTATTCCTTTATCTACCAGTTAACTAAGGGTTGAAATCACATTCTCTAATTAATTTACTTTCTGCTTTTTCCTTTTTGAGATTAGAGTCTCCCAAATGTCAATGTGGACCCATTCCAATTGTCATTTACAAATTTCAAATCAACATAAAGACTTTTGATTCCTAGTGATCTAGGAAGCACATGCATTCAAAACAGTTATAAGTATCGGTTTCCGGCAACAGCCGAAACTACTAAAACCGATTGATCCAAAACCACCAAACCCCCTCAAATTTGCCGAAACTGATACTAATAGGAAGGTCCAAAACCAATATAGGAAATGGTTTCTGAACCTTGGTAATGTAGGTCATTTTAATGATAAAATTTTGAGTTAATGCATGTAAAAAAAATTGTGTCCGAAGAGTAACTCGAGAAGTCTTAACAAACATTAAAGCAAGAAGACAATACCACGATGTTCTCGTTGAGCGTGTCCCTCTCCTCGAACGTCTTGTCGAGGGTGATCTTCCCCAGTTCGCTCCTCATGGTTGTCTGCGCGAGCTGTATCACGGCGAACACCGGGTTTTCCACCCCGTACGAGGCGAGGATCGGGTCCACAATCTGCGCCAAGAACGAGAGATAAAATATCCACGTCTCAACAAACAACAAACATAGAGAACACTCTCGCGTACTCTCGCGTACGCATCGAGAAATTGATGGCGACCTTGACGTAGAGGACTCCGTCGATGTGGATGCTGACGTTGTCCTTGGTGATGGCGGACTGGTGGGGGATGGGGATGGCCTCCTCCTTGAGGGAGTGGACGTAGGCGATGCGGTCGACCGCGGGGATAAGGAGGTGGATGCCGGAGCCCAGGGTCTTCAGGTACTTACCGAAGCGCTCGATCACGAACGCCTTCTTCTCCGGGACGATGCGGATGCCCCAGTTCGCCGGGGTCGGCTCGCGCCTGGAGAGGAGGAATTTTAGGGTTAGGGTTTTTAGGGTTTTAGGAAGGGAGTTAGGGTTAGGGTTTCTATACGCACCTGGGGAAGTCATCGGGGAAACCGCCGGAGCGGAAGTGACGGAGGAGAGGGATTTGGGGGCGGAGGAGGGAAGTGGGGGAAGTGAGGGAGGACTTGAGGAGGAGGCGAGGGAGATGGGAGGATCTGGGTCTGAGCATCGCCATTGATGGATGAGACTTTTGTTGGGTTCACTCAGCGCCCCCAAGTGGCTCTGATATAAATTTCCAATTTCTTGGGCAGGAATGCTCAATTTCTTGGGTAGGAATGCTCTGATAGAAATTTCCCATTTCTTGGGTAGGAAGACTTCCTACGGTCCCTCTCTTTCCCTTGGCTTATTTAGTGGGTTTATTTGGGTGGATTTATTTGGTTCATTTGTAATTCTGTATACGAGTCTTGCCCATATTTTATAATTTTATAATACTTGAAAAAAAAAAAAAAAAGTAAATAACAACTTTTTAATTTTTTTCTTCCTCTATACGTAATTACATAAATATTTATATTAAATTTAATAAACAATTTTAATTAGTAAATATAGATCAGGACATTTTTTTGAAAAAAAAAATTCAACGGTGAAACCTATTTTTCTCATTATATAGTAGTATAGAAGTGTTAGGGCCCGTTTGGTTTGCAGGATTGGACAACGTAATGTAATTGACATTACGTTGTCAATCTAACTCGGGTGTTTGGTTGGACAAAAAAAATTAGATGTAATGTAATCGCGATTACAAGTTTGATTACATTACATCAGTTTCTTCTAAACTCAATTACATCATAAAACCTATGTAATCGCAATTACATTACAACTTAAGCGGAAGGTTGGTATGCTATAATTTGGTCTTTTTGTTCGTTTCTGGTCATTTTTTGTTGTTTTTGTTTATTTTTTGTTGTTTTTGGTCATTTTTGTTCATTTTTGTTCGTTTTATGTTGTTTTTGTTTGTTTTTTGTCGTTTTTGTCGTTTTTGTTTGTTTTTTGTCGTTTTTGTTTGTTTTTTGTCGTTTTTTGTCGTTTTTTGTTATTTTTGTTCGTTTTTGGTTGTTTTTGTTTGCTTTTTGTTCGTTTTTGTCCTTTTTTGTTGTTTTTGTCCATTTTTATCGTTTTTGTTCGTTTTTTGTCATTTTTGTTCGTTTTTGTTTGTTTTTTTGTCGTTTTTGTCCTTTTTTGTTGTTTTTGTCCGTTTTTTTGTCGTTTTTGCTCATTTTTTATCATTTTTGTTCGTTTTTTTGTCGTTTTTGTCCTTTTTTTTTGTTTTTTGTCCTTTTTTGTTTGTTCTTTGTCTTTTTTGTCGTTTTTGTTCGTTTTTTGTAATTTTTGTTCGTTTTTTGTCATTTTTATTCGGTTTTTTGTCGTTTTTGTCCTTTTTTTGTTCGTTTTTGGTCATTTTTGTTAGTTTTTTGTTGTTTTTGTTCATTTTTTTTGTCATTTTTGTTCGTTTTTGTTCATTTTTTGTCATTTTTGTTCGTTTTTTGTTGTTTTTGTTTGTTTTTTTTGTCGTTTTTTGTAATTTTTGTTTGTTTTTTGTCATTTTTGTTCGGTTTTCTATCGTTTTGTCCTTTTTTTTTGTTCGTTTTTTGTCGTTTTTGTTCTTTTTTTGTCATTTTTGTTCGTTTTTTGTTGTTTTTGTTTATTTTTTGTCGTTTTTGTCGTTTTTTTGTTATTTTTGTCCATTTTTTGTCGATTTTGCTCTTTTTTTGGTCATTTTTGTTCTTTTTTTAGTTAATTTTGTTTGTTTTTTGTCGTTTTTGTAATTTTTTTGTTTCTTTTTGCCCTTTTTTTGTCGTTTTTGTTCATTTTTTGCCTTTTTTTTTTATCGTTTTTGTTCAATTTTTTACGTTTTTTATCGTTTTTTTTCGATTTTGCACATTTTTTGTCATTTCTGCATGTTATTTATCGATTTTTGTCGACCTTGTACGTTTTTGTTCGTTTTTTAATATTTTTGTCATTTTTGCTCGTTTTAATTCCCTCTTGTTTTTGGTCTTTTTTCGTATTTTTGTTTTTGTCATTTCTGTTCCTTTTTATCGTTTTATATTTTTTTGCTCATTTTTATCGTTTTTTGTCATTTTTTTTCTTTTTTTGTCGTTTTTGTTCATTTTTTGGCCTTTTTTTGTTTTGGTCTTTTTCGTCTTTTTTTCCTTTCATTTATTGTTGTTTTTGTCAATTTTTTTGTTTTTAGTCAATTTTTTTTAATCATTATTGGTCACTTTTTATGGTTTTCACATTTTTGATCTTTTTTTTGTCGTTTTTCTTTTTTATCGCTTTTTCATTTTTGGTTTTTTTTTCCTTCTGTTTTGTTCGTTTGTCATTTTTTTATTTTTTATTCTTTATTTTTTATCGTTTTTTTCGTTTTTGGTCTTTTTAGCAGAAAACAAACCATTTTTCCCTTATTTATTTATTATTTATTTTTAGTTTTTTTCTTTTTAAATTTTTTAAAAAAATTTAGTGATCCAATTTTTAAATTTTATGTTGTATTTTAAAAAAATATTAAATTAGAAACTTAATTACATTACATGGTAAACCAAACGTATGAATGCAATTGGCATTACATTACATGGTTTGATTACATGCTTCAACCAAACATAGTAATGTAATTGTAATTCGATTACATTACAAACCCAATTACATTACAAATCCAATTCTATTACGATTACGATTACATTACAATGAACCAAACGCAACCTTAGTGTTTTTGCCTTTGGACTAGAAAAGATAGTCCCACATCGGCTACACCAAATGGTGAGTATCTCAATATAATGCATTGCTTGTGTTGAGGTGTGCACATGAGTTGTAGTGGGGCACAAGTTTGTGCCATGTGGGAGTATTTTCCTAGAAGGAAAAAGGATTAAATCCAACAAGGATGCAAGTTGATTTTTGTTGTGCGGACTCGGACACGGACTCCAGGATGTCTCGTACATGCACGGGAGTGTTCGGGGGTAGGCGTGGACTGGCACACTTCTATGCTGATTGTGGGATGATCTAAAATATCAAACTCTATTTTTGAGTATTGGTATTTTAGTCCCACATCGGATAGGAGAAGAGGTGAAGTCTCAACTCCACTCTATAAATAGAGCCCCTTGGCCTCATTTGAAAGATGCACCAAGAAGAGAGTTGAGGGAGTCTGTTAAGTCCAGGAAGCCCGTTCAAGTCTCAAATATTGACTTACGAGCGTTCCAAAAGTTCTTCGTGAACTTGCTGGTTCCTGGAAGCTGTTCGTGCTCGTGTGGGACGAATAAAGCTTTGAGCAACGGTGGTTCATTCACCCCAGCATCTCATTCTCGCCTGTCATCGCTGCTGTTGCCTTTTACAGTAACTTCTTTTTAGAAGCTCTACTGCCGATAGTTGCTTGCAAAAAGTCTCTTTATATTTTTGTGTATTACGTAGAATCTTTTTAGATCCTCGTAATTCAGAATCCTCCAGGATCTCTGTTGCACATCTTCTTTAAGGTGCTGCATTTGAAACGTTGTGTGTACAATTGTTTCAGTTTCAGAATTTTCCATCGAAAATTGTGCCTCGGCACTAACAATCTCAAAGCTTTATTGAGAAGATGGATAATTCTCGTGCTTCGCTCATCGATACCGGCTTTAACAAGTTGGAGAAATTCGATGGCGAACACTTCCAGATATGGAGACGAAAGGTCACTTGTCACCCTCATTTTTCGTATTTCTCGTATTTCGTATTTATATTCGTATCTGGATTTTGGCATGTATTTTATTTTTCTCAACTTGTGAAATTTTGGTAATTCTCGTATTCTTGGGTTTTGGATTGGCTCGGTTTTATTGGGTTGGTTCGGTTTGGGTTATGTATTGGAGCACCTTAGCCTATGCTACCCCTCATCCCCACCGCAACTCCCCCTCTTTATAATCCCCACCTACCACTCTCTTTCTTCATAACCACCATTAATTTCTTCTTCTTCTTCTTCTTCTTCTTCTTCTTCTTCTTCTTCTTCTTCCACACAACTCCCCAACCCCTAGGCAAGTGCATCTTGCCACTACATGAGGAACCTCTTTTCTTTGTCCATTTGCTAGTTTAGGACATGGAGATCAACATTAGTTCTTGGGTTTTTATGATTTGGAGTCTCTGTTGATGTAGATCTAAGTTATTGCTATTTTCGGATTTTGCATGTTTTGATCCTTTTTGGTTGGTTTTCTTTGAGTTCTGATGTTTCCATGTGGGAGAGCTTTCAGTTTCACTCCAGTTGGAGCCTTGGAAATCCGGATTTGGAGTTCGGATGACCAAGTTATGAACTTTTGAAGTTTTGGGTTCTGCCATGGTGTTCTTGCTGTTTGGAGAAGACAGTGAGCAGTGTACATAGCTGTTTAGCTTACGCACACTGAGCTACGTGCGCTCTTTAGCGCTGCGTACGCAGACTTGAGTACGCTCCCTGTTGGAAGCGTGTCTCCTTGAGCGTGCGTGACTTTTCACGCACACTGTTCCCTTGAGCGTGCGTGACTTTTCACGCACACTGTTCCCTTGAGCGTGCGTGACTTTTCACGCACACTGTTCCCTTGAGCGTGCGTGACTTTTCACATACGCTGCCCCTTGAGCGTGCGTGACTTTTCACATACGCTGCCCCTTGAGCGTGCGTGACTTTTTCACCTACGCTGCCCTCAGCGTGCATGATTTTTCGTACGCTGCTCCCCTGATCCCTTGCTTAACCCCTTGGCTCTTGGAGTTTTGGTTTTATTTCTTTAAGCTTGGCTTTTCTATGGTCCTGTTTATTGATATTTTATTAGATATTTTACGTCCATTTTATATCCTTACGCCTTTTGTCCTGAACTTGATAATCACGAATTTACTGGATATGTTTGGAATTGATAATTGAGCATGACCTGATAAGTGGCCCGTCGTGGCGCACTCCTGACTAGTACACTTGATATGATAACCTGACCTGATATATCTTGAATAGCTGTTGCGACGGCTACCTGACATGACATGACATGTATAATTAACCTGGACACCGTGGACGATTGTGCTTGTACAAATAATCCAGTCCTGTCTTGCATCATGTCTAGGAGGGGACTCCTGAGTACCACGGTCAGGAGTACCTACTGAATTGGACTAAGGTTAATAATTAGTATAATTCACTAGTCATGAAGAGATGTTCCCCAGTTACAGGTGATCCCGTTATCCCGGCCGCAAATGTTTGGACTTGTAGCCTGCCGACGAGTAGGGCACATTTCCAGCCCACTGTTATGTAGGGCACTCTTGATTGTCACTTTAATGATTGAACTCTATCGTCACTCTAATGTATTGTACTCTCTAGATTGTCACTATAATGATTGCCTGGATAACCTGGATAGCTGCAGGGCCTGTGACTACTTGGAGCATCTCATTGCATCTTGCTAGTAACTAGGATTGTGATAACCCTAGTTAGTTAATATAGAAAGCCGTAGGCAATGATTGGCCGTGATTGCTTGGATGGAGTCTGGTCCAGTATAGTATTATCTAGAATTGATTGATTATAAGATTGTACCCGAATGATTGAATGATTGTCACTCCAGATTGTTACTTGACCTGATTTCTTATACTTATCTTGCCGATAAATGGTGAGACCAAGTTCCGTTCAGACGAAGGGTTACAACCCCGGTCCTTGTTTGGTTTACGGGTTGTAACCTAGCTATCTGAATAGTCTCATGGTTATCTCATCGTATATCATCCTGTCATGCTTTTCCATATGTCCTGTCTTTTAGTGATTCTATGCAAGATTGTCTTTTATAATTACCCATCATGCTTTTTCTTAAATTACTGTCTCTTATTATGTAATTTTATTATTGTGCTAATTGCTGGCTTTGGTTCTTATTTTGTGGCCTCCTTTGTGGCACTTGCTCTTCCTGGGGTCTGACCCAGCTGGTTTTGTATGGCCAGATACTGGAGCAGCAGCAAAGGATCTACCTGTCTTCCAGCCCGATGGTGGTCACCAGGCGTAACCAGGGCATCGAATGGGTTTATTTTGTTCTCCTACTGTAATATTGTAAATTATTCTTTTGAGGCGTTTAGCCGACGAGCAAGTGTTAGCTCGATTGTACTCATTTACTGTCTGCCTATGGGCTGTAACATGATTGACAAGCCCCGGGGGTTGATCATGTATGACTGAACTCTTGATAGTCCTCACATTTTGTAACGACTAGCTTCATGATCATCTGGATATGTAATATTTGGGACGCCTTACAATTGTATATTTGGTGATCTAACATCTTGTAACTATTATTAGTTGGCTGAGATTGAGACAATAGGCTATTTTATGACCTTAAGAGACTGATGGATTGTAGTGAAACCCTCATATTTCTAGACAGCCGTGACCGTATAGCGATGTGGATCCCATTCCGTTATACGTAGCTGGCTATGTCTGCCCCCGCTCTCCAGTATTCTGGTTCTGGGGCGTGACATGGTTTAAGTGGTGGCCCATGCAGGTCTTGTAAATCAAGATATGTGAGGGTTTACCGAATAGATGTCTCAATCAGTATTCGCCCTTGATCTCCGCCCGTATTTTCAAATCCCTGAAATTCTTGCCCTGATTACATGCTTGTATCGTTGATCTGTCCTGGTCCTTCCTTATTGTTTTCCTGTGTCGTCTTCCTCAGCGGCACTGCACCTGACCCTGTCGATCAGCAAGGAGGAGCACCTCCCGTGGACCAGCAGCAACCAGAAGATCAGGCCCAGCACTCAGGAGCAGCCTCCTGAGTCGTACCTACTGGAGGAGAGCCGCCAGTTCAGTCAGTCCAGCCTGCAGATTCTGATGATGGCACTTTGGTGGGTCTCATCAGATCATTGTTAGCTTCCCAAGATCGTAGAGGCGATGCATTACACCAGACAGTGGAAGATGCTCTGAATAGAAATGGACCCCGAGGGAACAGTGCGGTCAACAGTTTTAAGCGCCTGAACCCTCCATTCTTCGATGGCAGCGAGGATGCCATTGCTGCCGATGCTTGGCTACAAGATATAGAGGTGATTCTCGAAGCCGCGAAGACTCCAGAAGAAGAGAAGGTGGCTGTGGTACGCCTACAGTTATTGGATCTAGCCCGCAGTTGGTGGGCCGCACAAGCAGTGGGATTGACAACACCTGTCCCCTGGGCAGTGTTCAGCGAAAAGTTTCAGACCAAGTATTATGATGCAGTGGCTCGGTATGACTTGCAGACCAGGTTCAGTAATCTTAAGCAGATGGAGAGGACGGTCGACGGATATGCGGCCGAGTTTTCCAGGCTCAGTCGGTTTGCTCCCACCTTGGTGGCAACCGAGTTTGCCAGAGCGCAGAGATTCCAGCAGGGACTTCACCTAGAGATTATATTGGCAGTGGAACAGTTCGAGCATCAGACCTATGATGCGGTGTTGCGAGCAGCAAGGAGGCACGAGTATACCTCCCAGAGAATAGTGGACAGGACCAGAGATCGGAAGCGGTCCCATAGTCAGATGAATCAGTCTTCAGCACCAGTCCCGGCAGCTAGGGCTTTGACTATTGGAACTCCGAGGCAAGCAACCTCAGTTACGTCGGTCCAGTACTCGACCCCGACGTACCCTCAGCAGAAACAGAAGCAAGCGCAGCCTTCCGCCGCGGACTGTTCTTATTGTGGGAAGCCTGGACACGTGGTAGCGGAGTGTCGCAAGGCGTTGGGATTGTGTTTATTGTGTGGGGCACCGGACCATAGGGTGTGGTCCTGCCCATTCAGAGTCGATTCAGCACCAACAGTATCTAGTCCCTCGGTTAGGGGACCAGCACCAGCACCAGTACCAGCTCCAGTTCACCAGCAACAGCAATTCCTGTTCCCGAGGCCATTGCCGACTCAGGCCCAGACCTTCCAGCAACAGAACCCGCGGCAGTTTGCCCTAGCCCAGGCTCAGGTTCAGAATCGACCGAGAGGTATATGTGTCCTCTCATCTTGCTTTTCTACCGTCATTATGCGGGGTGCATGACGTATTTCATGTATCCTAATTATAACGGTACATTCCGGACCCGAGCCATGTCCTAGATCATTCGAAAACGGTTATTGGTACCAACCTTTTCGTATGAGGATAGGCCCGTGTCCCTGTTTGACCAAGGGGAGAGACCTCAAGCGCAAGACTATCAGTTTAGTTCATGTTGCTTGCGTTCATCGCTCCTTGGGAGAGTCAAACGTGGGAGTGTGAGGATGATATCCGATCGCGATATCCCGACTTGTTTGACTCGTAAGGTGTAATGTCTTCCTTATGCCTTACGTTTTCCCTTCCTTGCTTGTATTGTATGATTATATGATTGAATTGCTTACTGTAGTTGTTGGTGCTTAGTGTAGCTTGTCGTGACAATCTCTAGCTCCTTGATTAAATTCCGAGGACGGAATTCTTTTAAGGTGGGTAGAGTTGTCACCCTCATTTTCCGTATTTCTCGTATTTCGTATTTATATTCGTATCTGGATTTTGGCATGTATTTTTATTTTTCTCGACTTGTGGAATTTTGGTAATTCTCGTATTCTTGGGTTTTGGATTGGCTCGGTTTTATTGGGTTGGTTCGGTTTGGGTTATGTATTTGAGCACCTTAGCCTATGCTACCCCTCATCCCCACCGCAACTCCCCCTCTTTATAATCCCCACCTACCACTCTCTCTCTTCATAACCACCATTAATTTCTTCTTCTTCTTCTTCTTCTTCTTCTTCTTCTTCCTCCACACAACTCCCCAACCCCTAGGCAAGTGCATCTTGCCACTACATGAGGACCCTCTTTTCTTTGTCCATTTGCTAGTTTAGGACATGGAGATCAACATTAGTTCTTGGGTTTTTATGATTTGGAGTCTCTGTTGATGTAGATCTAAGTTATTGCTATTTTCGAATTTTGCATGTTTTAATCTTTTTGGTTGGTTTTCTTTGAGTTCTGATGTTTCCATGTGGGAGAGCTTTCAGTTTCACTCCAATTGGAGCCTTGGAAATCCGGATTTGGAGTTCGGATGACCAAGTTATGAACTTTTGAAGTTTTGGGTTCTGCCATGGTGTTCTTGCTGTTTGGAGAAGACAGTGAGCAGTGTGCATAGCTGTTTAGCTTACGCACACTGAGCTACGTGCGCTCTTTAGCGCTGCATACGCAGACTTGAGTATGCTCCCTGTTGGAAGCGTGTCTCCTTGAGCGTGCGTGACTTTTCACGCACACTGTTCCCTTGAGCGTGCGTGACTTTTCACGCACACTGTTCCCTTGAGCGTGCGTGACTTTTCACGCACACTGTTCCCTTGAGCGTGCGTGACTTTTCACATACGCTGCCCCTTGAGCGTGCGTGACTTTTCACATACGCTGCCCCTTGAGCGTGCGTGACTTTTCACATACGCTGCCCCTTGAGCGTGCGTGACTTTTTCACCTACGCTGCCCTCAGCGTGCATGATTTTTCGTACGCTGCTCCCCTGATCCCTTGCTTAACCCCTTGGCTCTTGGAGTTTTGGTTTTATTTCTTTAAGCTTGGCTTTTCTATGGTCCTGTTTATTGATATTTTATTAGATATTTTACGTCCATTTTATATCCTTACGCCTTTTGTCCTGAACTTGATAATCACGAATTTACTGGATATGTTTGGAATTGATAATTGAGCATGACCTGATAAGTGGCCCGTCGTGGCGCACTCCTGACTAGTACACTTGATATGATAACCTGACCTGATATATCTTGAATAGCTGTTGCGACGGCTACCTGACATGACATGACATGTATAATTAACCTGGACACCGTGGACGATTGTGCTTGTACAAATAATCCAGTCCTGTCTTGCATCATGTCTAGGAGGGGACTCCTGAGTACCACGGTCAGGAGTACCTACTGAATTGGACTAAGGTTAATAATTAGTATAATTCACTAGTCATGAAGAGATGTTCCCCAGTTACAGGTGATCCCGTTATCCCGGCCGCAAATGTTTGGACTTGTAGCCTGCCGACGAGTAGGGCACATTTCCAGCCCACGGTTATGTGGGGCACTCTTGATTGTCACTTTAATGATTGAACTCTATCGTCACTCTAATGTATTGTACCCTCTAGATTGTCACTATAATGATTGCCTGGATAACCTGGATAGCTGCAGGGCCTGTGACTACTTGGAGCATCTCATTGCATCTTGCTAGTAACTAGGATTGTGATAACCCTAGTTAGTTAATGTAGAAAGCCGTAGGCAATGATTGGCCGTGATTGCTTGGATGGAGTCTGGTCCAGTATAGTATTATCTAGAATTGATTGATTATAAGATTGTACCCGAATGATTGAATGATTGTCACTCCAGATTGTTACTTGACCTGATTTCTTATACTTATCTTGCCGATAAATGGTGAGAGAAACCAAGTTCCGTTCAGACGAAGGGTTACAACCCCGGTCCTTGTTTGGTTTACGGGTTGTAACCTAGCTATCTGAATAGTCCCATGGTTATCTCATCGTATATCATCCTGTCATGCTTTTCCATATGTCCTGTATTTTAGTGATTCTATGCAAGATTGTCTTTTATAATTACCCATCATGCTTTTTCTTAAATTACTGTCTCTTATTATGTAATTTTATTATTGTGCTAATTGCTGGCTTTGGTTCTTATTTTGTGGCCTCCTTTGTGGCACTTGCTCTTCCTGGGGTCTGACCCAGCTGGTTTTGTATGGCCAGATACCGGAGCAGCAGCAAAGGATCTACCTGTCTTCCAACCCGATGGTGGTCACCAGGCGTAACCAGGGCATCGAGTGGGTTTATTTTGTTCTCCCACTGTAATATTGTAAATTATTCTTTTAAGGCGTTTAGCCGACGAGCAAGTGTTAGCTCGATTGTACTCATTTACTGTCTGCCTACGGGCTGTAACATGATTGACAAGCCCCGGGGGTTGATCATGTATGACTGAACTCTTGCTAGTCCTCACATTTTGTAACGACTAGCTTCATGATCATCTGGATATGTAATGTTTGGGACGCCTTACAATTGTATATTTGGTGATCTAACATCTTGTAACTATTATTAGTTGGCTGAGATTGAGACAATAGGCTATTTTATGACCTTAAGAGACTGATGGATTGTAGTGAAACCCTCACATTTCTAGACAGCCGTGACCGTATAGCGGTGTGGATCCCATTCCGTTATACGTAGCTGGCTATGTCTGCCCCCGCTCTCCAGTATTCTGGTTCTGGGGCGTGACATCACTTTAAATCTTCAACTCGTGAATGTTGATCACGTGCTGTCAGAAGAAGAACTGATCGTTCCAACCACTGGATCTGCTGCGGCTGTGGCCGCTGCTACGACCAAGCAAGCGGAGTGGAAGAGAGAAAATAGTATATACAAACTACTGATACTCAATTCCATGGAAGACTCTCTGGCAGAGTCCTACTCCAAGAAGACATCTGCCAAAGAGATATGGGACTCCTTGGGAAAGCTCTATGAAGATGACGAGAACCGGTCCAAGATCTTCATGGTAGAAAAATATCACAAGTGGACCTTCGAAGACGAGAAGGCGATGCTGCCCCAAGTGAAGGAGTTTCTGAAGTTGCGTCAGAAACTAGAAGACGAGAACATGCCCCTCGTCGACAAGTTTGTCGTTGGAGGGATCGTCGCGAAACTTCCTACAGAATGGAGCAACTTCTATACAAGGATGCATCGAAAGAAGATGGAAATTAGCTTGGAAGATTTCTTGCAAGAGATCCATGTTGAGGACGAGATGCGCTCTCAACAGAAGATGGATACTCTGTCCAAACAACTGGCGAAGGCAAATCTGGTCCAAACCAGAGAGTACCAGGGGAAGCAGGCTGCTTCTCATCGCAAAAAGAAGGACTTCACGAATCTGAAAGTGAAGGGTCCTGCTTTCAAGCAGCAGAAGTCCAAGTCCCATGTGACTTGCTTCAATTGTGGCAAGAAGGGCCACTACAAATCCGAATGCAAGTCCAAGCCCAAAGAACAAGGTGAGCCTAGTAAGATTTCTATGATTACTAATCTAGTTGCCATGATAGCACAGGTTGCAACTGTGGGGGCTGACTTGGACTGGTGGATAGACACTGGTGCGACCTGCCATGTCTGTTCAGACAAAGACTGGTTCGTCTCTTATGAGCCAACTTTAGAGAAGGTCATAATGGCAAACCAGGCACAAGCTGAAGTACTGGGGATCGGAACGGTGGAGCTGAAACTCACATCGGGGAACACTCTGACGCTTCAAGGTGTGAAGCATGTTCCAGTAATTGCTAAGAACCTGATCTCTGGAAGTCTGCTCTGCAACGCAGGCTTGAGGATGGACATCAATGCTGGCCAGTTGGTGATGTCCAAAAAAGGGTACATTCTTCGGAAAAGCTTTCCAAACTGAAGGAATGTACAAGATTCAGCTTGTTGTAACCCAGCATGATAATATAAATGCAATCACTTTTTCTGATTATTCTCTTGAGTTGTGGCATAATAGGCTAGGACATGTTCATTGTAAAAAGATTAACAGAATGTCTAGTCTAGGACTTATCTCCAAGTGTGGGGGTAAGGTAGAGAAATACGAAGTATGTGCTCAGACGAAGATCACAAGGAAACCCTTTCACAGGGTCCATCGAAGCACAGATCTTCTGGAGTTGGTTCACTCAGATATCTGTGACTTCAAACAATTCTCTACAAAGGCCGGGATGAAGTATTTTATTACTTTCATCGATGACTTCTCAAAGTATGCTTTCGTCTACTTGCTCAAGTCTAAAGACGAAGCATTCGAGAAGTTCAAGGAGTTCAGGGCCGAGGCTGAGCGGCAAACTGGACAACAACTCAAGAGGTTAAGGAGTGATCGAGGCGGGGAGTATCGGTCTCATGAATTCTTATCATTCTGCAAAGAACATGAAATCATCAATGAGACAACGGCTCCGTACTCTCCTCAATCCAACGGAGTAGCAGAAAGGAAGAACAGAACGTTGACAGAGATAATGAACTCCATGCTGTTGACTGCGGGTCTTCCAAAGTGTTACTGGGGAGAAGCTGCACTAACGGCAATATTCATTCTGAACAGAGTGCCATATACAACTTCAGACATAACTTCTCATGAACTCTGGTTCAAAGTCAGACCTAACTTGAATGTCATTCGAGTGTGGGGGTGTCTGGCTTATGTGAAGCTCCCGGATCTGAAGATTCAGAAGCTGGGGAAAAGGACTACGAAGGCGATCTTCTTGGGGTATGTCGAGAAGAGTGATGCTCGGAGATTCCTTGATATCGAGTCAAACCATATCATCGAATCTCGCGATGCTGAATACTTTGAAGACAAGTTTGTAAAACACAATAATATTGTTCTTGCGGATCTTCCGGAGAATGATGAGGGTACAAAGCAGACAGAAGTCTTTAATGAACCAGTAGTCCAAGATGAAGCTGTCGTCAAGGAGACACCAGCTGAACCAGAACTCGTTGAGCCGTCAACTAAGCGAACGAGGAGGCCGAAAGACTTCGGAGATGACTTCGTCACCTATCATGTGGAAGCAGATCCGCTTACCTATGATAAGGCGATGAAGACCAGAGATGCTGTATTCTGGAAGGAGGCGATAGACAACGAGATTGACTCAATCACCTCCAACAATACATGGGTATTGGTTGACCTGCCAGAAGGAGCAAGACCCATCGGATGCAAATGGATCTTCAAGAAGAAGATGAAAGCAGATAGAACCATTGACAAGTTCAAGGCCAGGCTAGTGGCCAAGGGATTTGCTCAGAAGCAGGGGATCGACTACTTTGACACTTATGCTCCAGTAGCTCGAATGACAATCATCAGATTGTTAATTGCTCTAGCAGCAATACACAAGCTGGTGATACATCAGATGGATGTAAAAACGGTATTCCTTAATGGTGAGATGACCGAAGAAATCTACATGCAACAACCAGAAGGTTTTGTCGTCAGAGGTCTGGAAGACAAAGTCTGCAAGTTGATGAAGTCTCTGTATGGTTTGAAACAAGCTCCCAAAATGTGGCATGAGAAGTTTGACAAGGTGATAAGGTCAAATGGCTACAGAGTCAGTGAAACAGACAAGTGTGTCTATACGAAATTTGTTGACAGAAGAGGAGTAATCGTATGTCTTTACGTGGACGACATGCTAATCCTAGGTACGGATTTAAGCTGCGTCACAGAGACAAAAAAATTCCACTCGACCAAGTTCAGCATGAAGGACTTGGGGGATGCCGACGTAATCTTGGGGCTCAAGATCATTCGGACAGGCACTAGAATAGCGCTGTCACAATCTCATTATATTGAGAAGATGCTCACTCGCTACGGGTATCAAGATCTTCCTTTTATTGATACACCGTACCGGAGTGATCAGAAGCTGGAGCCAAATTCGAGGAAAAGCGTCAGGCAATTGGAGTACGCTAGCGTCATCGGAAGCTTGATGTACGCTACTACTGTCACAAGGCCTGACATAGCTTTTGCAGTGGGAATGCTGAGTCGGTTCACTAGCAATCCAGGCGTTGAGCACTGGAAAGCTGTGAAGCGTGTTATGAGATATCTCAAGAAAACTCAGACATATGCACTTTTCTACAGTGGAGATCCGTCAGTAGTGGAAGGCTTCAGTGATGCTAGCTGCTGTTCAGATATGGAGAGCGAGTATTCCACAGGTGGATTCGTATTCGCCATGGGCGGAGCTGCTATATCATGGAAGTCGAAGAAGCAGACTATGTTATCTCGCTCCTCCATGGAATCTGAATTCTTTGCATTGGATGCTGCTGCAGATGAAGCAGAGTGGCTTCGGGAGCTCATGTATGATCTTCCGATGGTTGGGGCTCAGATATCGGCAATATCGATATACTGTGACAACCAGGCGGCAGCAGCAGTGGCATCAAATGAACTCTTCAACGGGAAGAAGAGAACGGTACGGTTGAAGCACAGACCAGTACACGATCTTATCAAGAGAGGTGTTATTGCAGTGATTGATGTTCGGAGTCAGGAGAACCTGGCGGATCCTTTCACCAAGGGCCTCAAGCGCCAGCTGGTCGATGACACAGCTTGTAAAATGGGCTTGAAGGCATTCTGATATTGAATTATTGTATTCCTACCATAAAGTTTTATGCTATTAGTTCAAAGATTTATCTACTAGGCATATAGCTTTTGGTTCAAGGGAGGATTACTAATCGGAAGAATATCAGGAACGGTGGGTACATGTTCTATTGGACATGGAGAGGTTACGGACCTACAACCACTGTTGTCTACTGTTGTTTTCTGCGGAAAACGGATCCTGTGGAAAGGTTGGCTTAAATGCCTTAATGAGTTCTCAGGCAGAGTGAATGCCTGGAGTGCTTTACAGGAAGCACGGTAGCGCAGCACTACAAGGAGTGTAACTCCATGCTACAGTGGGGTGACTCCACCATGAGGTTCCTAGGTAGGGGTAATGCCTCGGCTTTGCAAGCCAAGTCACAGCGGAGTAGCACCGCAAATAGGCAGGTAGCCTAATGCTGTATGATAATCGTAATAAAGAGAGGTAGACAGCACTACAAAGAGGACGATGTCCTCATGTTACAGTGGTATGACACCACGAAGAGGTACCAGGTAGGGTAAAGCCTCGGCTTTGCGAGCCATGTCATAGCAGCGTAACACCGTACGGAAGCGCAAGGCTTCATGTTGGGTAGTTTGGCACTACAAAGAGGCCTATGACCTCATGCTACAGTAGTATGACACTACGATGAGGTACCCAGGTGGGGTAAAGCCTCGGCTTTAAGCCATGTCATAGCGGCATAGCACCGCAAAGAAGCGCAATGCTTCATGCCACGACTCTTTATAAAGAACTCACCTATAGTGTATGGACAGAGATATCAGGCCGTCTCTTGAGGGTAAACTTGTAGACGCCCAAAAATTATACACTGAAACCAGGCTGGCACAAGGCCTTCAATGTGCAGCCAGAAGCACAGTTGATGTCATTATGTGAGTAGGAAGAATTGTAGTTATGGTGCAGAATTCAAGGCTTAGTCTATTCTTGTATCATGCTGTTAATTAACCTATGCGGAAAGATTCAAGTCATAGCGACATCTCTCCTAATGCATGATGGGCAGTCACTGTGGGGAACGCTCAACCCATATATTGAGATATGTGGGGGATTGTTGGTGTTTTTGCCTTTGGACTAGAAAAGATAGTCCCACATCGGCTACACCAAATGGTGAGTATCTCAATATAATGCATTGCTTGTGTTGAGGTGTGCACATGAGTTGTAGTGGGGCACAAGTTTGTGCCATGTGGGAGTATTTTCCTAGAAGGAAAAAGGATTAAATCCAACAAGGATGCAAGTTGATTTTTGTTGTGCGGACTCGGACTCGGACACGGACTCCAGGATGTCTCGTGCATGCACGGGAGTGTTCGGGGGGTAGGCGTAGACTGGCACACTTCTATGCTGATTGTGGGATGATCTAAAATATCAAACTCTATTTTTGAGTATTGGTATTTTAGTCCCACATCGGATAGGAGAAGAGATGAAGTCTCAACTCCACTCTATAAATAGAGCCCCTTGGCCTCCTTTGAAAGATGCACCAAGAAGAGAGTTGAGGGAGTCTGTTAAGTCCAGGAAGCCCGTTCAAGTCTCAAATATTGACTTACGAGCGTTCCAAAAGTTCTTCGTGAACTTGCTGGTTCCTGGAAGCTGTTCGTGCTCGTGTGGGGCGAATAAAGCTTTGAGCAACGGTGGTTCATTCACCCCAGCATCTCATTCTCGCGCTGTCATCGCTGCTGTTGCCTTTTACAGTAACTTCTTTTTAGAAGCTCTACTGCCGATAGTTGCTTGCACAAAGTCTCTTTAGATTTTTTTTGTATTACGTAGAATCTTTTTAGATCCTCGTAATTCAGAATCCTCCAGGATCTCTGTTGCACATCTTCTTTAAGGTGCTGCATTTGAAACGTTGTGTGTACAATTGTTTCAGTTTCAGAATTTTCCATCGAAAATTGTGCCTCGGCACTAACAAGAAGTATAGATGATAATTAGTAAGCATATATGAGAACATTTTTTGAACAAAAAACTTCGACGGTGAAGTCTTTTTTTATTATATAGTAGTATAAATAGATGGGTTTATTTGGAGGATTTGGTATGAGAAGAAATGTATGTGGGGTTGTTTTTAGTTTATTTGGGTGGTTTTATAGGGTTGAGTTATTTTTAGTTGGACAATTATTAGTTTTCAACGGCTCTCTCCAACGTTCTTACTCCAACGTTCTTACTCCAACTTACTTATATAAATATAGTGTTTGTATTACAATACCACTAAACATTCTCTAAAAAAATTATCATTCTCTCCACAAGTTAAGCTATTATTCAGAAGAAGTCCAGCTCACTCTACTGCATTTGGAAGCTCATTTGGTCACCATGGATCAATATCTATCAATATTATGCTCATTTGGATGTGTACTAAATGGGTTGGCTTGTGAAGGAGGTTTAACTAAGTTTTTTTAATTTATCAAAAAAATTCATTTGACAGTTTACGTAATATTATTATTGAACAGTTTTCTTCTTATTGTGAATTTATATTGGTAAATGTTTTTGTATCTAATTATATAAATTTAGTTAGCAAACAAGCATGAAAATTTATTTTTGAAGTTAATGCATAATTAATGTATATTAATTTTTTTGTGACTCTACCACCACCAAGAATTAATAGTGTAAGTAGGAAACGTGCTTCTAATAATTTAAATGTTAATAATGCTCCTAGTTCTTCTCACCAAGATATTTTATTTACTGAAGAAGAACATGTAGTAGATGATGTGAAGAAGAACATATAGTAGATGATGGTAATAACGATGATAAAAATAGTGATGGTTTAATTAAAAATTTAGATGATGAATTTCATGACAATGTTAACACTTTTGAATTATTATTTGGAAAATAATTTGAGAATCATTCTAAATTTAGAAGTTTTATTAGAAATATAGCAATTGAACATATTTTCAGCTACTTTAAACAATGCTAGTGGGTTGCATATAAATGTAACGTTTCAGTTTGTAACTGAAGAGTATAAGCTAAAGCCATTGAGGCAAAAGATTTGATATTGCTACGCTAGAAAAATCTATATTATTGTTTACGTGCACTTACAACAGGGTGTCATCTATTAGCTACTACCGTATGGATTAAAAATAAGATAATCGATAAAATTTGAGGTAATTAGTTGTATAGTCCATCACATGTTGTAAATGATATATATAGAGAACACCTAATACATAATAAATATTGTAAAGCTTGGAAAGCTAAGAAAATTGTCCTATCTGAAATAAATGATAGTTATAATGATGCATATAGTAGTTTTAAAGAGTATGCTTTTACAATTATAGAGACAAATCCAGGTAGCATATGTTTTATAAAGACTACAGAAAATAATAGCTTTTAAAGAATTTCTATTTGTTTCAAGGCATGCATTGATGGATTTTTAAGAGGATGTTTACATGTGACTAAACAAGCGGACTAAACAAGCAACACTTGCTTCAAAAAAACAAAGCAACACCAACCGTAAAACAAAACAAAAACATAAAAAAAAACTAAACAACATTACATTACTGTTCTCTTCTATAGATGAGCGGAAGACGAGAGAAAACCAACAGTGAAGAATTTAGGAATTGGAAAAGAGGGGAAGCGGCGGAGAAATCGGTGGAGAGGAGCGGGAGTCGGGGGCTCAGCAGGAGGAGGAGGGAGAAGCGGCGGAAGGAAAGGGGCTCCGGCCATATTCGGGTGGTAAAGAAAGAAGGCGGCAGAGGAGAGAGGCCCAGGGAGAGAGGGGCGCGAGCGGAGGGTTCCGACCCGGCGGAGGAGCGCGGGTGAGCGAGACTATCGCTGCCGGTGGAGAATAGGTGCGGGGGAGAGAGGTGAGCACGGCGGAGAGGGAAAGAGGAGAAGGGGCGATGGCTTCGGCGCAGTGCGGCGGTGGAGCTCGGCCGGCGCTTGCGGCCAAGGTGGTCGGTGGCTGACGCGGAGGGCAGGAACTCTACTGGCGGAGATCCGGTCAGGGCGAGGAGCTCTCTACGCTGGCCGCGGAGTGTCGGCGGAGGTGCGGCGACCCAAGATTCGACGGCGGGAGGAGCTTCGGACACGATAAGTTCCCGGAGGACGGCGGCGCCCGGGGAAGAGACCGCGGCGAATGGTTCAGGTGCGACTTTTCCTATTTTATCCTGTCACGGTGGTGGTGGTCGGGTTAAGGGACGCCAGTTGCGGCGACTGCCGCGGTGGGGTGTTGGATGTTCCGCCGGGAGGTTTGGGTGGTCACCAATAGTGGTGAGGCCGACTGTGTGGCCGGGGATCGGGGGTTCGGTACGCGGCGGAGGTGTCGGGAAGGAGTGGAAGGTTTGATGGCGGAGCTGATGGTGGTGGCAAGGGTCCAGGTGTGTGCGGATGGTCGCGGAGGCGTGGTGGACTGTGACTGCGTTCGGGGTGAGCGGAGGGATCGACCAGGGAGGTATTGGGTTAATGGGTTAGGTTTAGGTTTTCGATATTTGGTTTGTGTCGGGGGTTGTCCCACACGCAGATGATAATGTAATTGTATTAGAACATTATAGTGGATGGGAAGGGGGATATGGACACGGACACGGTGCACATATTTTTGGATGAAAAAATTTGTGGATGTGAGAAATTTATGGAGGAGTACCTGTCTTTTTATAGGATTATAGGATGTGGGAATTCCCAGTTGAATAAAGATTAAGATTTATTTAAAACCCAAATAGATAATTTAATTATTAAATTTAAATCAATCAAATCTAAATTCAATCAAATTCCAATCTTGATCATCTCAACTTAAATTAAATATAATTTCTATCTTTAAACTATTTAGATTAAATCCATAAATCAAATCAAAGATTTAAATTGCCACCATAATTTCAAAATATGTTTTCCAAAAATACTAATAATAATAATTTCAAAAATTATTATTTAAAAATAATCTAATAGATAATTATGAAATATATATGTATGCACAAATAATATTCGTATAAATATACCTTTCTAATAAAAATATTATTTACTATTTATAACTGAAGAGCCTTTAAAATGAAAAGAACAAACTTAGCAATTTTTGTACGACAGCAAAGTATTTATTATATAAATTATTTTGAACTATAAAAATAAAAATAAAAATATTTTTCTAAAAATATGTACGCTCGCACATATTCGCACTCGACGAGCAATTACGAAATATGCCGTTTGCGCACAACGTACAATACGACTAAGCGACGTACAATACAAAAATTTTAAATCAGTACCAAAATCGAAAAAATATAGTAGAAATTTAGGAGTTTTACACCCTGACCATTCATTCTAGGAGTTATCCTAGTATAGCAAGATAGGGATGACAGTTGTCTTGTGTATCGAAATTGTGACCTTGGGAGTATTTAGATTGCGCATTATTGGAGGATTGATCTGGAATAATGTATTGGTAGACTCATTGGATTCCTGGAGTTTGATTATTTTGCGAATGTTTTGCGGAAAGAGAAAGATACCGAGGATTTCGATATATAATTTTTACTCGACTTCCCAAGCGCCCAAGTCCGGATACCATTGTTGTATCCTGACAGTTGGGAGACTTAGTTGCTGATAGCCTGTGATCATTGACTCGGAGGATTCTTGTGAGCCAGAGGGCCTAGCATTGTCTATAGTGATTAGCTTAGTACCAAGTGATCGTACTTTCTGATATGATATTTATTCCATCGTAGAGGGGTGTACCATCGGTCGGATTGATTTCGGTGGATAGTCTGACTTGACGATTAGAGCTGTAGGCTCCCATGTGTACTTGAGATGTTATTATAGTAGAGATTTTGACCGTGTACTTGACCTGATACCCCTGCCACGAGGTGGACAGAGGATTTAATTAATGCGATTGGCCGATTGACCATGTTTCTGACTTGACTGCTTGTACCCGTGCTGGTATCACTCTATATGTGCACTGAGGTGCTATCCTACGTATGCACTGAGGTGCTATTCTATGCGTGCACTGAGGTGCTACATAATTCTATGTGTTATATGGCAGTGCATTCATTTTCCAGCACAGACATGCTAGTTGGCCTGTAGTTTTAGCGTGGTTTGGACTGATTGACTGCTTGCTACATTACACTAAGAATGAATCCAGATTTGAGACTTTGGGTGTCGAGGTGGATTCGTACTTAGTGTAGCCGTACTGAGGTACTCATCTAGGAGGATGAGCATGTGACAACGACATGTGATTCCAGATAAATGTTGGGTTAATGTAGGGTTAAGCGTACATGCTCAAATAAACTCTACACGCAAAAATAGTGGCTGAGATAGCCTTGAGCGTAAAAGCTCAAATAACTCTTATGCGTAAAGAGAAGGCTGTTCCTCAAGCGTAAAGCAGCTCATTTGGCACACTAAACAACAATCTTCTTGGCTTCTGTACAATTATTTGTCAGAGAATTAATCTGTCAGAACAGTATCTGCATGCATTTAATGTAGCATGATAGCTCATTCTTTGCATAGAGAGTGAAAACTGTCTTCGCGTAAAGTCTGAATTTAACCCTTGCGTAGAGTTTGAGTTTGACTCAGTTTGACCTTTGCGTAAAGTCTAATCTGGAAATGTCTTTGCGTAAAGATCTCAACTTCCTTAACTTGGTCTACAAAATTTATTTACGCTTCTACACCAGCTCCTTCAGGTCTGTAAGCTATTAACCTGTAGTAAACCTTTCTTTCCATTCTGATGATTGGTGGTTGGATTCTGCAGCTAATGTTCACGTTTCGTTTGATCGCTCCTGTTTTTCAACCTATCAGGAATCATGTAGAGGAGGTGTGACTCTAGGAACTGGCTCAACGACACAAATCGTAGGAAGAGGAAGAATAGATCTGAAGATGATATCAGAAAAAATTCTATCTCTCCATGATGTGCTTTATATGTCGTCGGTCAGAAGGAACCTAGTTAGTTGATCTCTACTTATAGCCTCAGGATACAAAATTGTAATGGAGGCCAATAAAATAGTTTTTTTTCAAAGAATGATCTTTTTGTGGGAAAAGAATTTGTAAAAGATGGACTCTTTATTTTAAGTACTATGAATAAAAGTTCAAATCCTTCTTTTATTGTAAATATTGAATCCTCCAATGTTTGGCATGACAGATTAGGTCATGTGAACTTAGGATCTATTAAAAGGATGATGA
The DNA here is from genome assembly GCA_029216955.1 of Iris pallida. Taxonomy (NCBI): domain Eukaryota; kingdom Viridiplantae; phylum Streptophyta; class Magnoliopsida; order Asparagales; family Iridaceae; genus Iris; species Iris pallida. Next base: position 1,537,417 of record JANAVB010040819.1, read on the forward strand.
ACTTAGATCTTATCCCTAAGACTCATATAGATGGTGAACACAAATGTGAGATATGTGTTCAAGCCAAATACACTAGATTATCTTTCAAATCTATCCATAGGGATTCTGAACTCCTAGAACTTATCCATACTGATGTTTGTGACTCCAATAGGGTCTTAACCCGGGGCGGTAGGACTTTGTCACTTTTATAGATGATCATTTAAAGTATTGTTACACCTACCTTCTTAAGACCAAAGATGACGTTCTAGACAGATTCAAGGTCTATAAGTCTGAAGCAGAGAAACCAGTTAGATAGAAAGATAAAAATCCTTAGATCAGATCGTGGTGGAGAGTATACCTCAAATAAAATGACTAACTTTTGTGAAAAATATTGAATTATTTATGAGATAACCGCTCCTTATTCACCACAGTCCAATGGAGTTGCTGAGAGAAAAAATCGCATTCTGTTAGACATGGTAAATGCCATGCTTCTCAGCTCAGGTGCACATGATAATCTTTGGGGAGAAGTCCTTTTATCAGCCTGTTATATTCTTAATAGGATATCCAATAAGACTAATGATAAGACATCATATGAGTTATGGAAAGGTCGAACCCCTAGGATTAACTATCTTAAAGTTTGGGAATGTCTAGCTAAGGTACGAATTCCTGAACCCAAAAAGAGGAAGATAGGTCCTAATATTGTAGATGTTGTGTTCATAGGATATGCCCTAAATTGTAATGCCAATAGATTTCTTGTAACCCATTCTGAAGTAAATAAAATCTCTAACAACACAATTATAGAAGCTCGAGATGCAGTTTACTTTGAGAATATTTTTTCTTTCAAGGATAGAACATCTTCATCTTCCTCTAACTCTTCTCTTACTCCATCTACTAGTTCTCAGGTTATAATATCAAGTCCACAACCAGAACAAGTCATAGAACCTAGAAGGAGTAAAAGAGAAATGATTGAAAAGAATTTAGGAGAAGGATTCTTCACATTTTTGATAGAGGGTGATCCCTCAACTTATGAAGAAGCCATATCTTCTCCTGATGTCCCTTTCTGGAAAGAAGCTATTAACAATGAGTATAACTCTATTATGAAAAAAAATACTTGGTTTTTAGCAGACCTACCTCTAGGTAGTAAACCCATAGGTTGTAATTGGATTTTTAAAAAGAAACTTAGAGCCGATGGTACTATAGAGAAATACAAGACTAGGCTAGTAGCCAAAGGATTTACCCAGAAAAAAGGACTAGACTATTTTGATACCTACTCACCTGTAGCTAGAATCACCTCTATTAGAACCCTTCTAGTCTTAGCTTCCATTCATGTATGCTGATCTATCAAATGGATGTAAAAACAACATTTCTAAATGGAGATTTAGAGGAAGAAATATATATAGAGCAACCAGAAGGCTTCATTGCTAAAGGTCAAGAAAAGAAGATTTGTAGATTAGTAAAATCTCTTTATGGCCTAAAACAAGCTCCCAAGCAATGGCATAAAAAATTTGACAAAGTCATTTTAAAATTTGGTTTTGTGCCAAATGAATATGACAAATATTTGGACTCTAAAAATACAAATAGAAATTGTGTCATCTTATGCTTGTATGTTGATGATATCCTTATTCTAGGATCTTCACTGGAACTAATAAATAACACTAAGAATTATTTATCTAACTAGTTTGATATGAAAGACCTAGGTGAGGCAAACTTGATCCTAGGAATACAAGTATCCAAATGCAAAGAGGGTTATACTTTGTCATTAGCACATTCAATTGAAAAAATGTTAAGAAAGTTTGAGTTTTTTGACAAAAAACCAGCTATTATTCCCTATGACAGTAATGTTGTTCTAAAAAAGAATGAAGGATCACCTATAGAACAACATAGATATTCACAAATGATAGGGTCCCTTATGTACATAACAAATAGGACAAGACCCAATATTGTATTTGCTATTAGAAGACTAAGCAGATATACTAGTAACCCAAATCAGTCACATTGGACAGAGTATTTAGATATCTTAAAGGTACTCTAGATTATAAACTTCATTATTCTAGACACCCTGGTATCATAGAAGGTTACTCAGATGCAAATTGGATAACTGATTCACATGATGTGAAATTCACAACTGGATATATTTTTACCCTAGTAGGAGCTGCGATCTCCTGGGGATCATGTAAACAGACTGTCATTGCCAGAAGTACTATGGACTCTAAAATGATAACTTCAGACACTACCTGTACAGAAGCCGAATGGCTTAGAAATCTCATTATGCATATACCTGTTTCTGTTCATCTTGTTCTTGCAATTTCTATAAACTGTGATAATAAATCTGTTATAGAACTACTAAAGCATGATTCTTTGAATGCTAAGATGAACAGGCACCTGCAGCTGTGCTTCAAGTCAATAAAGAGCCTATTGGACAAATATGTGGTTCTTGACTATATAAAGTCAGAAAAGAACCTTGCAGACCACTTGACGAAGGGTCTGTCTAGGACATTGATCCTAGAATCATCGAGGGGGATGGAGTTAAGCCCATAGTATAGTCACCAGCAGTGGCAATCCAACCGAGTCTGACTGAAGATCCCAAGAAGCCGGTTCAATGGTAGGAACAAGCTGGACTAGGTGACTATTATGGAATACTGACACTGAGATTAAATTTTCTTTAAAATAAAAGTCCAAAAGGCTGTACATGTGTACATTAATACCCCATCCCCCTATGGTGACAGTATTTCTTGTGTGATATGGATAGGGTGAGTTTAAACTCTTAATAAGTCCAAACATGATATGTATGGTTGATTCCTATCACCAACCCTTGAGGACTTACCTATATGAGAGGTCGTGAAGGCCGCGACTGTAGGACATGGCGATCCTAAACAACTCTCATAAATGTGTAATAGTGTGCATGACCAATCAAACGTGCCACATGATAGACCCAAGTACCTCTAGCGACTATGTGTGCTATTTTCTGAATCTGGTTTAAGAAGACTGATTCAAGGCGCAGTCCATCAAGCTCTTCTTCAGACAAAGACAATAGGCACTACGTAAGATTCAAGGCTAGTCCATCTTATTTATGCATAGTATAAAACTGTCCAGAAATTCTCTTATTTTTGTCTTACTTTCTTTCCTTCTATCACCTCGGAAGTTGACCTTTTGGGGGGGGGGGGATTGTTAGCTGGTTGTGTGCTCACACACAATGAGCTTGCAAAAGCTCAACTCCCATATATATTATAGTCCCACATCGGCTGGAGCAAAGGAGTTGTGTGTGGTTATATTCCTTTGTTCACTTTTGCTTCATTGAAGTTGTGTGGGTGGCCTATGGCCCCACGCGCGTGCCGCCACGCGGCCCGGCTCGGCTCGGTTCGGTTCGACGTGCGTAACGGGTGCGGGTACATACCTACACCTGCGGGCGTCGAATGTCGATTCGATTTTCTCTTCGGGTTCGGGCTGAGACCTAAAATCCTTTTTGCTCCTATTCAAATTTTTGACCGTTACCATTCCTTTAATTTCTGTAACAGCTGGATTCTGAATTTTGTCCAGATTCAATGTACCACGTATTTTGTATTTCTTATTACTCTGTAACATTAAACTTTATTGTCCATTATTTCTAACCGTTACAAAGGTCCAACATCAGCCTATATATATCTGTGTCCTTCCTCTTCTTCGTTACACATAAAATATTCCCTCTCAAAACTCTCTGAAATTCTCGTCTTCTCAAAATCGCTGCTATTCTTTGTTGTTGCTCTGGGCAGAGCTAAGTCGAGGTCATTATCTCTGCGTCGTGTGCGGCAACGAGATTCCGGTAGAGCAAAAAATTTACCACTAGGGGCGTTCGGATTCAGTCTGCATATAGATCCGGACTAACTCTTAGGGCAGTGCTACGTGCGCGACTTTTCCAGAGGCCGGTAACATTTACATATTTTATTTTGTTTGCAATTTTTTAAGCGAAGAATATTGAAGAAATTCCAACAGCGACACGATAGTTTAACCAAAAATTAACGATGCCTAGTTTACTCCTATGTTAGCGGTGTCGCTGACTTGCTAACAATAGCGACTTATAGTGGTGTACTTGTAACAGTGCGTCGCTATATTAGTGATGTCCTTGCAGAAATGTCGCAAAATGTCATTATTAGCAATTTATTTTAAACGCATCGCTAGTTACATCAGCACATAGGAGTCGCTAATATTTTTTTTTTTGAAGTAATGGGTACTTGTGGCGAACTCGCCTCCACTGAGGCTCGAACTCCCGACCACTTGGGCCGCATGCATCTCTCTTAACCACTAGGCAAGAGGTCATTTGCGGAGTCGCTAATATTGTTGCTAATATGATTTATTTTAGTAGTGTCTGTCCTGCACCCATATAGCTTATTAGGTTGAAAAGAAGTGCACGCCTGCCTGTGGCATCATGTTTGGCAGGAGTAGTCATGGAGAGCAATTGTCGTAGCAATTGAGGATTAGCTGACACTACTTGGTTGATGTGGTCTCGTACTCCTTGGGGAAGCTCGTTCAGCTAGTTGGCTTCAACTTCTTGTATCTCGACACGCTCTAGATGGCAGGTTGAATTTTCTATAAACGTGGCGAGTCCCGTGTGTTGTATCCGCAATTACTTTTTGTAGAGCTAAGAGGCTGTTTGGTTCGAAGAAAGTGAATTGAAAGTGGAAAAAAAATGTGGAATTGGGCTGAACTCGTGCGAGTTCAGCCGTTTGGTTGAACATCCGAAACTCCTCCGAACTGTTTGATGTGACTTACTACAGATCCTGTCTCCCCTGTTCTCATCCACTTTCACCTTCTCCAATTTTAAGATGAAACTCCTTTGGAACTCGGCCACAAGGATGAGAAAAAATTTGAAGAAAAAAAAAGTGAAAAAAGGGGAGAGACAGGAGCTCGACCAGAGAGGTCTGGGTCTGACGCTGCTCGCCTATGGTTCGAAGGAGGTTGTAGCCAAGCCGTTAGAGAGAAGGGGACTCGTCAGTGAGGGAGAGGACAGGTTGGCGCTAACCGATGGCTCGGAGGCTGCTGCGGCCAAGCCGTTGGGGAGACGCGCGGGGACTCGCCGGGAGAGTGAGAGGACGGAGTGACCGAGGTCGAGGAGGGAGACGACGGAGGAGAGGGGAGTTCATTTCTGGTGGGCTGGAGGAGAGAGGGAAAGGGGAGTTGAATGTGAGAAGAGAACATGATTTAATTGGGTGTGCGTAGAACATTCTGGAGTTGGGGTTAGTTTAATTTAGTTATGATAATAATAATTTTGTTATGATAATAATAGTAATAATACATTTAATAGTGATAAAAGCAATAATTAATAATATATTCAGAGAGAGAGGTGATAATAATAATAATAATAATAATAATAATAATAATAATAATAATAATATTATTATTATTATTATTATTATTATTATTAATTATTATTACATTATTATGGTAATTAATTTAATTATTAGTTACCATATCTCCAACTCCAACATCTATTTACCATCCAAACAACCGAACTATTTTTTTTTTACTTACAACAACCATCCAAATACCAAACTTATTTTTCTTCCACTTGCAGCAGACAAAAAGTACTATATCCAAACACATTTTGAAAAGTGAAATATATTGTAAGTGAAATGAGGTACAACCTCACGAAAATGCCACTTTTATATTTCTATGCACCTACATCGAACCAAACAGATCCTAAACTGATGCAACTATGCACTAGTTGGTAAATGTGTCCCCTCTTGGGCGAACTCTCCGTCCAATACGTTGGTTTGATTGTGGCTTGGTCGTGAACTTCGGAGTTCGGTGGCTTTTCTTGTACTTCGATTTCTTCGGTCAATGCACAAAGGCGCTACGACCATGTGAGATACTCGGTTGGGTGCCCCTCCGAACGCTAAATGGGTAAACAAACAGTTGAGAAAGTTCAAAGTACCCATCAATGTAGGGGTGAGCATTATTCGGTTTTGATCCGACGAACCGAATCGAATAAGTGATTCGGTTCGATTTTCAAAAATTGGTTCGGTTTCGGTTTTGAAAATACTAAATTTTCTTATTCAGTTTCGGTTTTGGATTTCGGTCCAAAATCGAAAACCGAATAAAAAAATTTAGTTTATATATATATATATATATATATATATATATATATATATATATATATATATATAATTAACAAAAAAAATACAAATAAATCTAAAAATCGAATAAACCGAAAATCGAACTAATTTAATTCGGTTCGGTTATTGACCAATTCGGTTCGGTTTCGGTTTTGCTTATTCGGTCCAATTCGGTTTTCGGTTATTCGGTTCGGTTGGAACCGAATAAACCGAATACTCATCCCTACATCAATGTAGGGGATATTAATTATAAATATAGATAGAGAGGTGAAGTTACCATGTTGCCCGTAGGTGCATTTACCCTCACATAACTACTTTTGCATTTAGCTTGATTTTGCACCGATTTATTAAAGGAATATTAAGACTTTGGATCTCGAATAAGTTATAATATTTATGTTTAGACATCCATAATAGAAATAATTAGTATTTGGGTCTTGGATTAACGGTTGGTTGTTAAACGAAAAAACGAACAAAAACCAAAAAAAATAAAAAAAAATGAAAAGGGAAAAAACAAGAAAAAAAATGACGAAATAAAAATAATAAAAGAACAAAAAGGATAAAAAAAAAATTAAAAATACAGAATAAAAAAAAACTGAAAAAACGAAAAAGGATAAAAAAACAAAAAGAATAAGAATTTTTTTTATCCGAGCAAAAAGATAATAATACCCACCTATTCTTAAGGGATAGCATTTCCATGTTTTGTGGATAAATTGTTTATTATGATATTCGTAATTTTTGGAAATAATTTTTTTAACCTAAACTAAACATGGGATTAGATTTTCCACAATAAATTTGCCTGAAATATTTATACTTTAGGTCTCGATATTTTCCAGCAAATTTATTCCCGAAAATTATGAATACACAGCAAATTTACTATTTTTGTTTCATTTTTTAACTTTTATTTTTTGCTTTTTTGTTGTTTTCGTTTTCCGTTTTCAAATTTGTTTCGTCATTTTTTCGTTTTTTTTTCTTTTTCATTTTTCATTTATATATATATTTTTTTATTGGCTTAATTGCAACTTGATACCCCAACTATTTTTGTTTTTCAACTTGATACCCTAAATTTTTTTTTAACTGGATATTCTGAATTTTTTTTTGGACAACAATGTCCCTGCTAAAAACTAAAAACTACCTCCTCCCACTCTCCAACGCACCTCCCCCCCCCCCCCCCCCCAACTCCCCCCCCTCCGGCCACCCCCCCCTCCCCTCATGTCCTGTGCTTCCTCCCTCTCGCCTCCCCCCCTGGCGCGCGGCAACGCGGGAGGGGGGAGGGGGGAGGCTGGAGCACCGGGGTGGGGGGGCGGGGGCTGGATTTAGGGGTTGGTCGAGGGGAGGGAAGAATAAGCGTATTTTCGGATTTTTAAATTTTAGGGTATAAAGTTGAAAATGTAAAATAGTTTATGGTATTAAGTTGTTGAGTAAAAAAAATTTAGGGTATGAATTTGAAAAATCGAAATAGTTGAGGGTATCAAATTGCAAACTAACTTTTTTTTATAATTTTTTTAGTTGGATTTCAGTTAAGAGTTAGTCCATGACTCGAGGTGAGAACTATTTTTTGTATATGCAGATATTTTTAGATGCCTATGTGACATAACTTTTCATATCTTACGATATTACTTTATTGCATATTTTTGTATGATAAAATACAATAGAAAAACAAATTCAACAACTTCTGAAAAGAAATGGAGATCATCTGGAATTTTTTTTCTTCCAGAAAATGGATTTCTTATGAAGAAATGGTTTATCTTTAAAATATCTATTTGTTGATTTCTCCGAGTCTAGGCCACAATTTTGAAGAACGTTAACAAAAGTTATTTGAAGCATATTTGGAAAATCATCATAAAATCTATTTTGGTATGTTCTTAAACCTATTTAAACTTACTATTTTAACATTTTAGGTTGATTCAAATTATATTAAGTAATAAATAATTTTTAATTAGACTATAATAGATTAACTAAATTTTAAATACATTAAATTTAAAACTTAAATGATGGATTAAATTATAATGGTAAATTAAATTTTAAATACCTAATTAAATGTTGACTATGTGATAGATAAAATTACTCTCCTAAGTTAAGTTTAAATTTCATGAATCTAGCGTTAGGTTAGGTTTAAATTAAATTTTAGATTTAAATTTTAGACATTTTAAATTAAATTTAAAATATTTAGATTCTTAATTGCAAAATAATATTAATGTTAGCATAAAAATTTAACTTGTGAAATTTAAATTTTGACTAAGTTTAGTGATTAAAATATTGACAATTCATTATTATCCAATGGCTTACATTTTCTTAAACTTATCCATCTCAAATAAACCAATCTCTACATAAAATCAGAACCAAACCAATAAGAAAGAAAAAAAAATTATTTGAAGTACTTAGGAAGACATAAAATCTTTTTGTCACGACCCGCACCCTTATGAGGGGCACGAGCACGTGGTTACGTCCAGCCTACGCCGCAGTATCGGCGGTAGAACGCTGTATATAACGTCTGTAAATACTACGACTAACAGTTTAAATGTACCTGTACAGTATATACTCTCCGAATGGAGGTGACATATCAATACAGTCTCAATCACAGAATAAAACTAAGGTAGATAGCTCAGAAGGAAAGACATATGATAGATGAAAGAGTAATAAGTCCACAGTCTAATACAAGCCCAGATATATACAACATCACAGGGTATCAAAATAGAATATAGAAACTACAGTCTGATAAGCTAGCTGGATCGCAGTCCAGTCAAACCTAGCTAACCTACACTACTCTGGAAGTACAAAATCTAGTGGCTCTACTATAAGGCCACGGTCCAAAGCTACTCCATCTAACTCGATCCCATAATAGATCGAGCAGTCCGCATCAGAATCATCTGTAATATATCATAACGGTATCATGTCAGGAAAATGAGCAAGTACAAACACTAACAGCAGTTCCATATGAATTGACAAGTTCTATAAGAGATAGTATAATGAACTACGAGACAAAGATATATGAAGACTTGGAAACCATTCGGAAGCCGAGTTACAACCCTTAAACCAAACAAGGACCGGGGTTGTAACTCTTCTTCCGAGCAGAACTTAGTCTCCAATCAAGGTACAATGTAAAGGCATGTAGAGCATGTGAGTAACTGTATATCATGCATGGTAAGAAAGTACTGAATATAGAACAAAACAGGATATATGACAAGAAAAGTAAATATAAAATGTGCCTCGAACATTATAGCCTAATGTGATCGGTATGGGTCAAGAATCAGGCTTCCAGCCGACCGGCTTCAAGTACGTGGACTCGGCCCGGCCGGGATGGTAAGCTATGGAGCAAGTAGTAGCACAGGTCAGGCTATACCCATCGTGAGGTGAGGGTATAGCTATGATACAAGTAGTAACTCAAGGTGGGCATTGATCACACTATCTATAATATTCCCCTTTCCCCGAATAGTATACGGATCCGTGTAGAAGCATGGAATTTCACAACCAGAAAGCCCATGCGCCAGGCATTTTATGCGCCAGAACTCAGACAGCTAATCAAATAAGCCATAGACATTCGAAGAAGGACTTTTTATTTATATATATATAAGTCTATTACATGTCTAGAAAAGGTTGTACAAAGAAGAATTTCTACAAAGGAAGGATCCTAGATCTACAGCCAACAGCCACCATGCGCCTTCCAAATAGGCGCAGCAACCACCATGCACCTTCCGATAGGCGCATCAGTCACCATGCGCCTTCCAGATAGGCGCGACAACCACCATGCGCCTTCCGATGGGCGCAGCAGTCACCATGCGCTGTCAGCCAGGCGCATCAGATGTTATGCGCCTCCAGCCAGGCGCATCCTACCATCTCTTCAGCAGCTCAGTTATGTGCATCCAGCTCAGTTATGTGCATCCCTTCAGCAGCTCAGTTATGAGCAACTCTTCCAACCAGGCTCACCTGGCCGAGCAGAGCCCAGTTATGTGCCGCTCTTCCAGCCAGGCTCACCTGATAAGTGCTTCGCTAAGCAAAGCATTTAACCCTCTGGCTGGAACCAAGGAAGAGAAGAGCACCGCAAATGCTGTAGCCAGGGGAGGCTTCGAAAGAGCCTCCAAAGACCAAGGAAGACCGTGATCGAAATCATGGCACAAGGAGCTTTCAACACAATCAAAGTGGGCGGCACCCACTTTGAAGGAAAAGAGAGCCTAGCACCACCATTCCGATCTATGGCTCTTCTGGAATAACGGAGACGAGGCCCGAACATCCCTATCTTTGGATGCAACAGGCACCTTCCGCCTGCCTCAGAAGCCCTCGACTCCGTCTTTTGGATGTAACAGTCACCTTCAAGTGCATCGAAGACAACACGACGTCTCATCTTTACCCTCGGGAGCACTTCGTCAACAGAATGCACCCACATATCCAAGTTCATGTTGGAAGTACGTGAGGGAATGAGAAGCAAACCTTCTCTCCATGCCACTATTTATAGGCCGAGCAAATCAAACCCATGCGCCAAGTGGATGACTCTCCGAATTCTGTGCAATGAATTTGCATTAAATGGATGAACCGGACGCCTCGAATTCAGCCAAACGGCTATTTATAGCACTCGAGGAGCGAGACAGCCGCGTCATTAAAGGACATGTCGGATGCGCCAGCCAAACAGTGTATCACACGGACGCACCCTCCAGCATCAGGCGCATCACACAGACGCGCCCTACAGTACCCGGCGCATCACAGAGGATGCGCCCTCCCTCACATCTCCATGCCGAGTAGAACACCAACCAATGTGCCCACTCAGCTGTCCATCGAACGTCACAAACATTAAATGCTGAACTGACACCAGAGTTGGCAGCACGCTTCCCAAAGTCTGAACAGTTGACAGCTTTTTTTAGAGAACGAAGCGTCGGCAACGTCAGCATCATCATGACTCTATTCCGACGGCTACTGCCACGTGGCCATCCGCATGCGCCTCTACGGCCATGCGTCCAAACCAGCATGCGCCTCAAAAGCCAGGTGCCTCAGACCCTTCACTGATCCCTAAAGACAGAAGAAGAGTCTCCAGTTGAAGCTTTGCATGCGCCTCAAAAGCCATGCGCCCTAGACTGATCTCTGATCCCGAAAGACAGAAGGAAAGTCGCCTGCATGCGCCTCAAAAGCCATGCGCTCTAAACAGTTTGTAACCCCTAAAGGGTATGAGCCGCAACCTCCTCCTGCGCCCAATCAAGGCGCAGCTCACCAGATTACCCCCCCACCAAATTCGAGATCTTCGAGCCATGGGTCGATGACACGTGTCCTTTGACTCAACTCGTCCAAGATTTTAGCAACAGAAAGATCTTCTCCTCTGCTACGTGCCGGCTCACAACAGCAGTATGAAGAGTTCTCCCCCTCAATCAGGGCACATCATCTACGCGCCTCCATCAGCAACCTCCACGTGGCGTCCCCACACACCGGCGCATCCTACATGCGCGCATGAGCAGCCAGCCTGCAAAACTATAAATAGAGGGATCTTCTCCTTCACACACACAGAATCCACAATGAACATACAAGGAATCATCAGAGAGGCAGATACAGACACACAACGTCTTCCTCCTCTCAGCAAGCTCCAGCACCCAGAGCAATCCACACCTTCAGAGAACCGATAACCGTCGTCAGCCCGTCAACGGAGTCAACGCATTACCACTCGCTCCATTGGCACTAAGGACCCAGCTTAAACAAAAGTGTACTCCTAGGACTACATCTAAGTCCTACATTGTAACACTGTTCTGTTTGTATTAAAGTTTTCAATCAAACAATTTTAATGGCAAACAAGCTGGCGACTCTGCTGGGGACTTCTTTCTCCTCTTCCGAGAAAGTCGTGTCACAGGCCGACGACGTGAAGGTGGGCTCCTCCCACAAGACGCTGGTCGTGCGCCTCAATCAACAGGCGTACGAGGAGTTCATTTCTGAAGGAAGTGCGAGTCCTTCGAAGCGGCTACCAAAGCCGAAGAAGATCCGCACGTCCTGGGTGCGCAAGGTCGACGCCTCGGGCACCACCACTGAAGGGGATGCAGCAATCCAGACTTCCCTTCCTGCTGACGTTTTCAGCAACCAAGGTGCGCCCGCCGATGTAGCGCATCTCTTGGGGAAGCGTGCGGCCGACCACGTTCCCCAACTATCTCCCTTTCAGGCGAGGAAGATACGTCGACGGAGCAGGGGCGCAGCCAATGACCCGCGCATCACCTCTGATGCGTCACAAAAAGCCTCTGTCTTTGATAGACTCACTCGCAGTAATGGCGAGGAGAATTTGGATGCTGAGTACTATGCACCCCAGCGGGCTGGTACGAAGAAATCCAAGGCGGCACGGGCCATATACCACAGACGTGCTATGCCAGCAGCCGGCCAGAGGCACGCGCTCGTCATCACGCGCGCTGCCGATGGCAAGCTGTATAAGGTTGACTCAAGTGCTTCTGCACCAACAACGAGTCGGTCTTCAAAGTCCTCATCTCGCCTGGGCGCATCTGCTGCGTGCACAACCAAGTCGAGAGAGGCAAACTCAGTGGTCTTGAACTCCCGCGCCTCCTCTGGTTGTGCGTTTGAGGTCCGTTCAAGTCACTTCAAATGTTGTGGTTCCTCCACTACTGATCGTGATGCCTGCTTGGTATTAGATCAGGGGGCGCAGCACTCACCTGACCACCCCGGCGTTTGACCTTGCCGTACGTCTGAAGGGGGTGTGAAGGCACCACTCTCCTCCAACGACCTACGCAACGTGATCACTCACAAGCGCCGGTCAGAAGAGTCGACCAACAAGCACGATGTGCCTCTTACGGGGCATACTTGTGCGGTGGTCACCATCAACTGCTGTTGCGAGACGGCAGCTCCACCAAGACAGTCGGTCTTCCAACGACTGCAATCATCGACACCTCTCCGACGTCGCCTTGGGACGAAGGTGTCAGCTGAAGAGGAGCCAAAGGTTGCTTCATGCAACGTGGTCTCCAACTCCTCATCAATCCGGAAGACGACTGCCAATTCCTCGTCTTCATCCAAAAGCCGGCCGAGGAAAACCAAGGCAGCTGTCTCGACCTCTGGAGTGTTTGAAGGCACTCGGTCGAGGAAGAAGTCCTTGGAGGAAGCTGGGGGTAGCCAGACCCTTGTTGAGCCTCCTTCCGAAGACGAAGATGTCCAAAGCACAGCTGCGGCGGATCTTCATCATCAAGGCGAGATTACTCTCCCTGAAGCCCCTCAAAATGAGGATGTCCTCCAGGACACTGCCGGGGGTAGTTCTGGAAACGAAGAGGTCCTTCAAGACGGAGTTGAGGGCAAGCAGACCCTTGCAGATGCGCCTATTGGAGATGAACTCCAGAATGTGGCTGGGGGTGGCCCAACACCAGGAGAAGTGACTCCCCCGTATGAGAGTGAGGCCGAAAGCGAAGCCTCAACCAATCCATCCACTCCTGGCCGTGTCAGGACAATATACATGGCTGGGGATGATGTCGAGTCTGATGCGCCGTCACAGGACATAGTCCAGCGCATAGACTCATTGGAGGGAGGACTCAAAACCCTCTCTGCCTCTATGCAAGCACTGACCCAAGCAGTGTTTGAGATGCGGTCAGCCTTGATCAGGACACCTTCAACTGGTCCTGACCCAGGAGCTAATGGGGAGTCGAGTGTGCCCCTCCAACGGGCGCCCTCAGATACAGAAGCACCACGGACCTCGAGCCCTCAAACGCTCCAATCCAGATGGTACCTCCTTCTCCGACTCCTAGCTCTACGGAGGATGTGGTCGAAATGATCAAAGACCTGCGGGGGCGCTTCGAGTCCAAGAACAGGCAAGAGGAACGCCAGAAAATGGGCATTCCCCAGCCTTATCCCCTCGAGTGGAACAAGGTGGTTTATCCCCCGAAGTATAAACCACAAACACTCACCCCATACGACGGGAAGGACTCTCCGCGACGGTACCTGACGTACTTCCAGTCACAGACATGGCATCTTCCGAAGGAGGACGCGCTCCTCACCAGTATCTTTGTCGGGGCCCTGAAAGGAGTGGCGTATGACTGGTACTGCAGCCTCCCCGACAATTCCATATCGTCCTTCGACGACCTGATGCGCCTCTTCCTCGACCGCTTCTACGACGGCGGGAAGGACATGACGATGGCGTCTCTCATGGAGATACGTCAGAAGGAGAAGGAAACGGTTCGGGCGTTCATCGAACGCTTCCGACAGGCTTGCTTCAGGCTACCTCCAGGCATGCCAGAACATGCGCTCCTCTCCGCTTGCAGCATGAACATGTTACCTGCAGTAAAGCTCTGGCTCAACTCTACTCCCCCTCCTGATTGGAGCTCCCTGATCATTGAAGCTGAAGCTGCAGAAAAGAAGGCGGCCAATGCACGTCTTCTGGGTGTCAGCTTCCCCGCCTTTGACGATAAGGGGAAAAAGTCTGCAGCTAACAGCTCCGGACGAGAAGCAAAGGGGAAACGGGCATTGACTGTTAATGCCTCAAAAGGTGCATCTGCGCCTACTCAGAAGCCTCCACTGGCACCGAGACCCAAGGAGGTTTATTCATTCAATGATGACGACACCCTGCAACTTTTCGAGATACTGAAGCAGGGTGACAAGATCAAGCTACCGGACCCAAAGCGGCCCGATAAAGTTGGGAAAGTGGACAACCCAAGGTACTGTCACTACCATCGGTTTGTCGGACACCCGACCAAGGACTGCTACGTCCTCAAGAATTACATCCAGTGCATGATCAATGCGGATGTAATCTCCGTCGACTATGAAGAGAAGACGGTGTCGGCCAATGTGGTTTCGCTTCAGTTCGGCACCTTGCCGCCAACTACCACACAAGATGGCGTTGTCCCCATCCCTAAGGCGACAATGGAGGTGGTAAACTTACCACCTACTCGTGACAATGTGAGTAGACTCACCCCGCTCACCACATCTCGAGGAGAGGTCCTCTGGGTTCACCCCGACCTCGTCTCCGATGTGACTAAATCGGAGGTACGCCCTACCTCCAAATCAAAAGGCAGGAAGATCAAGTCTTGCCGCACAGTCTCTTCTTCAACAGAAGAGGCACTTCCAGTGCAAACGCGTGCACAACAGAACTCCCAATCCGGCAAAGCCGCCGCCGAGGTGGTGCCTCCTAGCACCATCCCTGAGGAGGGTCCATCTAAGCCCTCAGCAGCCAATAAGCAGAAGCAGGTGGAGGCCCGTTTTGACAGACCTCTACGGAAGGAGAATGCTTCGGGGCTGTCCAAGCCTCACAACTTCGACATTCTGGCACAATTAGCCAGTACACCTGCGCGCCTGTCTTTGTTCGAGCTCCTGCGTCTTTCTAAAGATTCCCGAGAAGCTCTCTGCGAAGTTCTGAAGGACGCTGAATCCTTTCTCAGTCAGGTCAAGCAGCCTGAAGACCTCTCAACTACTTGTGCACACTGTCATTGCGCGAATGAAGTTATCCCTAACATAACTTTCACCCAACAAGACATGCTGCTCAAGCATCACCGACATAACCGACCGCTGTATTATACAGGGTACATTGGCTCGGTCAAGGTGAGCCGGATTCAGATCGATCCTGGGTCTTCCCTAAGCATCATTCCGAAGACCTGCGGGGGCGCTTCGAGTCCAAGAACATGCAAGAGGAACGCCAGAAAATGGACATTCCCCAGCCTTATCCCCTCGAGTGGAACAAGGTGGTTTATCCCCCGAAGTATAAACCACAAACACTCACCCCATACGACGGGAAGGACTCTCCGCGACGGTACCTGACGTACTTCCAGTCACAGACATGACATCTTCCGAAGGAGGACGCGCTCCTCACCAGTATCTTTGTCGGGGCCCTGAAAGGAGTGGCGTATGACTGGTACTGCAGCCTTCCCGACAATTCAATATCGTCCTTCGACGACCTGATGCGCCTCTTCCTCGACCGTTTCTACGACGGCGGGAAGGACATGACGATGGCGTCTCTCATGGAGATACGTCAGAAGGAGAAGGAAACGGTTCGGGCGTTCATCGAACGCTTCCGACAGGCTTGCTTCAGGCTACCTCCAGGCATGCCAGAACATGCGCTCCTCTCCGCTTGCAGCATGAACATGTTACCTGCAGTAAAGCTCTGGCTCAACTCTACTCCCCCTCCTGATTGGAGCTCCCTGATCATTGAAGCTGAAGCTGCAGAAAAGAAGGCGGCCAATGCACGTCTTCTGGGTGTCAGCTTCCCCGCCTTTGACGATAAGGGGAAAAAGTCCGCAGCTAACAGCTCCGGACGAGAAGCAAAGGGGAAACGGGCATTGACTGTTAATGCCTCAAAAGGCGCATCTGCGCCTACTCAGAAGCCTCCACTGGCACCGAGACCCAAGGAGGTTTATTCATTCAATGATGACGACACCCTGCAACTTTTCGAGATACTGAAGCAGGGTGACAAGATCAAGCTACCGGACCCAAAGCGGCCCGATAAAGTTGGGAAAGTGGACAACCTAAGGTACTGTCACTACCATCGGTTTGTCGGACACCCGACCAAGGACTGCTACGTCCTCAAGAATTACATCCAGCGCATGATCAATGCGGATGTAATCTCCGTCGACTATGAAGAGAAGACGGTGTCGGCCAATGTGGTTTCGCTTCAGTTCGGCACCTTGCCGCCAACTACCACACAAGATGGCGTCGTCCCCATCCCTAAGGCGACAGTGGAGGTGGTAAACTTACCACCTACTCGTGACAATGTGAGTAGACTCACCCCGCTCACCACATCTCGAGGAGAGGTCCTCTGGGTTCACCCTGACCTCGTCTCCGAGGTGACTCAATCAGAGGTACGCCCTACCTCCAAATCAAAAGGCAGGAAGATCAAGTCTTGCCGTACAGTCTCTTCTTCAACAGAAGAGGCACTTCCAGTGCAAACGCGTGCACAACAGAACTCCCAATCCGACGAAGCCGCCGCCGAGGTGGTGCCTCCTAGCACCATCCCTGAGGAGGGTCCATCTAAGCCCTCAGCAGCCAATAAGCAGAAGCAGGTGGAGGCCCATTTTGACAGACCTCTACGGAAGGAGAATGCTTCGGGGCTGTCCAAGCCTCACAACTTCGACATTCTGGCACAATTAGCCAGTACACCTGCGCGCCTGTCTTTGTTCGAGCTCCTGCGTCTTTCTAAAGATTCCCGAGAAGCTCTCTGCGAAGTTCTGAAGGACGCTGAATCCTTTCTCAGTCAGGTCAAGCAGCCTGAAGACCTCCCAACTACTTGTGCACACTGTCATTGCGCGAATGAAGTTATCCCTAACATAACTTTCACCCAACAAGACATGCTGCTCAAGCATCACCGACATAACCGACCGCTGTATTATACAGGGTACATTGGCTCGATCAAGGTGAGCCGGATTCAGATCGATCCTGGGTCTTCCCTAAGCATCATTCCGAAGGCGCTGCTATCTAAGCTGGGGATCCCGATGTACCGGCTGGCGCCCTCCAGTACAACCATCAGTGGCTTCAATGCTAGCAAGAGCGAGCCATTGGGCAAGATCCGACTGAAGTGTCACATTGGCAGCCTCAAAACTGAGGTGACTTGTTATGTGGTAGATGCCGAGGTCAACTACAACATCCTGCTCGGTCGACCATGGCTGCATGAGTACATGGTGGTGCCCTCCACGCTCCACCAGTGCATGAAGTATGTATCCACCAATGGCATCATCCGGACGGAGTTTGCAGACATCGATCCTTTCAAAGGAATTGAAGCCTACTTCACCGATTCTGACTTGTACAAGCCCATTGACGAGGAGGAAGCCAACGACACTGATAATGAGGCAGAGACGGCAGCAGAGCCGGACATGGAGCCTGAGACGACTCCCGACGCCCCCTTGAAAATCCGACTGAAGGGGAAACCACCCCAGAAGGCGCCTCCAATGAGCATCAAGCTATCAGGGAAAGCGCCGGCTCGCGAAGCACCCCTGAAGATACGCCTCAAGGGAAAGCCACCTCAAACATCGGCTCCCCTGGTGGCAAAATTACAAGGGAAGGCACCACTCACCGGAGGCGTAGCCGAGGCGCCTCTCAAGGTGCGTCTCAAGGACAAGCCGCCGCAGTCATCCAAGGTGTCAGAGAAGGCTCATATAACCCTCTCAGACCCCAAAGCTGTGTTGGACTCTCCTAGTCCGCCCCCAGTTCTTACAGACGAGGAGCTTGGTGATTATATCTCGGCTGATGTAGAGGCACCCTCCTTTGACAATGTAATCCCACGGGATAAGATCTCGTATTTTATCAATAATAGCGTGTCTTTTAATTATTTTTGTCTTCCACACTGGAATGCCATGTATACATTAGACCATGCTCTACGGTCGTTGCAAATACAAATAACGACCGTCTACCATAATCGAGTAGTCCCGTCTCAAGGAGTCTTCATAGTCCCTCCACGGAGCCGAGACCAAGGCACCATCATCTCGGGCAAAGTCGAGCGTCATCGGGACCTCCCATCAATCGAGCCCGAACCTGATACCGGTAGAGTACAAGTCTATCGGTACACGGATGCGGCAAAGCATATCATCCAAAAGATGGGCTACGACCTGAAAAGCAACAAAGGCTTAAACTACGGCAAGGGTCGGCATCTCCCTGTCCGGCTTTCGATGCCCAATGGAAAGCCACAGGATTATTATAATCGGACTGGACGAGGGTTAGGCTATGTCACGCCGCCATCAACCCCAGAGAGTTCAGATGCAGAAGACATAGAACATTCCCACTCGTCCGAAGCATCGACTTGGGATTCCGATACCAGTATCGGATCAGTCTTCAGGAAAGTGCTGTCAGCTAACATGACGTCAGCACAACCTCAAAAAGGTGAAGGCGAAGACCAAGCGCCAGAACCCTTCGAAGAAGAACCCTGGGCCCAACGCCTAGGGGAACAATGGGAATCTCGTTTTGAGCTTCGTGAACCTCCCACCGAAGACGAAGTCGAGCAGATCGACCTCGGGGAGGGGTCTTCTTCCAAACCCATCTTCATCAGTAAAAGCCTGGAAGGAGAAGATCGAGAATCTTTAATCCAACTGGCTAAAGAGTATATTGACATCTTCGCCTGGAGCTATGAAGACATGCCGGGACTCGATCCACAGATCGTAATGCATAGGTTGAACATCTTACCTGATGCCAAACCTATCAAACAACAGCAGCGACGCTTCCGTCTGGACATCATGAATGCCATCGATCAGGAGGTAGACAAACTCTTGACCAGCGGCTTCATCCGTGAGGAACAACACCCGGATTGGGTAGCCAACATCGTTCTTGTCACCAAGAAGAACGGGAAGATACGAGTCTGTATCGACTTCAGGGATCTCAACTCTGCTTGCCCGAAGGATGAATTCCCGCTTCCAATCACTGATGTGATGATCGACAACACATGTGGCTTTGAGCACATGTCCTTCATGGACGGGTATTCAGGCTACAATCAAATCAAGATGTTCTCCGATGACGCAAAACACACGTCCTTCAAGACTCCAAAGGGTATTTTTTGCTACACAGTAATGCCCTTCGGCTTGAAGAACGCCGGTGCGACATACCAGCGAGCTATGAGCACCATCTTCCGTCAACATCTTCGCAAGACAGTCGAATGCTATATTGACGACATCGCAGTCAAAAGCCGCCTCAAAAGAGATCACCTACAGGACCTGAAGACGGTCTTCGATCTCATGCGGGCACATCAACTCAAAATGAACCCCGCTAAATCCTTTCTGGGGGTTTCTAGCGGCAAATTCTTGGGCTTTGTCATCACAGCGAAAGGCATTCATGTTGATCCTGAGAAGACCAAAGCCATCCTCAACATGGACCCTCCGAAGAACCTTCGAGAACTTCGGGGCTTACAAGGACGTCTGGCATATATCCGGAGGTTCATAGCGAACCTCTCCGGTAGATGTCAACCCTTTACTCAGCTCATGAAGAAGGGAGTCTCTTACGTCTGGACCGAGGAGTGCCAAAAGGCTTTCGACGACATCAAGGCTTACCTAACAAGCCCACCAGTCCTGGTAGCGCCAGTCACCGGCAAACCATTTCTCCTCTACGTCCGTGCCATGGATCATTCTCTTGGCGCTCTGCTGGCTCAAAATAGCGATACAGGCTACGAGCAAGCAATCTACTACCTCAGTCGAACACTCATCGGGGCCGAACACCGGTACAACCCCGTCGAAAAGGAGTGCTTGGCTTTGGTGTTTGCCATCCAGAAGACTCGTCATTATGTCTCGGGTCAGACAATTTATGTCATTTCTCGAGTCAATCCGCTCAGAGTCCTCATGACGAAGCCAGGATCATTGAACTCCCGGCTGGCTACATGGGCGATCTTGCTAACACCGTATAACATGGTGTTTGTGCCGCAAAAAGCTGTTAAGGGTCAAGCTCTGGCTGACTTTTTAGCTACACACCCCATCCCAGAATCCTCAAAACTCTATGAAGATATCCCGGATGAGGTCCAAGAATCCAACGTCACCGAAGGAAGCTCCGTTTGGCGGATGTTCTTCGACGGCGCTTCGAGAACAGGCCCCAAAGGCCAAATCATCACAGGAGTGGGGGTAGTCTTAGTCTCCCCCGATCAGCTGGTCATCCAGCGTGCGTACTCTCTTTCGAAGCCGTGCTCCAACAACGTTGCCGAGTACAACGCACTCGTCATGGGACTCCAGCTCGCACAACAGCTGGGGGTCGACCATCTGGAAGCTTACGGCGACTCAAAACTCGTCGTAAACCAGGTTCGGGGACAATACGAAGTTCGCCATGAAGATTTAATCCCTTATCATGAAGTCGCGTTGAACATCATTTCAACCTTCACCGGGTTCTTCATTGAACATGTCCCCCGTTTACAAAACTTGGAGGCCGATGCTCTGGCCGGCCTCGCAGCCTCATTAGCAGCGCCCTTTGGGACTCAACACTATATCACGGTAACAGGACGAGATCTGATTTGTCCCAGAAACAACCTATGCTTGCGGGTGGCTCACGCCATGCCGACAAACACTGGTGTTAATGTCCGAGACTGGAGGTTTCCGTTTATCGACTTTGCTGTCTACGGAATCCTTCCAGAGGACCCGAAGGAAACCGTCTCAGTCAGGAGACGCTCTCTTCGATTCTACTACGATACAGCTACCAAAACGCTGTACCGATGCTCCTTCGATGGGCTCCTCCTTCGATGCCTGTCCAACGAAGAAGCAGCCGAAGCTCTTCAAGAAGCTCATGACGGAACTTGTGGAGCTCATCAACCCGGTCCTAAGTTGCAAGATCGACTGCGACGTATGGGCTACTACTGGCCAACCATGGCTGCCGACGCTGTCAAATATGCTAAGAAGTGCCACGCGTGCCAACTTCATGCAGACTTCATACATACACCATCGGAGCCGCTACATCCTACAGTCGCCTCCTGGCCCTTCGAAGCCTGGGGCATGGACATTGTAGAGCCAATCACCCCTCCTTCATCGAGAGGACACCGTTTCATTCTGGCCATCACCGACTACTTCTCCAAATGGGCGGAAGCAGTTCCACTAACAGAAGTAAAAAGCTCCAGGGTGGTCAACTTTATCAAACACCATGTCATTTACCGTTTCGGAGTACCCCGGCGGATCATCCATGACAATGGTCCTCAGTTTATCAGCCACATTTTCAGCAGGTTCTGTGACAAGAATCGCATTCAGAACGTGGCCTCAACCGCCTACAATCCGACAGCAAACGGATTGGCTGAGGCATTCAACAAAACTATCGTTAGGCTGCTCAAAAAGGTCGTGTCATCCAACAAACGCGACTGGGACGAAAAGCTTGGCGAATGCCTTTGGGCCTACCGTACAACGGTACGGACCCCAACAGGCAACACTCCATTCTCCCTGGTCTACGGGAGTGAAGCAGTACTGCCTCTCGAGATACAGATACCTTCGCTCCACGTAGCAATCACAAACAAACTCATAGAAGAGGACAATCAATGTCGTCGTCTGCGGGAACTGGAGGCACTTGACGAAAAGCGTCTCCTAGCTCAACAACGCATCGAGCTCTACCAAGCCCGTATATCACAGGCTTTCAACAAGAAGGTCAAACAGAGGACTTTCCAAGTTGGCGACCTGGTTTTAGCAGTCAGAAGACCAATGGTGTTGACCCACAAGATACCAGGAAAGTTCGAGCCCAAGTGGGAAGGACCTTTCATCATAGAGACGGTATACTCAAACGGTGCTTACCGCCTCGCCAAACCCAATGGGGACTTGTTCATGATGCCCATCAACGGCAAGTTCCTAAAGAAGTACTATTCTTGACATCCTCCAGACATGTACTTCCCCAAACAATCTCTTTCCACAAACTCATACGCTTCCGAAACCCAGCTGTTCCGTGGCATCTTCCAGTAGAAAGATAACCACGTCCATATTACCTCTGAGTTGTCTCTCTACACCCTACAAAGCAGAATCTTACACTTCGTAAGCCTACGCTACCCTTCATGTTTACCACGTCCACATTACCTCTGAGTAAACATCTTGTACAAACAACCCCTGTGTTATTGTACATTTATCGCAGAACTTCGACGTCCATATAACCTCTGAGTTGTTCAGCGTATCCCCCAAGATCATTCCTACCACGTCCATAATACCTCTGAGTAGGAAGATTCTATCATTTCGAACCCAATGATTGCCATGTTCACATTACCTCTGAGCAAACATAATGGTTCCTTCAAACTTATTATCTGTACCTGAAAACCAAGGTGCGCAAAAGATAATAGGTCCACACAAATCATCAAGTTCATGACAACAAAAGATGAACACATCACAAAAAAGTTGTAGACTTCTTTATTCTTCTGAAAAAAAAGGAGTACAAGAAGCTACATCATCCCCCAGTAAGGGTTGCAAAAGAACACAAAAGAAAAAGGAAAAAAGCTATGGTCCCTGAATCTCCCCAGGATGGGCTGAGAGCTCCCTGACTCGAAGCTTTAAGTCGACTGCGCGGGCCTCCACCGTCGCCAGGACTCGTCGCTCTGCTTCTTGGCGCATCAATTCAACGGCCCCAGCGGAAGTATCACTTGCATGCTTCTCATCAAGCTGTTGTCGTTGCTACGCCAAAGCAAGAGTCCGCTGAGTAAAAGTCGCTTCATCCTTCTTAAATGCTGCATGTTCAGCCCGGACACGCTCGACCTCTAACTGGAGTCGGGCCCGTTGGTCTTCAAGGCGGCGCATCTGGGTGTCGATATCCGCGATATTAGCTTCCAATACAGCTCGAGTTTCCACCGTCGTCTTCATGGACTGAGACAACTGCTCTACCGCAGCCTCAGTCTCAGCCACCTCGTGCTCCCAAACGCCCACGGTGGCCTGGTATGAAGACTCGATCTCGGCAATCAGCTTCCCCTTCTCCGCATCTATCAGGATAGAGAGGTTGTTTCGCTGGATGCGTTGAAGTTCCGCGAGCCGCTCATCCAGCTCAATCACCGAAGCCTCCAGAATTTCGGCCATATGGTCGTGGCCTTGGTGAATACGAATCAGCTCGATACAGGGCATTGCCAGAGCTTTTGCCGTCGTAAAACTTCCATTGGCATCCATCACAGCAGATACACCCTTCTGCAACATTTTGTACACCCCCTCGACGAGGAATTTCACATACTCGTCTGCATCCGCCAGGACCTGCGGTATCATGGCAGGAGTTGGAGGAGCTACTACAGTTTGCGGACCGGAAGAAGATCCGCTAACCTCAACCAGCGAGGCTTGAACCTCGGCATCAATGGGCTCTTCATCAACAGGGGCTGGACTTCTAGCCCGAGGAGCCGAAGCAACAGAAGGAGCCGGCACAGGCGTCGAGATGGTCCCCCAAGTAGAAGGAGCTACAGAGGGTTCTACACCCTTACCCTTCTCAAGCCCGGAGGAACCTCCGACGTCAACAGCCACCTCTTCTACCCCCAACGTCCTATCAACGGTTGGTACCTCCCTTGGCAGAATAGGGAGATTATCACTTGTCTCTTGACCCATCGTAGCGGTCTTGACTGACAGACGGGTCTCATCATCGAGTCCCTCAACAGGGACAGAATCTGTCGCTACCTCCTGAGTGGTAGCCGCCTCAACTTCCACGGTTGAAGCCGGGGTAGGACTAGGCAATGATACAGCCGACCTCCCCTCATCATGATAAGGAGGGGAATCAACCCTCTTCTCTGTCTCAACTACTTCTGTTGCCTCCGCAACAGGCTCTTGCAGCTCTGGAGCAACGTCATCGGAAGACGACGAACTCCATTCTTCTTCACCACCAGGAAATGGCGTGCTTGTTAAACCTTCGGCACTTGAAGCTTCCGTTCTGGCCTTTGCCGTCTCGGAAGCTGCTGCACCCTCAGTTTCCCTCCTGACATAATCTGGGGATACCGGAATCTCCACGTCAACAGCATCCTCCGGATCTTCCTCCATGGGAGACATCATGGTCGGCGGGATACGCACTTCAGACGAGCCCGCAGTCCCTTCTCGCCTGCTCCCACCCGACTTTGGAGTACGAGGTTTTCTTTTTAACGGTTCCTACAAAAGAAGGTGAAGCCTCGTAAATAGTGGAACCAAAATCAGATTATGTGGGACGCCCTTACCTCTGCGGACGCTGAATCCGATGACGCCGTCGGTGACGACGCCTTCTTCTGCTTCTTCGGTACAGGAGATTCAATCCCTTCGTCTGCAGATCGCTTTGATCGATCGCCCGAGGGTTCTGCTTGAGAGGTAGAAGGGGCACTCCGGTGACCTATCCCTGACGGACGATGCAATCGGGCCTTCACCGGCACGTTCCCGGTCATCGCTAACTGGGTGCCTGCAATAAGACTGGTCTCCCTGTCATATCCGGAGGGCGCAGCAGCCATAGCACAGTAAAATTTGGCGGCTGAGTAAAGAATGGGCGGCCGCAGATTTGGGGCGGGCAACGTAAAACGAGCCCCGGTACATCCGGCATTATAGTAATGCCAAGCTCGTGCACCATCCAACAAACTTCCAATATACCCCAGAGAAATACTGGGGTTATCCAACATCATCTGGGCATAACCAAATTGCCGCACAAAGCGGCTTGGCAAATATGGTTCCAGGTAGCACTGATTCCTGTTCCGGTATACCAGATGAGATGGCCGGATACTCTGCAACCAGCGGAATCCCCATTGAGGCAGAGTGGTGGTACCTTCGCCCAGATCCCTTAGATCTTCGTTGGCCTCAAAGCCCAAGTAGATTGGACCAACTTTGGTAATTTCCCAACCCTGAAGACGGGATAAAACCTTTCTACAAACAGGGACACCAGTATGTGACCAGCTCCTCCGATTGAAACGACGAAGGAGTGCATCTCCAGCCTTATAATCTTCTTTCGAGCCTGGACTCATCACACTGGGATGATGCAAAATCAGCCATCCCATCAAATAGTGAAATGGCAGTTCGGCGCACGGGAAGTTATTATTTCGGCCTCTGTCATGAATCACATTTCCAGCAAACTCTCTCAAACCTCGCTGCAGGTTACATACCATTGCGGAGAGAAGAGCCAAACGCCGGCCGAAGACCAGCTTCACGGCTGGCAGGATTAAGTTTCGGGTTACCCTCTCTACGGCACCGGATCCGCCCGCGAACACGCAATCCCGGAGCCATATCATCAGGTAGGACGCCAACACCGCCTTGGGTGACATCCGATAAGCAAGATGCCAGAAGCAGCTGTAGGAGCGTGCATCTGACTGCTGGTCCTCATTTCCTCGAGGATTTTTCTCCTCTAACCTGCTCATTTCGGACAACACTTCGCTACGAGAGAGCGCCGGTGGAGTGGAAAATTGTGAGGGATCCTCCTTGTCTTGTCTAAAGACATAATCTCTCCAAGCGGTCACATGAGGCTGCGTCCCGTTCCTATCCCGTCTCTGCATATAGTAATGATGACTCGCCACTTCCTTGAAGACGGCCGTCATCTCCTCAGCCCTGTCCCCCAGGACTTGAAGTTCCTCGTTGGTGGAAAAGTACTCTTCATAGGGTTCCGACCCCCAAAGGAGTTTTGACACCTCGTACATCTCATGAAGTGCGAACCCTAATTCCCCCACCGGAGTAAAAAAGGTCCCGGTATGGACATCAAACATCTCCAGTAGTGCGAGGAACATGTGCCTGTTGAGATCAATACCCGCCTGGGTAGCACGGATCGCGACAGTCAACCCAATCTCTCGAAGCTCGGTCCGAAACCGTGACAAGATCCAGAGTGTCAGTTTATCCCACTTGGAAACGTAATGGCACCAACCCCTACCCGAAAATCTCCTTTCGGGTATGAGCGTTCCATCAAAAACATACGATGTGTAAAGGTCAAAGCACTATAAGCAAACGTATCAATGGGTACGTTACTGTAGAGGCTCCCGGGGCGTAGAGTCCGCCAGGTGAAAGAAGACCCAGACCGTGTGGCGGTCAAAGTATCCCTTTGGTCGAAGGTAGAACCAATTTGGATGACGCCAGTCACCGCTCCCCCCTGAGAAGGGGTAAGATCCCAAGACATCCTCCTGTGGGAAACAAGACGACAGAAGGATGTCAAAGGCCATTGACGTTCAAGTTGCTTAACAGTCATATGTACCCCATTCGCTGTAAAGAACCAGTCCTCCTTGACCTTCAACACCGTCGCATCAGTAGAAGTGAGACGGTCTCCGAATAGGAACTCAGGCTTCAAGAAGGTCAATTTATCAGATGTGGAAGATTTTAAAACACCACGTTCCATCATCCGTTTGAGGAACCCATACTGTTGCTCACGGATTTGGGTCATTCTCTCGGAAGGCTGATCCAGCATAAGAGCCTCTTGAGCGGGGTTTATCACTTCCTCATCATACTCTACTCCCATCTGGTTGAAGACAGCCTCCAAGAACACTTCATTCAAAGGCGGGATCGCTACTGACACTAGCAAAGATAAGAAAAATATTAGAAGCAACAAGAGAAAGAAGAGCTTCGGCACATTCAGGGTTTAAACCCATGCGCGTCAGCAGCCTCGGCGCATCATCAGGGTCTAAGCCCATGCGCGTCAGCAGCCTCGGCGCATCATCAGGGTTTAAGCCCATGCGCGTCAGCAGCCTCGGCGCATCATCAGGGTCTAAACCCATGCGCGTCGGCGAACAAAGACCGCGGCACA
Source organism: Iris pallida (assembly GCA_029216955.1). Classification (NCBI taxonomy): domain Eukaryota; kingdom Viridiplantae; phylum Streptophyta; class Magnoliopsida; order Asparagales; family Iridaceae; genus Iris; species Iris pallida. The sequence continues at coordinate 1,564,482 of JANAVB010040819.1, forward strand.
TCATTAAAGACCCAAGGTCTATGTGCGTTGGTGTACGAAAAAATGAGACTTACCAACCACCTCCGGCCGAACTTCGACAGGCCGTCGGGGAACGTCAGCCGTTACAACTTTCGCCGGCTCCTTCGCTTTCTCCTTTCCCTTGCCGGCACCACCGCGATGAGTCTTGGGAGCCATTCTCTCAGAGAAGAAAAAGTTAAGGTTTTGAAGAAAAACTCTAAAGAAAGCAAAGGCACAGAGCAGATGAACTCTCTCTCTCTCTCTCCAACCCTTACCTATTTATAGGGCTTGGTCGCACGCGTGAACCGATGACGTGTAATCTCAGCCGTCGCTTCGGGTTCCGTGAGGAGATAACAACAAATACAACCAAAAGATCATCATTAATCTTTTGGGTTACCAAGGCATCATCATCATCAACTGAAAGGAGCATGCGCCCGAACAAGCATGCGCCCAAAAATCATGCGCCCTGACCTCCATGCTTCTTATTCAAAGTATTCCAAAACTTATTCAAAAGTTTTGAAAACTTTGAAGGGGGTCTTATAGAAGCATGAAATTTTACAACCAGAAAGCCCATGCGCCAGGCATTTTATGTGCCAGAACTCAGACAGCTAATCAAATAAGCCATAGACATTCGAAGAAGGACTTTTTATTTATATATATATAAGTCTATTACATGTCTAGAAAAGGTTGTACAAAGGAGAATTTCTACAAAGGAAGGATCCTAGATCTACAGCCAACAGCCACCATGCGCCTTCCAGATAGGCGCAGCAACCACCATGCTCCTTCCGATAGGCGCAGCAGTCACCATGCGCCTTCCAGATAGGCGCAGCAACCACCATGCGCCTTCCGATGGGCGCAGCAGTCACCATGCGCTGTCAGCCAGGCACAGCAGATGTCATGCGCCTCCAGCCAGGCGCATCCTACCATCTCTTCAGCAGCTCAGTTATGTACATCCAGCTCAGTTATGTGCATCCCTTCAGCAGCTCAGTTATGAGCAACTCTTCAAACCAGGCTCACCTGGCCGAGCAGAGCCCAGTTATGTGCCGCTCTTCCAGCCAGGCTCACCTGATAAGTGCTTCGCTAAGCAAAGCATTTAACCCTCTGGCTGGAACCAAGGAAAAGAAGAGCACCGCAAATGCTGTAGCCAGGGGAGGCTTCGAAAGAGCCTCCAAAGACCAAGGAAGACCGTGATCGAAATCATGGCACAAGGAGCTTTCAACATAATCAAAGTGGACGGTACCCACTTTGAAGGAAGAGAGAGCCTAGCACCACCATTCCGATCTACGGCTCTTCCGGAACAACGGAGACGAGGCCCGAACATCCCTATCTTTGGTTGCAACAGGAACCTTCCGCCTGCCTCAGAAGCCCTCGACTCCGTCTTTTGGATGTAACAGTCACCTTCAAGTGCATCGAAGACAACACGACGTCTCATCTTTACCCTCGGAAGCACTTCGTCAACAGAATGCACCCACATATCCAAGTTCATGTTGGAAGTACGTGAGGGAATGAGGAGCAAACCTTCTCTCCATGCCACTATTTATAGGCCGGACAAATCAAACCCACGCGCCAAGTGGATGACTCTTCGAATTCTGTGCAATAAATTTGCATTAAATGGATGAACCGGACGCCTCGAATTCAGCCAAACGGCTATTTATAGTACTCGAGGAGCGAGACAGCCGCGTCATTAAAGGACATATCGGATGCGCCAGCCAAATAGCGCATCACACGGACGCGCCCTCCAGCATCAGGTGCATCACACAGACGCACCCTACAGTACCCGGCGCATCACAGAGGATGCGCCCTCCCTCACATCTCCATGCCGAGTGGAACACCAACCAATGTGCCCACTCAGCTGTCTATCGAACGTCACAAACATTAAATGCTAAACTGACACCAGAGTTGGCAGCACGCTTCCCAAAGTCTGAACAGTTGACAGCTTTTTTAGAGAACGAAGCGTCGGCAACGTCAGCATCATCATGACTCTATTCCGACGGCTACTGCCACGTGGCCATCCGCATGCGCCTCTACGGCCATGCGTCCAAACCAGCATGTGCCTCAAAATCCATGTGCCTCAGACCCTTCACTGATACCTAAAGACAAAAGAAGAGTCTCCAGTTGAAGCTTTGCATGCGCCTCAAAAGCCATGCGCCCCAGACTGATCTCTGATCCCGAAAGACAGAAGGAAAGTCGCCTACATGCGCCTCAAAAGCCATGTGCTCTAAATAGTTTGTAACCCCTAAAGGGTATGAGCCGCAACCTCCTCCTGCGCCCAATCAAGGAGCAGCTCACCAGATTACCCCCCACCAAATCTGAGATCTTCGAGCCATGGGTCGATGACACGTGTCCTTTGACTCTACTCATCCAAGATTTCAGCAACAGAAAGATCTTCTCCTCTGCTACGTGCCGGCTCACAACAGCAGTATGAAGAGTTCTCCCCCTCAATCAGGGCGCATCATCTACGCGCCTCCATCAGCAACCTCCATGTGGCGTCCCCACACACCGGCACATCCTACATGTGCGCATGAGCAGCCAGCCTGCAAAACTATAAATAGAGGGATCTTCTCCTTCACACACACAGAATCCACAACGAACATACAAGAAATCATCAGAGAGGCAGATACAAACACTCAACATCTTCCTCCTCTCAGCAAGCTCCAGCACCCAGAGCAATCCACACCTTCAGAGAACCGATAACCGTCGTCAGCCCGTCAACGGAGTCAACGCATTACCACTCGCTCCATTGGCACTAAGGACCCAGCTTAAACAAAAGTGTACTCCTAGGACTACATCTAAGTCCTACATTGTAACACTGTTCTGTTTGTATTAAAGTTTTCAATCAAACAATTTTAATGGCAAACAATCTGGACATAGCACGTCATGACGCGGGATTCCCAAAGAGGGAAGCAAGTCCTCTTCAGGAATCGGCGTCAATATAAGTACGGGAATCAAGACCAACAAGTACCTGTATCCTAAGAAATCTAGGAATAATATCTCATGACAGGAATCCGATAATACTAGTCCGTGAACTATCGTGTCTGAGAATCAAGTAAGACACTACGACTGAATCGGATATAGCAAGTATCAAGACAATAAAAACTATCAGTGAATGTACTCGCCTGCTGTCCTGAGCTGTAGGATATAAAAATGCTCAGAGCGGTATCAGAAGAACTAAATATGAAATACTGTGTGTTAATTTAGGTTTAAACAAGTTTAGGAATGATTTACAATAAATGATATGCATCTAGGTCAAACTAGGTCTCACTGAGTCACACTAAGTCCTGTCAAGTCAATCTAGGTCAAATCAAGTTATATCAAGTCAATCTAAGCCAACCCAAGTCAATTCTAGGTCATACCAGGCATCACAGGTCAAAACAAGTCGAAGAAAGCCAAACGGGGTCAAGAGTTGGCCTACAGTTGACTTTTGGTCAACTGGTCAACCCTGGTCAACTCTGGTCAACTCTAGATTAACCCTGGTCAACTCTAGGTCAATAGTGACTAATAGTTGACTTTTGGTCAACTACACAAGTCTAAAGGAAATTGGGACTAATTTGGGTAAAGCGTTGACCCATAGTTGACTTTTGGTCCAAAAAGTCAACCATGGTCAACCGGGGTCAAGACTAGGTCTAGGCGACTATTTCTAACTATTACCAACCTCTACAACCCATATCCAAGTCCATCTTGGACTTCAAAACTCATATCTTGGCCGTAGGCCAATATCCTATTTTATCCTTAAAAAGGGTAAAATTCTAGCTTCGGCAACTATCAAGTTAGCCTACCTACGTGTCACTCCCCGTTCCCAGAATACGTATTTTTGTACATGTACAACTCATGTATATTTATTTATTTAATATTTATCATGTATCATCCTGTATTTAAAAATTCCTTTAATTTCATGTTAATTAATTATCTGTATTTTATTTCCTGCAACTTTATTCCTGCATTTATTTTCTGCTTTTAAACCTCTCTGCTTTGCTTTCGGGTTGCCTTGGTTGGATCCGGATGAACCCGACCCAATAACCCCACCTACCACCACCCTTCCTATTTAAGCTCCCATCTCATTCTCTCTCCTCATAACTCTCATTCTTCACCATTATTTCTTCTTCTTCCTCTCATCACTTCTCCACCTACCAGCAGTAGCAGCAGGCAAGTGCAATCTTGCTTCTTGCTAGGAAAACTATTTTTATGGTTCATTTCTCTTCCTCTCATGATTCTGAGAGAGTTTAGTACTTAGCATTTTTGATTTCTGTGGCTGGTTTCTTCCAGATCTAAGTTGCTGTGTTCTCGGTTGTTATTGGGTTTTGATCTTCCAACCTGACGTGCTTTCTGGCTGGGAACTACATTTTCTGGCTTGGGACGAAGGCTTAGTCACGCACACGTTCTTACGTGTCTCCGTGGATTTTCAGTCACGCACACGTTCTTACGTGTCTGCGTGGATTTTTAGTCACGCTCACGTTCTCATGAGCGTGCGTAGATTTTCAGTCACGCACACGTTCTCATGAGCGTGCGTGGATTTTCAGTCACGCACACGTTCTCATGAGCGTGCGTGAATTTTTAGTCACGCTCATGTTCTTACATGTTAGCATGAATTTTAGTCACGCTCACGCCTGTACGTGTCAGCGTGCATTTTAGTCACGCTCACGCCTGTACGTGTCAGCGTGCATTTTAGTCACACTCACGCCCTTTCATGCCAGCGTGAATTTTGAGTTACGCTCACGTCTTGCATACGTGTGTAAATTTCTTGTCCCACTTTTCATGCTCACTTGTGCGTGCGTGAATTTTTTATCATTTTTCATGCTCACTTATGAGTGCGTGAATTTCCCTTCACGCTCACACTGTGCGTACCAACGTGAACCACTTTTCACGCTCACGCTGTTTACACGCTCACTCCAACCTGCTAGACTTGGCGTGACTTTTTGGCCTTAGCTTAGACTTGTTGGCGTGACTTCCTGACCTGGGTGTTTCTATTTGTTCTATAATTTATTCCTTTAATGATGGCATAATAATTCTTCTATTATATCCTTACGCCTTTTGGCATGAACTTGATAAAATCATGGTATGTTAATATTGTTAAATACGGATTGTTATGTGGAATGCGTCTTGTGCCCTGATTGATCCATGGATACCCAGTAAGGCTGGAACTTAACTCTGAGGAGTTATAGACTCGACCCCATTTAATACTAATTGACTCTCATGCCTTGTCACCATTGATATGATTGTGACATTGACTAAATATTGATCATGCGTTCCTAGTTGGAACTAAGAGACTGGCTAGTCGTCTTATTGAATTGAATGAATGAGACACGTTCATGTAATAAACTATTGTACTCGATTAGCCAATCCCGAATATTGACATACAGGCACATGCATGCTTCAAATTATTTATTTATTTATTTACTTATTTATCTATTTTACAAAAATAGCATGTGTACTTTATGGTCAAGGCATGATTATCCCGTGGTTAGATTTGATTGTTGCATCACGCTATGTAAAACCTACAACCTAGCCGCACGGGTATCGTTGTAGAGTTGCGCATATCGTACCCCGTACGAAGGTACTCATTTGAATGACCATGATCCACGATATGGAACTTCACTCAACGTAGAGACTATTAAGTCAAATAAAATAATGATGGCATGGAGAGAATGGATTCCCGAGTTCTTACATGGCAGCCCTCTTCGGGACTATTAAAGTGCCCGACAGGCCGGCTGGTTCCCACAGATACTGTAAATCTGTCACACGGGCAGGGAACGGTATCTGCTTATATTATTGTACATGCTATATTAACGGCGGGCGTCCCGCTGGGACTCGTCTAATTACATGATTGGTACAATTGATTGACTGGATAGACTAGCCTTGCTCGCACATAGTAAGAACTGAGGAATCCCTATTTGTATAATTCCAGGATAACTTGGGATTCACAATATCAAGCCGTAGTAGTTGATTGGCCGTTCAAGATGATTTGTTTGTGTACTGTACCTACTATGTTGTCTAACTGAGATGATCAGAATGTCAGGACATGACGGGCCAACTTCTGTCCTTGTTTGGTTGGAAGGTTGGTTCGAAGTGTCGTGATGTTATGTGAACCCTAGTGGAAAGCAGAGATCTATTATTACATTCTCTTACTTACTGGTTTAATCCTTCATATCGTGCTCCCTTGTGGTACTTGCTATTAGAGGTCTAACCTCTCTGGTTTTGCATGGCCAGATTTAGAGCCAGTTCCCGAGGATTTAGCTTACTTCTACCTCCAAGATGGTCAATACTAGAGGGATGATCGCAGGAGGACTCGAGTGGGTTTCCTTACTCCACCGCTCGTTTTGTTATTTACTTCATACTTAGCTGTTTGGCACCGACATGTTAGTCAGATTGTCTTGCACTTACTTTTACATAATTGTAATTAAGTCAGACTGCAGCTGATAATAATTGTGTATATGTTACTATACCATCTGGCTATGTTTTGTAAAGCCAGATCTCAAGAACATTATGACTAAGCGGTTGGGACGCCTTACTGCTTTATCTTACATGTTCTCTATTTTTGCTTCTTGTTCGAATGATTAAGACAATAGATGTGAAGTGACCATAGTAAGACTTTCATGTAGTATGCACCTCCTCGTCTGGTTAGACAGCATTGATCGTATTATACGGTATTCATCTACCCGTAATACGTAGCTGACTGAGTCATTCCCCCGCTCTCCAGTATTCTGGTTCTGGGGCGTGACACTACGCTTGGTATTTTGACCCGAGCTCCCTAGGGTAGTAAGGTACTAGCCTATACATATATTACCTACCAAGATACCTAAGTAAAATGGACATCTAGTCCATGTTACGGCCCATTGCCGGTATCTTGAATATTTCAAGATACGGAATGGTACGGCACGATACCGGCGCCCTACAATCCCGATTTCCACCCGGGAGCCCACCCGCAAAATCTAAATCACGTATTCTTGCCCCACGCCAAGTTTCAACTCAATCCGATACTCCGAGCTCCGTTTCGCCCTCTAACTCGATTTTTCCCTATTTCCTATTCTAGCTTTCTTCCTATTCTTCCAACTTCTTCCAATCTTTCCTTCTAACTTCTAATTCTTTTCTAACTTCTCATTCCATAATCTTCTTCTACTCTTCTCTACGTTTCCATCCATATATAATACATATATATATATATATATATATATATATATATATATATATATATATATATATATATATATGTCTATATATATACATATATATAGGTAAAGGGGGGGGGGGGAGGGGGGTTAAATAGGCTTAAAGCCATAGGGGGGTTTCTTCCTGGCAGCAGCCAGGAGCTGCTGCTGCTGCTACTGCAGCATGCTGCTGCTGCTGGGCTGTTCTTCTTCTTCTTCTTCTCATCTCCTTCTACTATCTTCCTATATATATACACTCCATATATATATATATATATATATATATATATATATATATATATATATATATATATATATATATATATATATATATATATACATAACTAGATATCTATCTATATATCTATCTAGATATCTATCTATCCATCTAAATATATATAACACACACACACATCCATATACACACATCCATATACACACATCCATATATATATATATAAATACACTCATATCTATATATATATAAATACACTCTCATAACTACATATATATATATATATATATATATATATATATATATATATATATATATATATATATATATATACATATCCATATATATATATATATAAACACACACACACACCCTCACACCACACAAACACACACACACATCCTCACCACTCTCATCCTCATGACACAATTTCATATCAAATATATACACACACTCACACACATAAATACACATGTATATATATATATATATATATATATATATATATATATATATATATATATATATATATATATATATATATATATATATATATATATATATATATACCACTCTCAAAATGATTAAACCCTAATAAATTTTTAACCTATTTTTCTAGGAAAAACCCACAAATTTGTGGACAAATGGTAGAGAATCTTCTCCTCTCCATTTATGGTGAATGAACTAAATGCAAAAGAGAATTAAATGAAGAAATTAAAGTATACCTAGATTAGTTGGTTGGAGGAAGAAGAAGGCTTGAGAAGAAATTTAATTTGGAAGAGAGAGAGAGAGTGTTGCTTAGTGGTGAAGGAAGGAGAGAGGGGGGCTATAGGTGGCCGGCCATGGCATGGCATGGTGAGGGGCACTTGTAATTACAAGTTTGCCCCTCCCTAAGCCTAATGTTGATTAAATTCCAAATTAGGTTTAGAAAGTTGCTAAAAATAATTAAAAATCATAATTAAACTAAATTACTCATGGGAGACTAGTCCAAACTCCTAAACCCTAAAGTTTAGTGTGGTGGGCCATGGTTAGCTAACATGCTAATTACAGCTCAAGTCGAAATTCACCGGGGTCCCGAATTAACTCGGAATACGATAAAATTCGAACCCGACTCCTATAATAATTAAATAATAATATTCATGAAATAAAATTTCCAAAAATATTATAAAATGGAAAATTACCATTTTACCCCTAACTGGAAAAAGTGAGGGTGACAAGTCTATCCACCTTCAAAAAAAATTTCGTCCTCGAAATTGAAGACAACAAGCACAGGAAATCACAAACAGAATTAAAGAAAATAAATTTATACCTCAGGGCGCGAAAAGATAAGGAAAACGCTCCCGCATGTCGTCCTCCCTCTCCCAGGTAGACTCACCTGGAGAGTGATGTCTCCACGCAACCCGAACCAAGGGTATGACCTGGTTCCGGAGCACCTTCTCCCTACGATCCAGAATCTCCACCGGCTGTTCTGGATAGCTGAGAGTAGGTCCCACCTGTATCGCTGAATGGTCCAATACGTGGCTAGGATCTGCCATGTACCACCTCAGCTGAGATACATGAAACACGTTGTGCACTCCCTCGAGCCTGGTAGGCAAGTCCAGTCGGTAGGCTACTGCACCGATCCTCTCTAATATGGTGAAAGGTCCGATGTAGCGCGGACTGAGCTTCCCACCACCGCCAAAGCGAATAGTGCCACGTGTCGGGGATATCCTCAGAAATACTATGTCACCAACCTAGACACAAGACAAAAACTCAACACACAACTAACAAACAATCACAACAAACACGACAAGAACTGAAACTAACCTCGAACTCTAACGGTCTCCGGTGACTATCGGCCCAAAGCCGCTGCCTATCCTAAGCCACCCGAAGTCTGTCTCTAATCAATCTGACCTTCTCGGCCGCATCCACAACCATCTCCGGCCCAAGAAGCGCCCGCTCGCCAACATCGTCCCAAGACAAGGGAGTACGGCATCTCCGTCCATATAGAGCCTAAAATGGTGACATCTCTATACTGGCCTGGTAGCTGTTGTTGTAAGCAAACTCTACCAGGTGAAGATGGTCCTCCCAAGAACCCCCGAGATCTAGCACACATGTGCGAAGCATATCCTCTAAAGTCTGGATGGTCCTCTCTGACTGTCCGTCTGTCTGAGGATGATAAGCAGTACTAAACTTGAGCGAGGTGCCCAAACTAGCCTGCAAACTCCTCCAGAAGTGGGAAGTGAATCGGCTATCCCGATCTGAAACTATGTTCACCGAAACTCCGTGCAATCTCACGATCTAACGAACATACAGCTCAGCCAGTCTCTCCGTAGACAAACCCACTTTGAAAGGCAAAAATTGGGCCAATTTGGTCAATCTATCAACTATGAACCAAACCGCATCCTTCTCTCGTGGCGACCGTGGAAGTCCAGATACAAAGTCCATGGTGATGTGCTCTCACTTCCACTCGAAAATGGGTAGCGGCTGCAGCAATCCACCTGGTCTTTGCCTCTCGGTCTTCACCTGCTGACACACAAGACAACGAGATACAAACTGAGCTACCTCGCACTTCATGCCATACCACCATACGTGCTCTCTCAAGTCCCTATACATCTTGTTGGTTCCAGGATGCATAGAATACTGAAAGCGATGCGCCTTCTGAAGAACCTCCTTCCGAAGCTCTCCACACGAAACACACAGCCTAGTACCGTGCCACAACGACCCGTCTTCGGCTACAGAGAAATCGTCAAGCAAGCCCGTCCTCACCTGCTCCCTGATGCTCCTCAGGGCAACATCATCATACTGTACTGACCTGACTCTATCCATCAGCTCAGACTGAATCTGTAAACCCTACATCTGGATCTCCATGCCCGAAATGATGACCTCGATACCCAAACTATCTATGTCAACCAACAAGTGACGATCTGTCGTCAAGAACATAGCAACTGAATACCTGCTTAAGGCATCTGCAACTACGTTGGCCTTCCCCGGATGGTACTGTAAGGATATATCGAAGTCCTTCATCAGCTCTAACCACCGCCTCTGCCGCATGTTCAACTCCTTTTGAGTGAACACGTACTTCAAGCTATTGTGATCTGTGAAGATCTCAACTCGCTCTCCGTACAGGTAGTGCTTCCATAACTTCAAAGCAAAAATAACCGCGGCCAACTCCAGATCATGAGTAGGATAGTTCTTCTCATGAGGACGCAACTGCCTGGATGCATAGGCAATTACCTTCCCGTGCTGCTGAAGAACACACCCTAAACCCTTCCCGGAAGCATCGCTGAAGATCGAGAACCCTCCTGACCCAGATGGCAAAGTCAGGATCGGAGCTGAAGTCAACCTCCTCTTTAGCTCATCGAATGCAGCCTGACACTCATCAGTCCAGACGAACTCCACGTCCTTCCTGGTGAGTCTAGTCATCGGCTCTGCAATTCGCGAGAAGTCCTGGACGAACTTTCGGTAATAGCCAGCCAAATCCAGAAAGCTCCGAACCTCGACAACTGAACTGGGCGTAGACCAAGACTCCACTGCCGAAATCTTCCTCTGGTCTACTGAAATCCCGTGCTTGGTCACAACATGACCTAGGAACTCCACCTGGTCTAAGAAGAACTCACACTTCGAAAGCTTCCCGTAGAGTTGCTCCCTCCTCAGAGTCTCTAACACAACTCTCAAGTGCTCCTCATGCTCCTCCTGCGTCTTCGAATAGATCAAGATATCGTCTATGAAGACCACCATGAACTTGTCAAGGTACTGATGGAATACCTTGTTCATCAAGTTCATGAACACCGTAGGAGCATTGGTCAACCCAAATGGCATCACTGTAAACTCGTACTGGCCGTACCGAGTCCGAAATGCCGTCTTAGGAATGTCATCCCGCCTCACCTTCAGCTGGTGATACCCGGACCTCAAATCTATCTTCGAAAAGACCTTTGCCCCACTCAGCTGATCGAACAAGTCGCCGATCCTCGGCAAAGGATACCTATTTTTGATAGTGAGGTTGTTGAGCGCCCGGTAATCAATGCACATGCGGGTCGTACCGTCCTTCTTCGGCACGAACAGGACTGGCGCTCCCCAGGATGAAGAACTGGATCTGATGAACCCCTTGTCCTGCAGCTCGTCGACTTGCTTCTTCAGCTCTATCAACTCGCTGTTGTTCACCCTATAGACATGCTGCGAGATGGGCTCGACGTCCGGCACCAAGTCTATGGAGAACTCAATGTCCATGTCTAGCGGCATCCCCGGCAACTCCTCGGAAAAGACATCCGAGAACTCAGCAATCAACGGATGTGGCAAATCCTGTCCCGCCAACAAAGCTGCACAGAATCCAGCCTCCGGCTCCGCTGCTCCTCGATCAAACTCGATCTCTGGCTCACCCGGCGTCCTAAAAAGAACTCTGTCTCCTCTACAATCAATGCTAGCATGGTGCATGCTCAACCAATCCATACCGAGTACCATATCGTACCTCGGTAGGGGCATTATGAGCAGACACGCACTCAAGTTCCGGCCTCTCAGAGTGACTCTCCGCCCCTTACAAATATTATTAACCAGGATAATACCTCCCACGGTCATAATCTTGCAAGTCCTACCCATATATTCAGCAATGATATTGTGTCTCAGAGCAAAAGAAACAGACACAAAACTATGGGTCATCCCATAATCAAATAAGGCGAAAGCAGGAAAAGAATCTAGGAGAACATGACCTGCAACAACATCTACCACGGGCTCTGCCTCCTCCTCTGCTGCCAAAGCGAACACCCTGCCCGCGGGTGCTCCCCTCTGGTGCTGGACAAAACGTTGCTGCTGGGTCTGGAGTGGAGGACCCCTCTGCTGAACCGCTGGTCCTCTAGCCGGCTGCACCCAGTCCTGGCCTCCCTTGGCTGCCCGAACAGGGCAGCCCTTCAGCTGGTGGTCGGTCCCTCCGCAGAATAGGCAAGCGCCTAACCTCCTCCGGTAAACGTCTCTGCTGTGCCCCGTCTTTCCGCAGAAGGCACACTGCTGGTCTACCTCTGGCCCTGACCCTGATGCTGCTAGGCACGCGTCGGTGCCTGCTGGATCTGCAACAGAGGCTGCTGCTGAAACGACCTCTGCTGCTGCTGCTGCTGCTGCTGAATGTGTGGGCGCTTAGCCGGTCCCGTACTGGAACTCGCCTCCATAGTATCTCTACTCCTCTTCGGCTTGAGGTCGAAGTCCTCCTCTGCGATCTGTGCGTCCATCAGTATCTGATCGAACGTCGCATCACGGCGACCCGAGGTGCGGGTACGCACTGCATGAATAAGTCTCCTGCAGAACTTACGATCCTTCTGTCCCTCATCCTGGATCATATCAGGAGCGAACCTACTAAGGCGGAAGAACTCAGCTGCATACTCATCCACCGACGAGTTCCCCTGCACTAGACCCACGAACTGGCCCTCCAATGCTGTAAGAGCCACGTCCGGAAAGAACTTCTCCTTGAAGAGCCTCCGGAAGTTTTCCCAAGTCAGCCCTCTGACCAACGCACGAGGATCCGTACGGTACCATGTCAGCACAATATCGAAGAATCGGCTGGCTGCGGCCGAAACCCAAAGTGCTCTAGGAAGCTCTGCCAGCTCCATGCTCTGCTGTACATCCTCTAGCCAGTCGTCTGCATAAAGGATGCCCTCCGTGCCTGTGAAGTCCCTGGAGCTCATCTTCCTAAAGTCTAATACTGTCCCCGGCCTGGACTGCTGCTGGCACGGCTACTGGCCAGTAGGGCCCTGCACCGTACCCGGTGCCACTCTCTCTACTGCTGCCAGTGCAAGCTGATGCGAGTTCTCCACACTCTGCCTCAACATCTCGATCTGACGGTGTGACGCCTCCGACTGGCGCTGCGACGCCTCTGCCTGGTCCCGCTGTGTCTCCATCATCTGCTGAAGGAGAAGGAACATGTGATGTGTATCCGTCGGTATCGGTGGTGGTGGCGGCAGTATCTCTGGAAGAACGGCCGTAACCCTCTGGGGTGGAGGTGGTAGACCTTCCTGTGCAACTGCCTGGGTCTCCAGAATAATAGAATCACTGGGGGCAGTCTCGTGAACCTCCTCCTCTGCCTGATCAGATCTCTCAGGCAAGCTACTCGATCCAGTGGCCTGCGGGTGCGTCTTCGTCATCCTGGAGACGAATTGAAACAAAGAGATCAATATGGCACATGAGTAGATTATCAAAGAAGGACAGTTAATTTAACACAAGGTAAATAATCATGATAATCAAAAGATCAAAAATTTCCTAGGTGTGATTGAGAAACTCCTATCATGTCCTAAGTCCTACGTCCTAATTGCAGGCTCGTAATTAGTACTCTAAGTCGAGCACCATTACGAGATCGCACTAATTGGGACACTGGACCTGCGTTGGCCACCACAAAAACGTGTCACGACCCGCACCCTTATGAGGGGCACGAGCACGTAGTTACGTCCAGCCTACGCCGCAGTATCGGCGGTAGAACGCTGTATATAACGTCTGTAATTACTACGACTAACAGTTTAAATGTACCTGTACAGTATATACTCTCCGAATGGAGGTGACATATCAATACAGTCTCAATCACAGAATAAAACTAAGGTAGATAGCTCAGAAGAAAAGACATATGATAGATGAAAGAGTAATAAGTCCACAGTCTAATACAAGCCCAGATATATACAATATCACAGGATATCAAAATAGAATATAGAAACTACAGTCTGATAAGCTAGCTGGATCGCAGTCCAGTCAAACCTAGCTAACCTACACTACTCTGGAAGTACAAAATTTAGTGGCTCTACTATAAGGCCACGGTCCAAAGCTACTCCATCTAACTCGATCCCATAATAGGTCGAGCAGTCCGCATCAGAATCATCTGTAATATATCATAACGGTATCCTGTCAGGAAAATGAGCAAGTACAAACACTAACAGCAGTTCTATGTGAATTGACAAGTTCTATAAGAGACAGTATAATAAACTACGAGACAAAGATATATGAAGACTTGGGAACCATTCGGAAGCCGAGTTACAACCCTTAAACCAAACAAGGACCGGGGTTGTAACTCTTTTCCCGAGCAGAACTTAGTCTCCAATCAAGGTACAATGTAAAGGCATGTAGAGCATGTGAGTAACTGTATATCATGCATGGTGAGAAAGTACTGAATATAGAACAGAACAGGATATATGACAAAAAAAAATAAATATAAAATGTGCCTCGAATATTATAGCCTAATGTGATCGGTATGGGTCAAGAATCAGGCTTTCAGCTGACCGGCTACAAGTACGTGGACTCGGCCCGGCCGGGATGGTAAGCTATGGAGCAAGTAGTAGCACAGGTCAGGCTATACCCATCGTGAGGTGAGGGTATAGCTATGATACAAGTAGTAACTCAAGGTGGGCATTGATCATACTATCTATAATATTTTCCATTCCCCGAATAGTATACGGATCCGGACATAGCACGTCATGACGCGGGATTTCCAAAGAGGGGAGCAAGTCCTCTTCAGGAATCGGCATCAATACAAGTACGGGAATCAAGACCAACAAGTACCCGTATCCCAAGAAATCCAGGAATGACATCTCATGACAGGAATCCGACAATACTAGTCCGTGAACTATCGTGTCTGAGAATCAAGTAAGACACTACGACTGAATCGGATATAGCAAGTATCAAGACAATAAAAACTATCAGTGAATGTACTCGCCTGCTGTCATGAGCTGTAGGATATATCAATGCTCATAGCGGTATCAGAAGACCTAAATATGAAATACTGTGTGTTAATTTAGGTTTAAACAAGTTTAGGAATGATTTACAATGAATGATATGCATCTAGGTCAAACTAGGTCTCACTGAGTCACACTAAGTTCTGTCAAGTCAATCTAGGTCAAATCAAGTTATATCAAGTCAATCTAAGCCAACCCAAGTCAATCCTAGGTCATACCAGGCATCACAGGTCAAAACAAGTCGAAGAAAGTCAAACGGGGTCAAGAGTTGGCCTACAGTTGACTTTTGGTCAACTGGTCAACCTTGGTCAACTCTGGTCAACTCTAGGTCAACCCTGGTCAACTCTAGGTCAATGGTGACTAATAGTTGACTTTTGGTCAACTACACAAGTCTAAAGGAAATTGGGACTAATTTGGGTAAAGCGTTGACCCATAGTTGACTTTTGGTCCAAAAAGTCAACCGTGGTCAACCGGGGTCAAGACTAGGTCTAGGCGACTATTTCTAACTATTACCAACCTCTACAACCCATATCCAAGTCCATCTTGGACTTCGAAACTCATATCTTGGCCGTAGGCCAATATCCTATTTTACCCTTAAAAAGGGTAAAATTCTAGCTTCGGCAACTATCAAGTTAGCCTACCTATGCTTAGTATTTTGACCCGAGCTCCCTAGGATAGTAAGGTACTAGCCTATACATATATTACCTACCAAGATACCTAAGTAAAATGGACATCTAGTCCATGTTACGGCCCATTGCCGGTATCTTGAATATTTTAAGATACGGAATGGTACGGCGCGATACCGGCGCCTACAACCCGCTTTCCATCCGGAAGCCTATCCAAAAATCTAAATCACGTTTCTTGCCCCACGCCAAGTTTCAACTCAATCCGATACTCCGAGCTCCGTTTCGCCCTCTAACTCGGTTTTTCCCTATTTCATATTCTAGCTTTCTTCCTATTCTTCCAACTTCTTCCAATCTTTCCTTCTAACTTCTATTCTTTTCTAACTATTCATAATCTTCTTCTACTCTTCTCTACGTTTCCATCCATTATAATACATACATATATATATTATAATATATATATATATATATATAATATATATATAATATATATATATATATATATATATATATATATATATATATATATAATATGTCTATATATATACATATATATATAGGTAAAGGGGGGGGGGGGGGGGTTTAAATAGGCTTAAAGCCATAGGGGGGGTTTCTTCCTGGCAGCAGCCAGGAGCTGCTGCTGCTGCTACGCAGCATGCTGTCTCTGCTGGGCTGTTCTTCTTCTTCTTCTCATCTCCTTCTACTATCTTCCTATATATATATACTCCATATATCTATATATATATATATATATATATATATATATTATATATATATATATATATATATCTATATATACATAACTAGATATATATCTAT